>OX422216.1:180088939-180491439 GCA_949130495.1 Sambucus nigra | reverse complement strand
TAAAGATATGAACTAAAACCCATAATAGGAGGAAACGAAAGGTGCACACATTCTTAGTATGTACACAATCTGTAGGTCAAGAAAGCTGTGAGAGACTACAGTTGAAGAGCTTGGAGTTTGGGAGAAGACAATCTCTAGATCTTTGAAGCTGAAGAGTTGTGAATCGTAAGATTCCACTTAATCTCAAAGATGATTTTTCATTCATCTCTTTGGTTGAGTATTTACAGAACTTTAGAGTTAAGGAACTGTATAAAAATCCTTAGTTCATAACTGTGTAAACATGAACAACCCTGTCTGAGTTTTTTAGCACCGTCTATGTTTTTCTGCACGAACTCAATGTTAATCAATATTGTTTTGTCAATCATAAAACCGGATATAAACCATATTGTTACATCGTGTTAAAAACAGTTTTGTCATGAATCCATGATGTTTAATCTTCATGTAATCACAAAATCATAAGTTCTTTATAACAATGATCAAAACTGACCTTTATCCATTGCAATTGATTGGAATAAGGTGACTTGAATGCTCCTGTCAAAGCTTCCTTTGAATCCCTTCTTGAATAGCCCAGAATTACTCTCATATGTGACCAAAATATTTGTGAGAAAATAAAAATAATGAGAATGTTGGATTTTCTCTCCCTTCTTAGAAAGAGTGTGTATTAAGATGACTCTAGATGGTGTAGAGGTCTCTATTTATAAAGGGAAGAGGGCCGAAATCCTAGTGGAGGTGGGACTCTTTTAAAGTCTCCCACTAATGCCACTAACCATCATGTGACTAACGGATAATATTTACCCAATCTTTTAATATCTTTATTTATCACATTCCTAATTAATTATCTAACATTTATCAAGCCCATATAAATGGGACATTCGGAATTTAATACAATTGAAATTAAATAATTAATTTTGTCACTTAACATTAATTTCCAACAGTCTCCCACTTGGTTTTAATAATTCGTATAATTAGATTAGGTATCATAAGTTTCACAATCATTGATAAATTTAGTTTGCTAAATAAAATGATTCACGAATGGGAGTCATGGCGGTTCCATGCTATTTAAGAGCATAGTTCCTTCCTTGAACCATAACACCAATGTTTCATTCAACTGAACCTTTAATATTGGGTATAATAATGGCCTCATAATGTCCTTTTGAATGAGGACTATTTTTGTCAATAATAATTCAGAATTATATGCATGCATTCACAAAAGACAGAAATAATAGAAGTCAGAAACACTTTTATTGAATTCAAGTAATAGTGTCAAACAACTAAGCCAAAATAGCAATCATAATCTAACTAATCGAGACCCATTTTTTTAACATGTTCCATAAAGGTCTTCGGAGATAGTCCTTTCCTAAGAGGATCTGCTATGTTATCATGCGTGCTAATGTGATCAATTGACACTCTTTATTTCTTAACTTATTCTTTAACTGATAGGTATCTCATCTCAATATGCTTAGCAACCTTAGTATACCTATCATTCATCGAGAAGAAGACTGCTACGACATTGTCACAATAAATTTTCAGCGATTTAGATATTAACCCCATAATTTTATGTCCTGAAATAAAGTTTCACAACCATAATTCATGATTTGTAGCTTCAAAGCAAGCTACGTATACAGCCTCCATAGTAGATGATGCAATGACACTTTTCTTAACACTTTTCCATTAAATGACTCCTCCAGCCATAAGGAATACATGACCCGAAGTGCTCTTACTACTGTCAAGGCATCCCCCAAAATCTGAGTCTGAATAACCAATCACCTCAAGGTGATCAATCTCTCAATATGTGAGCATGTAATCCTTGGTCCCTTGCAAGTACCTCAACACTTTCTTTGCAGCTTTCCAATGGTATATCCCCGGATTTCTTTGATATTTTCCTAGCATTCCAATGGAAAAACTGATATCCGGTCTAGTACAGACTTGTGCATACAACAAGCTCCCTACGAGCGAAGCATAAGGCATGCCTTTCATGTGATCCCTTTCTAAATCACTTCTAGGGCATTGACTTAAGCTGAACTTATCCCCTTTATGAAGTGGAACATTAATGAGATTGCAACTTTTCATGCTAAATATTTCTAAAACTTTGTTAATGTAAGCTTTTTGAGACAATCCTAACATTCCTCATGTTCTATCCCGGGATATTTCTATCTCGATTATGAAGGATGCCTCACCTAAATCTTTCATTTTAAAGTTTTTAGAAAATTACTTCTTGGTTTCACTTAATAAACCAAGGTCATTACTGGTGATAAGTAAGTCATCAACTTATAGTACTAAAAACACAAACGTACTCCCACTGATCTTCAGCTATATACACCGATCAACAGTATTTTCCATAAACCCAAAGGATGTAATGGTATCGTGAAACTTAATGTACCATTGACGAGAAGCTTAATTTAGACCATATATCGACTTCTTTAACATACAGACCATGTTTTCCTTTCCTTCCTTTATGAAGCCTTGTAACTGTGCCATGTAGACTTCTTCTTCTAAACTCCCATTTAGAAAAGTTATTTTTACATCCATTTGGTGCAACTCCAAATCATAATGAGCCACTAATGATAATATGATTCTTAATGAGTCCTTATTTGAAACTGGAGAGAAGGTCTCATTATAATCAATGCCTTCTCATTGATTAAGACCTTTGGCAATAAGTCTAGCTTTATGTCGTTTGATATTGGCTTTTGAGTCAAGTTTGGTCTTAAAGATCCATTTACACCCAACTCGTTTTTGTCCTTTTGGCAATTCGGCCAACTCCCAAACTTTGTTGTCATTCATAGATTTTATTTCTTCATTCATGGCATTAACCCATTTATCTGAATCATCACTATTTACATCTTTTTCATTAGAAATTGGACCATTAATATTCTCTATGTTAAATTCAGTATCTTGAAGGTATACCACATAATTATCCATAATTTCCGATCTCCTTTCTCATTTAGATCTTCTTAATGTCACATCCTTTGGTTCTTCAAAAGTTTCATCAGTTATAGTCTCATTATATGGTTGTTCAGTTGGTTGATCATTCACTTGTTGTTCATTATTATTGATTGGGTCAATGGATGGTTCAATAACTACATTAGGAATAACAGGAATGTTATGAACTCTGGGTATAGGAATTTGTACCCTGACTTCTTGAATGAGTACCTCCCTTTCTTTTATACTCCCACTTACTTCACCCTCTTCAATGAATTTAGCATTTCCAATTTCTATGATTCTAGTTCTATGATTTGGACAGTAGAATCTATATCCCTTCGAATTTTCTAGATACCCGATGAAATGACAAGATAATGTCCTAGGATCCAATTTCTTTTCATGATAAATACCTTAAATAGGGTTTCCATCATTTCCAAAGTTCAAAAGGGGGTTTTTGAAACTCACTTACTAGGGACCCTATTTAAGATGTGTACAGCAGTCTTTAATGCATGTGTCCACAAAAATGTAGGCAATTGGATCCTACTTATCATACCTCTAACCATTTCTATAAGGGTACGATTACGCCTTTCAGCTACACCATTCTGCTAAGGTGATCCTGGCATTGTGTATTGGGCGCAAATACCTAATTTTTCAATGAGTTTAGCAAATGGTCCAGGGTGTTGCCCTGACTCATCATATCTACCATAATATTCACCACCTCTATCAGACCTAATAATTTTCACCTTTTTGTCTAGTTGCCTCTCAACCTCATTAATGTATATTTCAAGGACTTTCACAGATTGAGATTTATCATGCAATATAAACAAAATGAAAAAACATGAAAAATCATCTATAAAGGTGATGAAGTATTTTTCTTCACCAATGGATGGAATATCAAAAGGTCCACATATGTTTGTATATATTATTTCAAGTAGTTGGGTGCTTCTTGTGTCTCCTTTCTTTGTATGTTTGGTCTATTTTCCTTTAATACAATCCACACATACATCATAATTGGACCAATCCAGATTATGGAGTATTCAATCTTTAATGAGACTTTCAATTCTCGGCCTGGATATGGGCCCTAATCTTTTATGCCACAAATAAGCAGATTTTTCATCATTAAGTGTACATTTCGTACCAACATTAGGATGCTGAGTCACAAGGGTTTCAGATAAATTATTTTCAAGATTCAATTGATATAAACCATCTAATAAAAATCTAGAACCAACATTATTAGAATTTTTAGTCAAACCAAAACTATTGTACTTAAATTCAATTGTAAAAACCGTCTAAAGAAAGTTTGGAAACATAAATTAAATTCCTAGAAATTGTGGGAACATAAAAAGTTTCTTACAAATCTAAATTAAATCCAATGCTTAAAATCAGGCGAAAGACTCCAATAACTTCTATTTTATCTTTCGCTTGATTACCTATGTAGAGAAAATGCTCATTTGGATTTGTTTTGCGGATCGAAGTGAAGCCATGCATCGAATTATAAACATGACAAATAGAACTAGAATCAATCCACCAAGTGTTAAAAGGAGAGTTAATAACGTTTGATTTGAAACAAACATAAATAAAGGGCTTACCCTTTTTCTCGAACCAGGCCTTTCGTTTATGACAATCCCTCTAGAAATGGCCCTTCTTTTTACAGAAGTGACACTTGTCATTCCTTTCCTTCTTCACAGCAGCAGTTGATGGTTCAGCTTGATGAGACGGCCCAGGACCTTTCTTAATGCCCTTGTCGAACTTCTTCTTGAAACCATCTCCTTTTACTGTCAGATATTTCACCTGCCCCTTTATCACATTGCCATTCTATTGCTTAAGCCTTCCTTCCTCCTTTACCAACATGCTTTGCAAATCATTTACATTCCTCTTATCTTTTATAGTGTTGTAATTGATTTGGAAAGACCCATACTCAGGAGGTAGGGAGTTTAGGACGAATTGGACGAGAAAAGACTCATCCACTGCCATGCCTAAAACTATAAGTCTAACAGCTAGATTGGTCATCTCTATAATGTGCTCATTCATGGTTCGAGTACCATCGAACCTCATAGTGGTCAGGTTAGCCATCAGTTTCCTAGCAAGGGATTTATCAGTAGTGCGAAAGCGTTCCTTAATGTTATTCAAATACTCTTTTGCTTTCATAGTTTCAGGTAAGGAGGTCTTAAAGTTAGCAGCAACGCACATTCGCATAAACATAAGGGCCAACCTTTTGAATCGAGACCATGCTTCATGGACAACAATTTCATCCTCTCTACTGGCATCAGTAATAGCAGCGGGTTCATCACACATAATTTCCATGTCCAGGTCAAGAACCCCTAGGCTGAACTCAAATTTGGAATAGGACTGAGATTGCAAATATAGGTAAAGGGGAATTGCAATTAATAATAATGCTCACAAATTAAATTTTCGCACACAACAAAAACTACAAGGGTCAAATATTGAACTGTTGACTAAAAATTTTGGCATATTTCATTTACAATCTTAATATCACGGAATCAGTGTTAATCATCACATAGTGTTCAGATTGTAAAGATATATTACCCTATAATTCATTTATCATGGTCCCATAATTTTGGCATCTATGTTTATTGCCTAAACATTTAATACCATGATTGATGGACTTAATGTCAACTATTTTGTTTTCACAAAACCAATTCTAATGTTGTTCAATTCAGAAATTAGCGTGTGTTGTGTCTCAATCCAATTTTATAACTAACATTAGAATAAACCTTTAATGAATGTAAGTGTAGTATTCGTACATGCAGTCTCAGCCTGTGTTTGGCCTTTGACTTAACTCAAATGAATAACTATAATAAGTAATCTATAATAAGTAATCTATCAGTAATTACAAAGATACCAATAGTAGCTTAAATGCCACAAAAACATAATTGCTTAAGTATAGTAAAAAAATACATAATTCATGAATTTTGCCAAAAATGAGTTTTCACCATAGAATTGAAGTAAAACATGCCAGAAAACCAAAACTTTTTATGGAACGTTATTATCAATTTTCTGTAAAGATTTATAAGCCCCGAGATTATTTCTTAAAATGGCAAAAATGGGGTTTGAGGGCCTTAATGGACTCGAATTGCCGAAAAACACATTATATCACAGCCAAAGGCGGTGAAATTTGATTGTTGGCCCGTTTCCAGTAAACCTACCAAGTTTCAAGTCAATTGGACACCAAAACTTTTGAAAAACACTATTCATTGCGCTAAAAAAAAATCTTCTGGAATTTGTTTTGCATCAAATCACAGTTTTCACTTAATTAATCTTAAAAAGAGTTCATTTTCTTATCATGATTAATAAAAGTGTTTTCCAGAATGCTTACACAACTTGAAATAATAAAATAATGCTAACGACATATTAGGGTTTTAATAACACGAAAAGGAGTTGAACAATAATGGACAATTATCATAAGATAAGGACTGTATGCAATAATTCGCTTTTAATATCATACATAACAAAAATTCAATTACCATATGTTTTTCTCACTTTCTTCTTCTTGAACTTCCCGATTCTCTTTTCTCAACCTAAACTCTCCAAAACCAAACCAATGTTGAATTTTATGAAGAAAGGGGATGGTTTTAAGGGGTATAAGTCGGCCAAACCCACCTCCGTTTCAAACCAATCAAAAAAACTCATTTGTTGTACTAATAAGACAAAATATCACTTAACGAATGGACAAATTTGTCCTTGCTTTGTAATTTTAGCATAACTACTTACTCGAACCTCTATTTTACACACCATTTATTGGGCCACAAACATAACTCATATATCTATAACTATCTAGTTTTCACCTTAAGTCAATTGTTACATTATAAGTGTCAAAACTGGTCTCCAACATGAATATTCCTACAAAAAAACTACAAAATTTTGTGTTTGTAACTAATTCGATATTTCATGATTTATGAAGGTAATATTATACTAAACATAATAACATAACATTATATAACCTAATAACACAATATCCATATCACATAAGGTAAGCATGATTTAAACATGATTTATCACAATTATACCCGGGTTATCACAAGTTTTCCCCCTTAGAAAGTTCTATCCCTGAAATTTTGTATAAATTTCACTTACCAAACAATTGGGGATACAATTTCCTCATGCTATCTTCCCTTTTCCAAGTTTCTTCTTTAATTTCATGGACCCCCCATAACACTTTAACTACGGGACTAATTGTTTTTTCCTAATACTTGCTCCTTACGATCAAGAATTTCCACCAGTTCCTCGATGTACGATAAATCTTCTTTTATAATATCTTCAGTTTATTTATCATTTACACGTAAGGATAATCATCTAATGATTTATTATCAGTGAAAACGAATTTCAAAATCCCATATTACTTCATACCTCTATATACGTATGTTGAACATTCACAAATAATAGATTATCATTGTATCATCATATATTCATAATGAGTGAACATTTTTAATGAACCTAGTATCATTCTTTACGTTTCTCCCTTCGTTCCTATAGTTTATCCTTATCATCGTATAATATTTCAAATCATGATTATTCTATTGGAAGACGAGATTCTTATACTTTATCTCTCCTACTTCCACTTAATATCTCAAATCATAAACATTATATTACCAGGCTAGCTTATTACACGTCATATTTCCATCCTCCATTCAATACCAAATACATTTGTTTGACTTTAACTACTATCATCATCATTTCTGAAGTTTAAGAGTATGTTAAATATCGTCCTTATAGTTTCTTAATTTAAATATAGCCTCACTACTTTTCATATATCGAAACTGAACAATCATTCACTAGTTTATTCTTAAGTAAGATTTTATATTCACTTTCATGTATATTGTGCAATCACGCACTATGAACTCAATATAACTTCTCACTATATTCCTTTCTCAATTTGTTTGATTGTTCTTCAACTAAACATATAATGACCTTAACAAGTCATTTATCAAACACAATAACTTTATAATCATAATATTACCCCAACCCTTATTAACATGATATTCTTATGCAACATCATTAATACACTCATCTTACCAGTTTGATAACATGTATGTTAAACATAATATCACCACTTAATTTTTTTACCATACTTACCAATCCCATAATACTTCTCTAACTATTATATGTCGCATTTATTTTAAATAACCTATACAAATACTTTAATGTATCATATTATGGTATCTCACGTAGCACTTTATCCCTACATATACTTCTTGGTGAATCCATATAATGTCAATCATATTCATTATATGTCATACTTTTAGTATAATCACCTATGTACAATGACAAATACAACTCAATATCCTCCCAAACTTGTTGTTTATGTTCAAATCCAACTAGCATCTTTCTCATATTCATACATTATTCCTTATTCGTCATTAGTTAAAGTTTAGCTCTCGTTTATTTATTAACTGTGAAAATCTCACTTAGCCCCGATTTTATATTATCACAAAGTCATCATACCCCATCATTATTAATTTATATTTCAACATGGCCACATCCCATTAGGTTTTATTGATATTGAGTATAAGCATACAATCACCCCTTCTTTTCTTATTTAATAACTCCTACTCAGTTATCATATACATTAGATATCAATAATTTTCCACCCTTCATTCTGAATTACATATTCAATTCTTATAAATAATTCTTACCTCTCATCTGATAAGAAATTCATTACTCTAATACACAACACATGCTCCTAAAATGATTCCTTAATATTTTAAAATTCTAACTCTTTAACACCTCATCTCAACTTTACAATTCATATAAGGATCCCAAAACGTCATAAGAGTAATATCCACTGCATATACTCATACTATTAAAGAAGTACATCTTAAGTCTCATTACTCTTTTCTTCTACTTATTAGAATTCATTATGAACCTATGTTTGGATCAATTGTGATATATTATATTTCAGAACATTTCACATATTAAATTTAAACATATACAACTATTAATCTTCTCATTTCTCCTTTACTATGTGAATCTTTATTTTATTTAACGATTTAAGTCTCATCACAATCATGTAATAGTAATTCTTCACAATTTTGTATACCACATTTTGTCTTTAATAAATTTCCTTCCATGACACGTTTGCAACATATAAAACAATGAAATGCTTCATATTAAAATACTTATATTCGTTTTCATCCCTGAATAAACCTTAACATCTTATTTTCATTCTTGCAAGATCCTTACATTTTATATCCCATACAACAATATATATGTATAACTGACAGATGTTAGTAAATAAATTCAATTTAAAACTTAATAACAAACTTTTCATGTCCATGTCTCAAGAATCCAACCTACTTATTTGTATTCTTTAAAATCGAATACTTATGACTCAAAACAATTTCAATGTTCACTGCTAAATCTAGTCACTTCTAACTCCAAAACCTCTAAACCTAGGCTCTGATACCAAAAGCTGACACACCCCAACCTAGTTACCAAAAATCAAGTTTGAAAGACAAAGCGAGTCAAACCATTTTTATCTTAACCAAACCATTAACACGAGTATCCTTTTTGAGTTATTAACATGAATCCATAAGACTTAAACTTTTCACAATTTTAAAGTAATTATGATAATATAAACTTACTGAAAGGATAAGTAGGCTTAAATTACCCCATTTACGTTTGACCAAAATCATGGTTTTATGCATCCCTTGTTAACCCCGCCCGACCTTCTAGATTTGGAAGTGACATCACGTTACCTGAAAAACATAAACATAGGAATTGTGAGCAAAATAGCTCAGTGAATGCATCACTACTACACTATTGCATAAAATTAAATGCAATAAATCATATCCATGAGGTAATATATATATATATATATATATATATATACTTATCCAACCCATTCATAATGAATAACCAACTTACTCCAATCATGATTCACATATCATGTCTGTAATAGACCCCTTGTCTTTGATAGACAAACCTCCCCCATTTCGGATCGGGGAGTAACCTCCCATTTTGGTAAACTGAAATGAGAAGTTCATACTCATAACATTATGATCATATCCATAGCCATTCATAAATACATCTTACCATTGAGTAATTTTCGATCATATCCATAGCCATGTATTAATACCTCTTACCAATGAGTATAGTCACCTTGGACACTTAATGGGTTTTTTCTTTGTCTTTATATAGTAGTTGTTCAACTGGTTCCCCTTCATTTCCTATCATTCTTAAAATATTAGTATCATGATTAGAATATTAACAATCGAAGCAATATAAATGGTTTACATGTCAAACTTTTCTTAAACTTGCATCTATCAATACGTATACGCCAAGGCACGCAAGTTCAATAAACCATCGATGATTTATATCATTTCAATTACTAATATAAAAAATATAACAATATTTACGGACAAATTACCTTATGTACATTTAGGTAATTTTCTATTGATTTTTTTCAATTGTTTTCCTCACTTTCTTCTTCCTGAACTTCCCAACTCTCTTTTTCTCAAGCTAACACTCTCCAAAACGGAACCAATGCTGAATTCTATGAAGAAAGGGGATGGTTTTAAGTTAGACAAACCCACATCCCTTTCCAACCAATCAAAACAACTCAGTTGTTGTATTTTAACATAACTACTTACTTGGACCTCTGTTTTACACACCGTTTGTTAGGTTACAAACATAACTCATATATCTACAACTATCTAGTTTTCACCTCAAGTCAATTATGTAATACCCCGTATTTTCCTGGCTTTTAAATTTAAGGATTTATTAAATTTAATTGAGATAAATTAATTTAATTTTAATCCGAAATGTTGTTTTAAATATTTACTAGCGTGACAAGAGTTAGTAATTATTGGAAATATATTATTTATTGCATATTACTGGATGAGTATAGTAATATATGAGATTTATTTTTATTATATTGTCACGTGTGAATAAAATGACAATTGTTGAATTTAAGTCAGGACGCGCCTGTGTCGTGTCGGGACTAAATGTGGATTAATAAAAAGTGAATATTTTATAAGTTGTTCGTATGGTCGTTTTGAGTGCGCCAACGCATCCGGAAGGGTCGAGATAGTCAGAAAAGTGTACCCGGGGGTTTAGTTTGGGTCTCGGAGCGTTTCTAGGCCTAATTGGTGCCCCGGGAGGGCATTTTGGACATTTCACATTTATGGGTAATTAAACCAACGAAAATCAGAAACCTATATCAGCCATTTAGGTTAGCCAACTAGGGTTAGAAAACTCAAACACAAGTGACGGCCATAGGAAAGGGAAGAAGAAAGCTTCCAAGGCAATCCAAGGCCCCAAAAGTCATCCGTTTGCACCACAACCACCACCAACGCGTAGATCGCGCAACGGGCTACGCAACCACACCAAAAACATCTGCAAATCAGAACGTCGTAAATCCCAGGCAAGTGTTTATCTTGCTATTTTCGTTGGTGCAATTTCCATATTAGTATAGGAATGATTAGGGATGAAATAGATGGAAGAAAACCCAAATTTTGATAGGAATTTGCATGTAGTGAAGACTTAAACCTTATTCTGGAAATCTTTTGTGATGTAGAAGAATAACCCATGAAATTTTGATGATGTATTAGAAGGAAATTCTGGTAAAATCAGATTAGAACCATGATTAAGAAAACTCTAGGGTTCTTGATGATTAGATAAGATTCTGTGTTGATTATCCATGTTTAATGATAGAAATACACATGCTTTACGTTTAAAACATCTGGTATAATGTTATAATGTTAGTAGTAAAATTTTTGGGACGTTTGGAGTTGAAAAATATGGATTTGGATGAAGATAGATGGTAGAACCCGTAACTGCAATTCTGCAGAAAATCAAAATACCTGCTTAATCGATCGATTGAGCCTAGAGCTTCGATCGATCGAAGGTTCGATCGATCGAGCCCCAGACCTCGATCGATCGACCCCTCCTGGCAGACTCCTATTTTTCCCTTGTTTAATTAGTTAAATTAAATTTATTGTGAATAATTCTAGGGTATTCTTAATAAAAAAAAATGTTTTGGGAGATAGGAAAGACCAGTAGGACATATGAATAAGTGTTGGGAACTTTATTATAAGACGAGAATTTTGCTTTTGGGATAATTATATAATTAACGATGAAATTACATATTTCAAGTGAGAGATTACGGCGAATAGCTACGATAGTGAATAGAGGTATACCTACTGAATTTTCTACTTGGAAGGATAGAGTCCACGAGTGTCACGTAATAAGTGAGAAAACCCTTCGAGTTAAGGTTAGAGATGAAACCTTATACGTAATACTAATAATGTGAAATTAAGGATAAATGTTGTAATTATGGGTGACGAGAGGAACCTATATTAATATGATAAAAGTGGTATAATTATATGATTGTGTGTGCATATATTATATACATGTGAAAAACATACCGCGCTACTTGCTATCCTTGAGGTTACCGCGTTGGGACAATCTTATCTCGATGGGACCTTTATGGGGGATATTGACTTGTACCCTAGAAGATAGATATCCTTTGTACAGGCTATCGAATTGATAGTTCAGATGGTCCTAAGAGACGCGAGTATGTGCCATCCTCTTAGAGACTTGGAATCTATGCTTCGCCTCGATATTGTTTGTGTATGTGTTAATACAGTTCGAGAGTGATTCCGAATTTGTATTCCCCTTGATATGAGTGGTATGGGGTTTGGATAGTAGAAGTATGCACGCAGCATAGTTTTATTTGGGGTTCTGTTATTTTATATATATTATACGAGTAGTTAATATATATATGAGATGAGGAAATTTGAAACTGCCTACTGTGATTTGATAAGTAGGACATGGTTGATGACTCACATATTAAATACTTGTTTTGTGAAAGTATAATATGACACTGGGAAACTCTATAAATTAATAAAGCTAAAACGAGAGTTGTGCTGCTAATTGGAAGTGTCCTTTTTAATCAATGATATTGTTCGGTTTTGAAATCTTATGAGTAAGTTAAGATAAGCTAAATTATTGGGAAGGTTAGTATGATAAAATAATAAGATAAACCGTTGGGAAGGTTAGTACGATAGGCGTGCACATTAGAAGAGAGGTGAGAATTTCTTAAGAGAGTGTCACTCTAATATGTTGTTGCACTGGCCTGTATCAATTTAAATACTTACCAAACAAATTTTAAATCATACACACTATCGGGCTCTGACCCATTTTTCTTTATCTCTCTCTCTCTTGTATATATATGTATGTATTACAGGTACCCAGCCACAGGGGTGTCTTGCTTAGGATCTTTTGGAAGGAACGCGCTGCAGTTTAGGTGGGAGTTGCAGGTCTCTTGATTTGACGACTTCGTTCATTCGGATCCACTCTTAGTACTTTCATCTAGATGGGCATGTGTAGCTCTTTCCATTATTCTGTTGTTGTTGGACATTTGTATTTCAGTTATTTTCAGTATTGTTACTACGGGGTTTATTCAGTTTGGATGTGTGACTTTAGATTTCGTATGTTGATATTCGATTGACGAATGTATTAAATTAATTGGATTGTGTTGCAGAATTTAATGTGGTGTGATTTTTACTTATTGATTGTTGTTAATAAAATAAATGATTTTCTTTAAATAAAATTTTGGAAAGTATGTATGAAAATGGTTTTGACACTTAGCTTAATTAATTAGGGTGTTAAATTGGAAAAATTTACTTTTCGACAGTGATGCTAAGAATGGACCAACTGTTCACCTTGATTTAATTTAATAAAGGAGTGATGGCCCGGTATTTAATTAGTCGGGGTGTCACAAATTGTTATATTATAAGGGCCAAAACTAGTCTCCGACATGAACATTCCTATAAAAAATTATAAAAAAAATTATTTGTAACTAATTCGATATTTCATGAGTTATGAAGGTAGGATTAGACTAAACATAATAACTTAACATTATATAACCTAATAACACAATATCCATAGCACATAAGGTAAGCATGATTTAAATAAGAATTATCATAATTATATCCAGGTTGTCAGAATATATCTCTTTATATCAATAGACTACATACCTTCGTTATTGCGAAATGATACCTCTTATATATTACTATGGATCACCCTATTCTCGATCAAAAAATATAGAGAGTTGGATAAGGTAGTCATTGTGCTACTCATCGGATAACATATCTACATAGATAGATGGAATACACAGTACGACTACGATAGGATAATATTTCAACAAGAAGACAAAAGTGTGACACCCCGACTAATTAAATACTGGGTAGCTACTACTTTATTCAAATTAATTCAAAATGTCAAGTTGGTTCAGTTCATAGCATCACTGTCGAAAAATGTTTTAACAATTACTAGCCACCAAATATTTAAAAAGTGAGTTGTCAATTTTAATTAAATCCGATTAACATACAACAAATATTCAATTATGAAATAATGATATCACAACCACATTACAGTCACATTACAATGATAAAGGAATAAATGAATCTGGAAGAACACTCCTCAAAAATAATCCAAAATACTGAATACAAAGTCTGAATCATAAATTAATTACATCCAACACTGAAATAAAAGTGAATAAATAAGATGTCTCTAAAAGAAATGGGGCGTCATGCCCTACAGATGAGTAAATCTAAAATAGAGTCAAGATAGAAAGTGGAGGCGTCTACTGTCGAGGTCCTGTAACTTCCACCGCAGCTACAGCACGTCACCGGAATGGAACTCCTACGCTTGGTGTCCTTGTGTCTAGGAACCTAAAAGGTTTTTACAAGAAAATATATTTGAAAGCAAACGGGTCAGAGCCCGATTGTGAAAATAGTTTAAAATACAGCAAGTGTTTAATACCATTAAACAGTGAATATAAAATACATGATAGTGTGTACACCTCTCAACTAATTGTGCACTCCTATCATACCCGTACCTGTTCTAGTTATAACCATATCTAAATAGTCCAATACATAATCTAACATCACTATACGATTTCTGATTCAATTCCTGACATCTTAATTTAAACAGAGAGTTTTACTTTTCTTCTTAGTTCTCAAAATTAGTAATACTAATCACTAGAGATTTTCCTTTTTTAACTCTACAAAAATGCTGCTATTATTCACACTTACATTTATACATGACAGTTCATTGCAATTAATAGTATATTTTTCTCATCATAAATATACAATACTGGCACCCCGAGACTAAGCTGCGGTGAACACGTACTCTGCTATCAAATCGTGGTACATCACGTACGTAAGGACCACGTATACCGAATCTCTCAGGAATTGTTTCGACAAGTAACAAACACACATAATGGAGGCGAACATAGTTCACATCACATGGGTCACGCACATACCTACGATCCCATGATCAGCAGATTTATTAACTTCTCAATAAGTCCTTCTCTGACCTATGTCCTCGAGGTACCAATCTAAATCCCCCCGTAGCCACACAAAGATTAGATGGCCCTGATCGAACGCCGACCTCCCGTGATAGCAAGTATGGTAGGTATGCTATACACAGATAATCACATATACTAAGCATTCGCACATCCTAGATATCTCATAATATTAGTGGAAGTAAGTCTTACGTTCTTATACCGTCATTAGATGTTGCACGTTTATAAATCCCCGAATAATATACATTAAAAGTTGTCAACCATTCTCGTGTCGTAATTTTAGGTACTTATTTCCTAACTCATAAATGTCATCCGATTCACTACAAAATTCTAAGTTTTACTCCTCAACGTACTCAAATCTCACAACTATACCCACTGGTCAACAAGGGAAGGTTAACACTCAATTAAAAAAGGCTACTGGAAGTTTGAAATAAAATCAAGCCTAAAAAGGCCATTTTGTCAACTCGTTAGAAATCTCGTTCGAACCTTCGAACGAACTCGTTAGAAGGGATACTGTCATCTCATTAGAATTTCGTTCGAACGAGGTCGTTCGAATGACCTGGGCAGGTCTTCTAACGAGATGGCAGAATACGCCCAGAAATTTTCCAACACGTTTTTCTTCATTTTTCTCTTCTCTAAATTCATACTAAGATCATCGCAATAACATTTTAATGTTTTAAACTACTCTAGGTCCTCTTAGGTCACTTCTTAACATATTTTTGGGGTCAAATCCTCCTAATCAACAAGCAATTATCATAAATCCCCAAATTTTACCCCAAACCCTATGAACATGAACCCATAATTTTATTGTGCCTAACTACTCATCATAAATCCGTTTTTAAATCATCAAAGTTAAGCTTTTTGGATACCAAATTCGTCCATAGTCATTCTACAAGCAATCCCTAACCCAACTTTAGATTTTCTATAACAATTTCATTAGGTTTTCCTCAAAACTTTCAAGGCAAAAACCGTTTCTACACTAAACATGGAAGAAATATTTATTGAACTTAATAATATCAAATCACTTGCCTTAAAACCGATGTTCTGATTCGTTGTTGATGACCAAGGTTGTCTCTCTCTTCTTTTCGGACACAGATCCCTTTCAAAATGATGGTGTGGAGATGGTTTGGTTTAGATCTTCCTTTAACCTCTCTTCTAACTTCTCTCAAAAACCTCCGTAGCCCACTCTCTCACTTTTGGATGATAATGGACTTAGTGGCCCTTTTAATAATATCTAAATTACCTCTAAAAATTTGGGGTTTTAATCCCCTAATTTTTAAAATTACCAAAATACCCTTTTAGGTTGCCGGTTTGGCCTAAAAATGCCCCGGGACCCAAACTAAACTCCCGGCTAGTGTTTTCTGACTATTTCAACCCTTCTGGACACATTGGCGCACTCAAAATGACCATTCGGCTGATAAAAATATAAATTACTTTTAATCTAATTAAATTCATTCCTGACGCAATTGACACGCGCGTCCCAACTTAATTTTCTAAATTATCGTATTTCTGCCTCGCGACAACTTTAATATTTTCAATATTCATATATTACCATATATACTCAGAAACATACAATTTTAACATCATTATCAAATACCAACTCACATCTCGCCAATATTTATATCCGGATTAATTCCCAATTAATTTTCATTTAATTCAATTAATCCCTTAAATAAAAATCAATAAAATTACGCGGTATTACATACTCCCCCCCTAATAACAGAATTTCATCCAGAAATTCGGAACTAATGAATACCTGGTAAAAATAGCTCTGGATAACGTTCGCGCATCTCATCCTCACGCTCCCATGTGTACTCCTCGGCATTATGATGCCGCCACTGCACGCGTAGTAATGGTACTATCTTCAACCTCAGTTTCCTCTCGATGTGGTCCAAAATAGCAATCAACCCCTTCTCGTAAGAACTATCGGGTTAAAGATCAATGTCCTCTAAAACAATGTGAGTATGGTCCAAATCATCTCTATGATATTTCCTTAGCGAGGAAATATGGACACATCATGAATCCTATGCAAGTGCTTCGGTAACCCAAGTCTATACGCAACTAGCCCAACCCTCTAAATGATAGGAAATGGCCCCACGTATCTTGGTGCCAGTTTCCCCTTCTTCCCAAAATTCATAATCCCCTTCATAGGAGATACTCTGAGTAACACCTTGTCCCCCACCTTGAATTCTCTGAAGAACCTTTTGGCATCAACATAGCTCTTCTACCGATCCTAAGTGTTGATACCAAAATTAATATGCTGATGTGGACGAATAGTATGAAGACACGTGTCAATCTACGTGGCACAATAACAGCGAGGAAGATCATTTACTGAACAACCATGGTTGGTACCGAGCAACGAGAATACACCGAGGAGCTCTATCATGCCGAGGAACTCCATCCGAGGAACTCCATCATCCCGAGATACTCTAAGCACTCCGAGGAACTCTTGATCAACGAGCAACTAAGGCGGTCCGAACTGCACCTCGGCCGTGTCATCAATTATCAGACGGACAACTGTTCAACTATTCATTAGATTCTTGACGCACACGCTGCATTAAATGTATTACCCATTCATATGTATATCATTTAATGTATTGGACCTTTCATGTACAGCCTTGAGGCTATAAATACCTTGTATCAATCCCATTCAAAGGGACCGGAATTTCTTGACAGAACTTGTAATCAAGAATTCCACAAACACTCAGCAATAACATAACAGTGGACGTAGGCTTTATTCCTAGCCGAACCACTTTAAAAATCTTTGTCTTATTTATTTATCTGTGATTGAAGAATTAGAGTGTTCTAATTTTTTACATCAACAGATTGGCGCCGTCTGTGGGAAACGACTGTTGTTATCGTTTTTCATAAAAATCATTTGTCACCAATGGCAGATAATCCAGAATCCAGTAATCGAAATGCTGGAAATACTGGAAATCTTCCAAATCCATCTGCATCTCCAGATCTAGCCGGAATTATGATGAATCTGGCTCAGGGACAAACCGCCATGCAAGAATCTATGAAGCAACTCCTTCAAACTCTTCAAGGCGGTGTACCTACTCATTCAGGGCAAAGGACTGATCATGGGCAATCACGATCCAGACGTATTGGGTCATATCGCAATGGGGAATCCAATGATTCTTCTTATCAACCTGGGCGAACTTCATCAATACGGGCTACGGATACAGATCAACATATCTCTCTTTCTCCGGAGAGAACTAGCGCTTTAGAAAGATTAAGCAGGGTGTCTCCTTTCAGTCGGTTAGGACCAAGGAGGAACATGAGTCCACCTAGGGCTCCATCAGGAAGTTTTCGACCACCACCAGGTTTGAGAGAAGGATCTGCACAATCACGACCAATTACTCGTCGAGATAAATCTCAGGAAGCTACGTCAGAGCAATCAGTTGCTCGGACTAAGCGGCCCGAGGAAGGGAATGAATCATGGAAAGGTTCCATTAAACGATTGGAGGATAGACTGGGAGAAATGGCTAAGGCGAGGAACCCCTTACAGAGAACTTTTGTTCAAGGGACACCTTTTGTGCAAGCCATTGTGGATTTCCCTACACCGTCGAAATTCAAAGCACCTGTAGTGACCCCCAAGTACGATGGAAAGACAGATCCCGTACTTCATATAGAACAGTACCAAGCTGCTGCAGATATCTATGCTGTCCCCGACGAGATGAGGTGTAGAGCATTCTCGGGAACTCTTACCGGATCTGCACAGATATGGTACAATAATCTTCCTCGGGGTAAGATTTCAACTTTTGTTCAGTTAGCCGAGCTGTTTATTGGTAATTTTTGTTTTGGAGCAAAACCAGTAAAGCGAGTAGCGCACTTACTAAGTGTTAGACAAAAATCAGGAGAAAGTACTAGAGATTACATAACTCGTTTCAATAACGAGAAGTTGGAAGTCATAGATTATGAAGAAAAGACAGCAATCACTGCTTTGATGAGTGGTTTGCTGCCTAACAAGCTATACTATACTCTGGCCAAAGATCCGCCTAAAAATATGTCGGAATTGATGGCAAAGGCGGCCAAAATCATGAATGCCGAGGAGGCTATGACTGCGAAGAAAAATATGGATAAAGAAGTTAAAGTGGAGGTCGACAACTCTAAGAAGAAAGATCAGAAAGGTAATGGTGGTGACAAATATTCCAGGAATAACAGGATAAAGTTGGAAGCCCTAAAGAAGTATGATAATTATACTCCATTGAAAATGGGTATTAATCATGTTTTAGAAGAAATCAGGAATAACGAGGAAATCAAATGGCCAGAGAAACTGAAGACAGATCCAGACATGAGGAATAAGACCAAATATTGCGAGTTTCACAAAGATCATGGCCATATGACCAAAAATTGTATAGCCCTTCAGAACGAGATTGAAACACTCATTCGAAGAGGAAAATTATCAAAGTATGTAGATCGCAGAAGTGAAAGGAGGAATGATGATAGACTAGAGAGAGATCTAGATCTCCTCGTCGTGCAGAGGAGAAAAAGAGGAGGGCCCATGAAGAGGATCCAGATGATGACCCCGATCTTCCCAAGAAGCCAAGGAAACCTGAACGAGAGGTATTTTCCATACGTTTTGGATCATTTCATTGTAACGTTATTACAGGGGGAGATGCAGGAGGAGGAGACCTTACTGCAGAAAGAAAAGCTTATCTCATAGAGGCTCAAGCTTGCTCATATATTCAGCGAATAAACCTGGCCGAGGATGATCGTCCGAGGAAGGTAAACAAAGAGAAGCTAGTAATTGGTTTTTCAAAAAACGACCTGGCAGGTGTTCTTTACCCTCATGATGATCCTTTGGTGATCAAAATGAGAATGAAGGACGTGATAATTTCAAGGGTGTTAGTAGACAATGGTAGTTCGGCAGATATCATGTATTATTCATGCTTTGATAGCTTGAATTTGAAATTATCCCAATTAGAACCTTATCACAGACCCCTTCTGGGTTTTGCTGGCGAGAAAGTTTTTCCACTTGGGACGATCAAGTTGGATATACTCATTGGAACTTGGCCTGCTTGTCGAACAGAAAGAATACGCTTCTTTGTGATGGATAAGAATGTGCAGTCAGCCTACAACATCATCATGGGAAGAGTTGGATTGAAGAAGTTCGAAGCCGTTCCTTCTACAGTACATCAATGTTTGAAATTCCCAACAAATTTTGGAGTTGGAGTGGTGAAAGGTGATCAAAAAGTAGCTCGGGAATGCTATTATTCGTCGGCCGAACAAGAAGAACTAGAAGGATCGATGAAAAAGACTACTACTTACCAGGTGGAGGAAGGTACAGAAATTGAAACTCTTGATCCCAGGGATGAATCTCAACTTGTAAAAGGACAGGTGATGGAATCTACAGAAAATGTTATTCTGGACGACGAGCATCCTGAACGAATAACCCAGATAGGTTCATCGTTGGATATGTCAATAAAAGAGGAGTTGATAACTTTCTTGAAGAATAGGAAAAATACTTTTGCTTGGAGTCATGAAGACATGCCAGGGATAGATCCAAACTTCTTATGTCATGAACTCAATGTGAATAAGGAGATTAAACCTGTAAAGTAGAGAAGAAGGGTGTTTAGTCCCGAGAAGAATCAAGCCATACAAGAGGAAGTCGAGAAACTCCAGAAAGCTCAATTCATTGAAGATGTAAAATATCCAGATTGGTTGGAAAATGTGGTAATGGTAAAGAAGAAAAACAACAAATGGAGAATGTGTGTTGATTTTACTGATCTCAACAAGGCATGTCCAAAAGATCATTTTCCATTGCCCAGAATTGATCAACTAGTGGATGCTACCTCGGGACACGAGCTACTCAGCTTCATGGATGCTTATTCTGGCTACAACCAGATCAAAATGAAACCTGAAGACAGGGAAAGTACTTCTTTTATTACCCCTAGGGGAACTTATTGTTATAATGTTATGCCTTTTGGTTTAAAAAATGCAGGTGCAACATATCAGCGGTTGATGAACAAGGTTTTTACCGAACAAATCAGCCACAACATGGAGGTCTATGTCGATGACATGCTCACTAAAAGCAAGAAAGCTGCTGATCATTTGATTGACTTGAGTCAAACTTTTGATCAATTGGATAAATACCAAATGAAGCTTAACCCGACGAAGTGCACCTTTGGAGTACGAGAAGGAATGTTCCTCGGATACATCGTCAATCAGCGAGGTATTGAGGCAAATCCAGATAAGATCAAAGCTCTTCTAGGGCTGCGATCTCCGACGACGAAGAAAGAAGTGCAGAGTCTTACCGGACGAGTTGCAGCGCTCAACAGATTTGTATCTCGAGCAACTGATAAATGCATACCATTCTTCAAAACACTTCGAAAAACCTTTGAATGGAATGAGGAATGTGAAAAAGCTTTTCAAGACTTGAAGAAATACTTGGGAGCACCTCCACTGTTGTCAAGACCAATAACAGGAGAAAAGTTGTATTTGTATTTGGCAGTATCAGAGAACGCAGTCAGTTCAGCGTTGATCAGATTGGAGAATGGAGTCCAAAAGCCAATTTATTACACAAGTAAGGCTTTCCGAGGTGCAGAAATCAGGTACCCAAAGCTAGAAAAATTGGCATTGGCACTAATTGAAGCAAGTAGAAGAATGAGGCCATATTTCCAAGCCCATACCATCATCGTTTATACTGATATGCCATTGAGACAAGCCCTCCATAAGCCAGAAAAATCAGGGAGACTGATGTACTGGGCAGTAGAACTTGGTGAATATGATATTGTGTATGAGCCCAGATCATCATTCAAGGGGCAAGCTGTAGCAGATTTTATAGCAGAATTCACATACCCTGATACCCCCGAGGAGCAAAAGGTGCCTGCTGATCTACCTGTGGACGATACAGGATCAACAGAAACATTTGCTGACCTACCTGTGGATGATACAGGATCAGCAGAAATAGGTCCAAACCAACCAAGGTTGGTAAAAGGGTACGAACAGATGATTGACGAGGAGCGAAAGATACCGGGGGATGATGGGAGAAAACATCAGATATTTTATCGAGGAACTCTGACAGATAAGAAATTTGAAGACGAAATACCTACATGGAGATTATATGTAGACGGATCATCTTGCACAGCTGGTTGTGGAGCAGGAATTGTTTTGATCACTCCAGACGAGATTGAAATGGAATATGCTTTGCGATTCCAATTCAAAGCCTCTAATAATGAAGCGGAGTATGAGGCCATGATAGCAGGTCTTAGTCTAGCGAAGACTATGGAAGCACAACAAGTGATGGTATTCAGTGATTCTCAATTAATTGTGAATCAGATGATGGGAATATATGCGGTTAAAGGAGATTTAATGATCAAATATCATGCAAAGGTGATGAAATTGTTGACAGAATTTGAGGCCATTCAATTGGTGAGAATACCGAGGATGGAGAATGTACAAGCAGACGCACTGGCCCGACTAGCATCAGCTACTCGTACCGAGATGCGAAGAACCATACCGATTGAAGTATTAGAAGGTCGGAGCATAGATGAAGATCTGACAACGAATGTGATTACCCTTGATTTAGGACCATCTTGGATGGACCCAATCAGGAAATATGTTGAAGAGGGTGAATTGCCGGAGGACAAACTCGCTGCCAAGAAACTGAAGTATAAAGCTGCTCGGTATGTATTAACTAATGGTATTTTGTATAGACGAGGAATTATGGTAGGTTTACAGAGATGTGTACATCCCACCGAGGTGAAAGAATTGATTGAAGAAATCCATGAAGGATCTTGTGGAGCTCATGTAGCAGGTCGAACACTTTTACAAAGAGTGATGACACAGGGATATTACTGGCCGACAATGAGGGCTGATTGTATAGCCTATGCCAAGAAATGTGACAAGTGCCAACGTTTTTCCTCCATCCGACGAACTCCACAAGCATTGCTAACACCAATAACTTCCCCTTGGCCATTTGCCATGTGGGGAATTGATTTGGTTGGACCACTGCCGACCACCCGAGGAAGATTCAAGTATCTCGTAGTTGCAGTGGACTATTTTACTAAGTGGGTGGAAGCTGAGCCTCTTATCAATATGACGTACGAGAAGGTATACCAGTTTGTATGGAAGAATATCATTTGTCGATATGGTCTCCCTCATGCTTTCATCACAGATCATGGAACACAATTTGATAATGAAGAATTTGCTGCCTATTGTCATCAATCGAACGTTTTGAAGTTTCATTCAGCACCAGGCCATCCCCAAAGCAATGGACAGACTGAAGTGACGAACAGAACATTACTAAATGGGTTGAAAAAGAGGCTAAGTGAAGCTAAAGCAAATTGGATTAATGAGCTCCAATCAGTATTATGGGCCTACCGAACAACTCCCCGAGCAGCAACTGGAGAATCACCATATATGCTAGCATTTGGAAGTGAGGCTGTGATACCGGCCGAGTTGGGTCTCCCAACGCATAGAGTGCTGAATTTCAACTCTCCGATCAGTGACTTGATGAGAAGAATGGATTTGGACATGCTCGAAGAAGTAAGAGAAGAGGCAGCCATTAGGAATGCTGCTTATCAACAACGAACAGCTCTGTTCTACAACAAAAGGGTGAAGAAATGCGATTTGAAGGAGGGTGATTATGTGCTGAAGAAAGTCATTCAGAAACAGAATAAACTGGAAGCAAACTGGCATGGACCTTACCGAGTTGCAGAGGTTGTTCGACCTGGAACCTACAGAATAGCAACTCTAGAAGGAGAGGAATTCAAGAAGGCATGGAATGCTGAACACCTGCGCAAGTATTATCAGTGATGTAAAATATAAAGTATTTCCTTCATTATGAATAAAACGAGGATGGTTCACCATTTTCTTTCTGTTAAAAGTTTTTCGGGGAATATTAGCGTTGAACACTACACTGCTTGACAAGAAGAAGACTGCTCTACGGAGTCATGCTCTACGGAGCCATGCTCTACGGAGTCAAGCTCTACGGAGCGCTCTACGGAGCAAAAGTGCTATAAGTAGCCAACCTCCTTTGGTTAGGAGGATAAGCTCTACGGAGCGCTCTACGGAGCAAAAGTGCTATAAGTAGCCAACCTCCTTTGGTTAGGAGGATAAGCTCTACGGAGCGCTCTACGGAGCAAAAGTGCTATAAGTAGCCAACCTCCTTTGGTTAGGAGGATAAGCTCTACGGAGCGCTCTACGGAGCAAAAGTGCTATAAGTAGCCAACCTCCTTTGGTTAGGAGGACATGCTCCAAGGAGCCAAAAAGTTCGAAAGAACCCTACTACTCCTTTGATTAGGAGGTGTAGACCAGCATGATCAACTACGGTTGGTAAGACTTTATATACTCTCGCATTACAGCTTATGTTGGTCGGGAGGTAACATTATTACAAAAAGTTATTTAAAGAACAAAATATTCCAAACTGTACCAAGTATGGTTGGTCGGGGATAAAAACCCACTAACTGTAGTTGGTCGACGAGGATAAAAGTATTGACCTTAGTTGGTCGGACACATGTTTATATTTGAAAATTGAACCAAGTATGGTTGGTCGGGAATAGAAACCCATCAACTGTGGTTGGTCGACAAACATTATTTATCCACCTTGGTTGGTTGGAAACAATTTTGAACAATTTATGCTTATTATAAATTCTAATTTGGTTGATGAACCATATAATTTGCAAACAGAAAAATAGCTATTGGCAAAACAGAAAATGAAATTCTTTCATTAAGATAAAAATGTATTACATGTTACATGTATGTGCTAACTATTACATTAAAGATTCCTACTCTATTGGTTTCTTTCCTTTATCCTTTGAGACAGGTTCCTCGCCAGCAGGAGGATCCTCTAGACAAAGAGGAGAATTAATAAAGTTCATGTCCTTCAGCATTCTGACATTCATTATTGTAGGAGTGTCCAACAGATGCTCAGGACGAGATACTTCAACTTGAGAATGAAGGTTATAATCACCGAGATATTTAGAGATCAAACTCCGAGGAATGGAACGAGCAGGAATCCATGCCATATCCAATTTATAGGGAGGAACAGGCAAGTCTAGCAATCCAGGAGCATGATAATCCCATAAATAATGACCTCGTTCCAATTTTAATACACCCAGGGCGTTCAACCATCCCTGCTTATAACCTTCGTTGTTAGCATTTTCAATGCGAGCATCCAAATGATAAAGAGCTTCATTATAGCCTGCATTCCAGAACTCCCGAGGCTGTTTATGGAATTGGAAAGTTAATCTATCTACTTGCTCGAGAAAGTTCTTGATAAGAGCATCTTTATTATTCAGATCAGACTTCATCGCAGCCAATTGATCCTCTAAAGATAAATTTTTCTTAGACAAATCAGACAGAGCACGATCCTTAACATTTAGTTGGAATGCTTGAGTTTCCAGAGTAGATTGGGTGCGAGATTCTTCAACACTACGGCTAAGAACTCTTGATCGGCTCCGAGAAGCAACTGGAGAACTTTGCTCCTCGACGATTCTTCCTCGTCCCCGAGAACTCCTTCCTCGTCCCCGAGCAGTCACATGAATAATAGACTTTTTCAAGTCATCCAACTCTTGCCTTAGTTTGGCGTTTTCAACCTCTAGAAACGAAAAACCTTCATCAATAACTGGTACTAATGCAGTGGAAGAGGAGGCAACGGATTCATATTGAGCCAATCTTTTCTGCAGACTATTATTTTCTTGTTCCAGGATCTCGGCAATTTGTCGGCAGGCTTCAACTTCACCTTTTAGGGTCCTTTCCCTAATGTCATATGCAGCAATGATCTTTTTATGACCTGTATCAGAGGAAAGTTGTTGATATCTATTTTCATATTCCTCGTGTAATGAAGCCATCGATTCATTGTGCTGGCCTTGGAGATCCTCTAAGGAACAATGCAGCTCTTCAATCAAGTCATAATAAGCGACATTGTTAGCTACAGCTCGGTCGAGTAAATTTTTCAAGTACCGATAAGCCTCAGTCGCCTGTTCTGAAGCATCATGACCAAGAATGTCAGCAATTTCAGAAGAACTAAGGTCTGTATGACCAGCCCTATAGTATTGGTGACATTGCTGCATCAGCTCGGTATCATGAGAAGAGATTAGTTCCATTCTAGCAACAAACTAAAGACAAGAAAAAGACAACAATCAACAAAGAATCATCAATAACGGCGATGAGTAAAGAAGTATTTTATTAGATCATAAAAGGAGTACAGTGTTCGATTACAAATGATAAAAGATAAGAATGATACCGAACAACTTCACACCTTTTCCTTGTCTCCCAAGACTTTCTCGGGAGGCTGGGACGAGGAGCTCGGTTGCTCGGTGATAACAACAGCTTGATCGGCAGAAATCTTCTCGGCAGGAGGAGGCATAGAAGAAATATCCTCAATGACAGAGGGTTGAGAAGCAGAGATTGGGACATCCACAGCCATGGAAGATTCATCTGAAGCAGGTTCATCTTCTTCTTCTTCCACAATTGGTGGAGGAGGACCAGGGAGATGCCGTTGGAATAGCTCAGAATTGTCTTGGATTTTTAGCTCTTGTAGAGCAGCTACCCAACCGTCATGGAAGTATTTCAACTCCCCATATTTGACTTGAGATGTCATAGCTGCAATCCCTTTATCCCATCCTTTTTCCCAACCAGCACTGAAATGTTTCTTAACTGCAACTTTTCTTTTCAACTGCTCCGAGGAGAGTTTGACATCCAATTGTTCTTTCTGGATTTTGATGTCTCGCAGGGTAGACAGTTCTTCTTCTGCCTTCTTCAGTTGGTCATCGCACCTTTGCTGATTGACCTCTAAGCTTTTCACCTTCTCCTCCAAATTCTTGGAGGTTTCAGCCATCTTCATCTTATCAGCCTCAGCTGCAGCCAATTTTTTCTCCCAGGCAGCTTTCTCCTCGACGTACTGCTGGCGAGATTCTTTCACAGATTGGGCTAAACCCAAGAGGGCATCGTCAACATCGGACGAGGAACTAGAAGCTTTAATAGCTTGATCTTTCTTCACGATGGTATTGAAACAGTTCACCAGCTGAAAGATAAGAAAAACAATAGAGTCAACACAAATACAAGAGTTCAGGAAAAAGAAAAGAAAGACCAAAGGTATGAGAAATTTACTGAAGAAAGATGGCGAGCAGCTAGGGATGTCAGTGTATCCCTAGGAATCTTTTCATCAACCCCGAGAACCTCGGGTATAACTGAGCTCGTTGAAGAGCTCGGAAGAATGATTTTTGAAATACTACTACCACCAGCGGGTAGAGAAGATGCAGTTCCAGCAAGATTAACCGAGGATGATTTCCTCAATCTCTTCAAAGGAGGGTCAGCAGCATCAACCAAGGAAGAGGTCTTGGTCGGAGAGATTGTAATTACATCAGCACTAGCATTTTTCTTGCTCGGGGCCACTGGGGGCTTCTCGGCAACTTTGGAGGAACTAACATCTACTTTTTTAGTCCCCTCTGGGACATCAATTTTACCTTTCTTTGCTTCAACAGCAGAAGAAATTTCACCAAATAGAGCAGGAGGAGCTCTTTTCTTGCCCATTCTCTGAGATAGGGGAATATGAGAATCTGAAGATGAACTTTCTGGTGTTGAGGTTGGTTCAACAGGGCGAGCAGTATAAGAGGTTGTGTAGCTCTTATACTGCAGCAAATATGATGCAGATCTAATATGCTCGTCTGCAATCGTCTTATGCAAATTCCAGATAAGTTTTAAATGCTTGATATTCACTTCCGACTCTTTTGGAGTTTTTCTTTTACTATCAACTGCAAATAAATACATAAATCTCAGTCATACATTTTGTCAAACATGATGAAAACGCAATTTCATAAGTAAAATAAAAATGAAAAATAAACCTATCCCATTGCCGTATGGGGGGCATCTGGGACCGTTGTATACTTCATTCCCAGATAAAGGCGCGTGTTGCCAATTTTTTATGACCAACCCATGCTCAAAATAATCTCTATTTGAATCAGGGAGGTTAACTACAAGGGCTCTATTTAAAAACCTAGTTTTTAAATAATAAACATTATCTAAAGTGGCCCATTTATAGCAGTACATGATTTCTGGGATCCCTATACGAGTCCCATGAGTTAGATTTAACTTGTGCACCCCGTTAATTATTCTCCATGAATTGGGGGCTATTTTTGCAGGAACAAGATCAAAATATTGACAAAAGTCAAGACATAATGGGTTTGGTGGAAAAGAAAAACCACATTCAGCAATGAAAAGACTGGGGAACCAATGTCCCTCAGCCAATCGAAAGTAATCTAAAGGCTCAGAAAGAACCTTTAGAATTACCCAAGAAGGAATGGAAAAGTCAGAACGAAATTTCTCAGTAGATTCAACAATATAAACCATATTGAATAAAAGAGATGCAGAAGAAAAGAAGAAGATCTTACAGAAAGAAAGGAGATATGTTGACAACGAACGGAAACAATGATGAACACACAAGAGAGAGGAAGAGAATAGAAAACTTGAATGCAGAAAAATGGAAAGTGTAGACGACGGTATGGTTACCAAAGGAGTTTAAATACTTTGCATTGGGAAGCAGCGAAAGAAATGATTACTAAAAAGAAACTACTGAACTTCCGGCGGCTAAAAAGACAAAAGTTGCACGAAGATCGAAGCGCTTGTAAAAAGGCGGAAACTGCGAAATGAGAAGGAAATTTGAATACAATGTTCCTAAAACCCAGGAAGGTCATTTAATATTACCATATACCGAGAAAGAATGTCCCATACTCCTCAAAGTTCGAAATATGAAACATTGGGGGCTTCTGTTGATACCAAAATTAATATGCTGATGTGGACGAATAGTATGAAGACACGTGTCAATCTACGTGGCACAATAACAGCGAGGAAGATCATTTACTGAACAACCATGGTTGGTACCGAGCAACGAGAATACACCGAGGAGCTCTATCATGCCGAGGAACTCCATCCGAGGAACTCCATCATCCCGAGATACTCTAAGCACTCCGAGGAACTCTTGATCAACGAGCAACTAAGGCGGTCCGAACTGCACCTCGGCCGTGTCATCAATTATCAGACGGACAACTGTTCAACTATTCATTAGATTCTTGACGCACACGCTGCATTAAATGTATTACCCATTCATATGTATATCATTTAATGTATTGGACCTTTCATGTACAGCCTTGAGGCTATAAATACCTTGTATCAATCCCATTCAAAGGGACCGGAATTTCTTGAGAGAACTTGTAATCAAGAATTCCACAAACACTCAGCAATAACATAACAGTGGACGTAGGCTTTATTCCTAGCCGAACCACTTTAAAAATCTTTGTCTTATTTATTTATCTGTGATTGAAGAATTAGAGTGATCTAATTTTTTACATCAACACTAAGTTACCCGAATACGGCTCCGTATCATATCTATCCTTGCCGAAGTGTCCTGAATCACTTCCGACCCAAGGAGTTTGTTATCCCCCACCTCTAACCAACATGCTGGGGAACGACAAGGTCTACCATACAGCGCCTCGAATGGAGCCATGCCAATGGTGAACTGGTAGGATTTATTATAAGCAAACTCCACTAGTGGAAGGTACTATTCCCAACCACCTCCAAAGTCTAAAATGCACATACGCAACATGTCCTCCAACATCTGATTTGTCCGCTCTGTTTGCCCATCAGTCTGCGGGTGATATGTCGTACTCAACCGCAACTCTATACCCATGGCCTCCTGGAAACTCTCCCAAAATTGTGAAACAAATATCTTGTCTCGGTCAGACACGATATTTAGAGGCACCCCGTGAAGTCTCATTATTTCTGCAATGAAAATCTGGACATACTGTCCCGTAGTGTAGTCTGTCCTCACGGGCAGAAAATGAGCAACTTTGGTCAACCTATCCACAATTACCCATATAGAGTCGTGACCCGTCTGTGACGTAGGTAACCCCGTGATAAAGTCCATGGATATTCTCTCCCATATCCAAATTGGAACCTCTAACGGATGTAGAAGTCCTGCCAGTTTCTGATGGTCCACCTTTACTAGCTGACAAGTGGCGCATTTAGAAATGAACACGGCGATATCTCTCTTCATCCCGCTCCAACAGTACTGTCGTCTCATATCTTGATACATATTATCCCTACCAGGGTGTACCACGAACCGTGAGCCGTGCGACTCTGTCATTACCTCGTGTCACAAGTCTTCCCCTTTCAGAACGACCAGTCTCCCATTAAAGCGTAATCCCCCATCTGAACTAACGGTATAGGACTCGGCTCCCTCTGCTAGTAATCGAACTATCTGCTCCTGACAGAACGAGTCATTTGCCTGGGCCTTTATCACTCTAGTAAGAATCTGAGGTGTAACAGTCATCACAGACATGAATGATCGAGCCACTGCATCCTGGTGTCCCAACTCCTTCCACTTAGATTTCCACACCTCGGCCACCTCATCTACTGGCCTACGGCTCAACGCGTCTGCTACCACGTTAGCCTTCCCTGGGTGATATTGGATATCAAACTGATAATCCTTTACAAACTCAAGCCACCGACGTTGACGCATATTCAGTTCCTTTTGCGTGAAGAGGTATTGTAAAGACTTGTGGTCTGTGAACAACCGAAATTTCTCCCGCAGGAGATAGTATCTCCAAATTCGAAGAGCGAATACGACTGCCGCTACCTCCAAGTCATGGGTGGGGTAATTCTTCTCGTGAGGCTTAAGCTTACGGGAAGCATAAGCTATGGCCTGACTCTCCTATTGCATCACACCTCCAAGTCCTTGTAAGGACGCATCGGTGTAGACTAGATACTCAACTCTCAGTCTGGTCAATGCTAACACAGGCACTAGGGTCAACTTGTCCTTTAACTCATCAAATGCCAACTGACAGGCATCGCTCCAGATGAATGTCACACCTTTGCTAGTCAGATGTGTCAAAGGACCCGCTATCTTTAAGAAACCCCGAAGAAACCTTCTGTAGTATCCTGTTAGTCCCAAGAAACTATGGATCTCAATCGGTGTCGTGGGCTGTCCCTACTCCCTCACAGCGAATACCTTCCTCGGATCAACAGATATCCCCCGGTCTGAAATGATATGCCCCCAAAACTGAACCTTCTTTAGCCAAAACCCATATTTTTCGTACTTTGCATAAAGCTCGTTTTGATGCAGCGTCCGTAAAACCTGCCTCAAATGTTCAGTGTGCTCCTATTCTGTCTGGGAGTAAACCAGAATGTCATCAATAAAGACAATGACTTGCTGGTCTAGGAACTCTTCGAATACCCTATTCATCAAGTCCATAAACATAGTTGGGGCATTGGTCAAGCCAAAAGGCATAACTCGAAACTCGTAGGAACCATATCTCGTCAAGAAAGCAGTCTTCGAGACGTCCTGTTCCCTGATACGCAATTGATGGTATCCCGATCGCAAGTCAATCTTTGAGAAGAAGGAAGCTCCTCTCAGCTGGTCGAATAAGTCATCGATTCGGGGTAACGGATACTTATTCCGTATCGTGACTTTATTCAACTCTCGGTAATCTACACACAACCTTAATGATCCATCCCTCTTCTTTACGAATAGCACAGGGGCACCCCACGGCGAAGTACTCCTTCGAATAAACCCCTGACCCAACAACTGCTCTATCTTATCCCTTATCTCTCTTATTTCTGTTGGAGCCATATGGTAAGGTGCGCGAGCAATTGTTCGAGTGCCCGACGTCAAATCGATAACATAATCTATCTCTCAACTAGGAGGTAATCCATGTATATCTTGAAATACATCTGCAAACTCCCTAACAACTGGAATTGAATCGAGTGGTAATACCACTTCCTTAGAGGTCTCCTCCTTTATATAGTACAAGTGAGTGGACGATCCTCCCTCAGGGCGAGGCATCGCCACTAAAAACATCTCCTGCCCGGGAATGGCAAAAATAATACTCCTACTGAAATAATCAATCATGGATCGGTACGCAACTAGCCAATCCATACCAACAATCACATCGTACTCAGTCATTTCTAATACTAACATATCAGCAGGTAAAGTAAATCTCCCGATCTCTTACCCACACCTCTACAAATAATAGAAATCACGGAACCCCTACTCAACGGTGAATCTATGCAAGTAATCGTGCTCTCTACCGTGTATAATAATCCCAAAGTGCGTGCAAATCTTTGTGGCAATGAAACAGTGTGTGGCCCCCGTATAAAATAAAATACGCCCCATAGTCCCCTGAATAGAGAACATACCCTCAATAGTAGGTGGATCCTATGGGACTGCGGCATGCTGGAGTTGATAAACTCGCCCGTACTGAAGCTATCCCTGTTGGACTGGGACTGCTGGGATGGGTGGAAAAGCTGGCATCTGTGGTGGTACTGGGAGGGCGGAGGGAAACATAGGGCTCATGTCGAGCACCATGTTGCTGCTGTGGGGCCCTGCCCCTATCAGGACACTCCTGTCGCTTGTGTCCAATCTTGCTACAAGTGAAACATTTCCCCAGAAAGTTCCCCCCTCTCTCACCCTGCTGCCCATGGCCCTGGTGGTCGTTTCCATTCCTCCCCTGATCGTACTGGCCCTAATGAAACTGCTGTTGTTGGCCATGCTGGTCGTGCTATCCCTGATGGCTGTGCTGACCTTGCTGGCCCTGATGAAAACCTCCCTGACCATTTCTGAAACCCCCAGATCTGAACCTCTTAAAATCCCCCTGCTGGGAACCCTGATCTCCCTACCTATGCTGACCCTGAGCAGATTGTGACCCGTTGGCACCATTTCCCCCTCTCTTGCCCTGCTGGATGGACTCTCCTGATCGCTTACTCTCTGACATGTGGAAGCGGTGCTCCTGGCAGTGAAGCAGTGCCGCGTTAACCACATCAGAATAAGTGGCCAACGAGAGATTACCCAACAAGTGCTGACGGATCCTCCAAGTCAACCCATCCATGAACTTCTGAATATTTTTCTCCTTGGTTGTAATTTCATCGGGAACGATGTTCAAGAGATTAGTAAATTCGGCCTCATACTTGGCCACGGTCTTCCCCTACTTCTTGAGGTTCATTAACTTCCTTCTCATTTCGATGTGAACGGCTGATGGAAAATATTTGCGGTCGAACCGCACCCAGAATTCCTGAATAGAAAGGATGTCTCTCTCCTTCGTGGTGGTAATGGACTCCCACCACTGCAATGCTGATCCTACTAGCTTAAAAGTATCCAGTATCTATTTTTGTACATCTGTGCACTAGTACATCATCAAGTGCCTTTGGATGTACTTCTTCCACTGACTGGACACAACGACGTCGGAGCTACCTACAAACTCCGGAGGGTGTGATTTTTGTAAAGCATCATGAACACGTTCCCAAGCAGACGAGAATGCATGAGCCTGAACTGGCGCTACTACCGGTGCCTGAGGCGGTGTCTGCTGCATAACTTCTAGAGCGGCATTTATCGCTTGGGCTACAATAGCGGCAACCTCTGCGACATTCATGGAGCCCTGAACTGGTGCTGGATGTGGCTCGGGCTGAGCATCCATGGGAACTCGCTCTGGACGTCATGGAGGCATCTGAAATGAGAGTAAAGTCTTATAAGTTCGCACTTATCATCTCAAAATAGATGAAGAGCGAAACATACACAATAGAGTACAACAATCCTAAAATATAGGGCTCTATATCAAAGAAAGCTACGCGAAAACATAACAAGCCGTACATATCCTAAGGACACTAGAACCTGATGCTCTAATACCACCTGTGACACCCCGACCAATTAAATATCGGGTAGCTACTCCTTTATTCAAATTAATTCAAAATGTCAAGTTGGTCCAGTTCATAGCATCACTGTCGAAAAATGTTTTAACAATTACTAGCCACCTAATATTTAAAAAGTGAGCTGTCAATTTTAATTAAATCCGATTAACATACAACAAGTATTCAATTATGAAATAATGATATCACAACCACATTACAGTCACATTACAATGATAAAGGAATAAATGAATCTGGAAGAACACTCCTCAAAAATAATCCAAAATACTGAATACAAAGTCTGAATCATAAATTAATTACATCCAACACTGAAATAAAAGTGAATAAATAAGATGTCTCTAAAAGAAATGGGGCGTCATGCCCTACAGATGAGTAAATCTAAAATAGAGTCAAGATAGAAAGTGGAGGCGTCTACTGTCGAGGTCCTGTAACTTCCACCGCAGCTACAGCACGTCACCGGAATGGAAGTCCTACGCTTGGTGTCCTTGTGTCTAGGAACCTAAAAGGTTTTTACAAGAAAATATATTTGAAAGCAAACGGGTCAGAGCCCGATTGTGAAAATAGTTTAAAATACAGCAAGTGTTTAATACCATTAAACAGTGAATATAAAATACATGATAGTGTGTACACCTCTCAACTAATTGTGCACTCCTATCATACCCGTACCTGTTCTAGTTATAACCATATCTAAATAGTCCAATACATAATCTAACATCACTATACGATTTCTGATTCAATTCTCGACATCTTAATTTAAACAGAGAGTTTTACTTTTCTTCTTAGTTCTCAAAATTAGTAATACTAATCACTAGAGATTTTCCATTTTTAACTCTACAAAAATGCTACTATTATTCACACTTACATTTATACATGACAGTTCATTTCAATTAATAGTATATTTTTCTCATCATAAATATACAATATTGGAACCCCGAGACTAAGTTGCGGTGCACACGTACTCTGCTATCAAATCCCGATTCATCACGTACGTAAGGACCACGTATTCTGAATCTCTCAGGAATTGTTTTGACAAGTAACAAACACACATAATGGAGGCGAACATAGTTCACATCACATGGGTCACCCACAAACCTACGATCCCATGACCAGCAGACTTATTAACTTCTCAATAAGTCCTTCTCTGACCTATGTCCTCGAGGTACCAAGCTAAATCCCCCCGTAGCCACACAAAGATTATATGGCCCGGATCAAACGCCGACCTCCCGTGATAGCAAGTATGGTAGGTATGTTATACACAGATAATCAGATATACTAAGCACTCACACATCTTAGATATCTCATAATATTAGTGGAAGTAAGTCTTACATTCTTATACCGTCATTAGATGTTGCACGTTTACAAATCCCCGAATAATATACATTAAAAGTTGTCAACCCTTCTCACGTCGTAATTATAGGTACTTATTTCCTAACTCATAAATGTCATCCGATTCATCAAAAAATTCTAAGTTTTACTCCTCAACGTACTCAAATCTCACAACTATACCCACTGGTCAACAAGGGAAGGTTAACACTCAATTAAATAAGTCTACTGGAAGTTTGAAATAAAATCAGGCCTAAAAAGGCCATTATGTCAACTCGTTAGAAATTTTGTTCAAACGACGTTGTTCGAACGAGGGTCGTTCGAACGAAGTCTTCGAATGAACTGGTTAGAAGGGATACTGTCATCTTGTTAGAATTTCATTTGAACGAGGTCGTTCAAACGACCTGGGCTGGTCTTCTAACGAGATGGCAGCATACACCCAGAAATTTTCCAACTCGTTTTTCTTCATTTTTCTCTTCTCTAAATTCATCCTAAGATCATCCCAATAAAATTTTAATGTTTTAAACTACTCTAGGTCCTCTTAGGTCGCTTCTTAACATATTTTTGGGGTCAAATCCTCGTAATCAACATGCAATTATCATAAATCCCCAAATTTTACCCCAAACCCTATGAACATGAACCCAAAATTTTATTGTGCCTAATTACTCATCATAAATCCATTTTTAAATCATCAACGTTAAGTTTTTTGGATACCAAATTCGTCCATAGTCATTCTACATGCAATCCCTAACCCAACTTTAGAGTTTCTATAACAATTTCATTAGGTTTTCCTCAAAACTTTCAAGGCAAAAACCATTTCTACACTAAACATGGAAGAAATATTCATTGAACTTAATAATATCAAATCACTTGCCTTAAAACCGATGTTATGATTCGTTGTTGATGAACAAGGTTGGCTCTCTCTTCTTTCCGGATACAAATCCCTTTCAAAATGATGGTGTGGAGATGGTTTGGTTTAGATCTTCCTTTAACCTCTCTTCTAACTTCTCTCAAAAACCTCAGTAGCCCACTCTCTCACTTTTGGCTGATAATGGCCTTAGTGGACCTTCTAATAATATCTAAATTACCTCTAAAATTCGTGGGTTTTAATCCCCTAATTTTTAAAATTACCAAAATACCCTTCTAGGTTGCCGGTTTGGCCTAAAAATGCCCCGGAACCCAAACTAAACTCCCGGCTAGTATTTTCCGACTATTTCAACCCTTCCGATCATGTTGGCACACTCAAAATGACCATTCGGTTGATAAAAATATAAATTATTTTTTAATCTAATTAAATTCATTCCTGACGTGAGTGACACGCCCGTCCCAACTTAATTTTCCAAATTGTCGTATTTCTGTCTCGTGGCAACTTTAACATTTTCAGTACTCATATATTACCATATATACTCAGAAGCATTCAATTTTAACATCATAATCAAATACCAACTCACATCGCGCTAGTATTTATATCCGGATTAATTCCCAATTAATTTTCATTTAATTCAATTAATCCCTTAAATAAAAATTAATAAAATTACGGGGTATTACAAAAAGAGGAAAATGGAGATGTTACGTCAAAAATTTAGCATTGGTGGTAAGATATTTCTTCTCCACAACCTAGGTGGTTTTAGTCAATTTGAACTTTGATGCAAATTATCTAATTATCACGATCGAATGCTCTCTATTTGAATAAAAAAAAGGTGAACTTTAGGAACAAAAATTACGTGTAATACCCCTTGACTTTGGGACTGAGAAATTAAATTTTTGAGAGAAATAAAATTTATTTTGAATTGGAAAATTTTAAGATTTGGAAATTGAATTCCAAAATTGAAGATGCTATAAAGGAGTTCAGAAGAGGATTTTGATTGCGCCATCGATTTCGAATGGGTCGAGATAGTCGAAATGACTGTCATTGGGATTTATTTGGGTTTTGAAATATTTTTAAGTTAGTTTGAATCAAATTGGAGTAAACGAGTCATTTAAAGTGTGTATTATCATTTAAAACTAGGACTCATGTTTTAAATGGTTTAAGGGGCTTACGGATCAACCCTTCTCATTTGTGAGAAGAGAGAAATAGAAAGAAGAGAGAAAGAAGAAGAAAGGAAGAGAGAGAGAGAGAGAGAGAGAGAGGAAAAAACTTGGAGATTTCTCGCCCAAACACGATCTTGGGGACGATTCAACCTCTACGATTCCGAGGCAAGTGTTTAATCTTGCTAAATAATAAATTTGTGTATTTTATTTCGTAATTTGTGGACAAAATATTTGGATTTTGGGTATATATGTCAAAACCTAGATTTTGGGACTAAAACTTAATATGATGTTTATACAAGGGATTGATGATATATAAATTGAGGGGATGAGATGTAGTATGAGTCTTGATCTTAGGAACATGTTTGGGCTGAAAATTTATGGTTAGAAAATGAAATAATTGCTTTTAGAAAAGTTTGGTTTCGTTCAAAAATGGAAAATTGGCCAAGACATCTGGTATGGCCGATCAACCGCGCCCAGGGGAACGGTCGATCGCGCCCTAAGGGAAAATCCTACTGCTTTCTACGTAAGGAAAAATTTAGAACCGTGGTCGATCGGGGGTTTAGGGCCGGTCGACCGGTCCTCTGTTTTTAGCCCAAGAACTGGATTTTCTTTAATCCCCTTTTCTTTTGGCTTTAAAACTTAGTGACCTTTTTAGTGAATGTATTATAGGGAGTTGAGTTATAACATTAAGGAATTTGATCCATAGGATGATTAGTGGCTTTCGGACCTATGTTAGAAATGGATTATGAGAGTATTATGCCTCTCTTAGTAAGGAAACGATTGTGGGACTGAAAGATAGGAGAATTATCTTAATATAATTGTGGTGGGCTATCATGAGTTAGTTATAAGTCGTAAAAATAGTCCCTTTTTCACAAATGTTACTTTGGAGTTAAATGGTATCACGGTATATGTTCTAGTACATTACCGATTACAATAGTTGGGCGTATGTATTTATAACCGAGATAGTTATTATGCATTTATGTGAAATTAAGGACAGATGTTCCGAGGCATTATGGGGATCTAATTGAATTAGGGTGGAGCTCTTAGGTTACAGACTATTAGGTTATGTTTATACTTATAGCAAGAATAGTTATGCTATTTGTAGGATGATTGATATGTGTGTTAAATTTGGGGATAGTATCCTTAATGTTGGTTATATTGGGAAATTGGTTGCAAAATAAGTGTGATGGATGGGTGAGTTCCAAGTGAAAGATTCTAAGGAAATTAATTTAGGATTAAGCTTGAGGTGTGCAGACTATTAGTCATGTGAATACCTATAGTCGAGATTATTATTAGATATATCGGAGTGCATTCGGATATAGATGGGATGAATAGTGGTTGTTACAAACGATAAACTTTAAGTGAGTAGCCTTAATGTGGAATATATATATATATATATATATATATATATATATATATATATATATATATATATATATATATATATATATATATATATATATATATGGAAGACTATTCATATCATAGTGGAATGGATGAATATATGCCAAGTGAGGCACTGTATAAGAGAGAATGTTTAAGTATATATTTATGCGTTAGAAAAAGGGATGAGTATTACGAGAGTTGTATACACATTGTCAGCTTACTTTCCTTGATGAATAATGATTGGAGATTAGAATATGTATATATAGAGAGATTTATATATACTTAAATGGTTATATGAATATGGAGCAAAGGTATATTTCTTGTGTGATTATTTATACATATGATGCGATTGCTTATATATATACTGTGTGAATGATATATATACTCATTGTGTGAGCATACCCGGCACATGCTATCATGGGAAGTTGCTCGATAAGGGTGAGTCCCTGGCTTAAGGAGCATGGTGTGGATATTCCCCAGGTCATAGTCCTCCCTTTTTATTTTTGTGATTTTATATTTTTGGGGGTTATAAGTCTTGGGTATGATTCGTTCTCACTTATCGATTTGGAGCTATGACCGCTTCCTATATGTTTTGACCTATGACCACAAAGTAGGTGATATTTAGTCCTACCGGTGGTCCCCAGTATGGTATGTGAGTGATCCCTGGAAGATGATAACATGGTGCAGTATTTGGATATCATATAACATTTTATGTTATGTGTATGGCATAGTATGCATTATGTGTGTTATGTATACGTGGTTATTGGAATGAATGATTGCATATATATATATGATATCCAAATATATATATATATATATCCCAGAGGAGAAGGTGATATGAATATTCTAGATTGTACATCTTGGGTGATTTAGGTGTACTAGTTTATCAATGTCGAAAGATCGTATTGAGAGACAATTATGGAAATATCGACCTCAAGGAGTTTGATACAGATTAGATTTATGTTCTTAGATATAATACTTAGTATTTATGCAGTGGTTGTAGTATGTGTTATGTAGATGCCATGATGGATCTCTATAATCGACACTGTCAAGGAGTAGTGTATCGGGGGGTTCCTTATTTGGATTTCGCTTTGCGAGACGCCCCACGCACGAAATGCTGTGTAATGTTGAGAGTAGAGAGAAGTTTTGTCCGTATTACTTGAATGTATGTTGTTTGGAGAATAAACTCTTATATTGAAACCTAATGTGAATGTGTGACTCACTAAGACTTATAACTGGTTTAAGTTAATAATTGGAAACTAAGCCTAGTAAGGCATTTATCTGGGAATATATATTTATGTGGGTTAGACTAGAAAGAATGTTTGGGTTATGTTAACATGGCAAGTCAAGCGGGGATAGGCCATGCCTACAGTTAGGTAGTTTACCCTTGAATTTTGTTGGGTAGCTTAATTAAGGTTTCAGGAAACGAATAGGTGCACACTGTAGATGAGAGATGAGTTTGGGGTTTCACGAGAGTGCGACTCCACTTTAATTATGAAACATTGCATTAATATTTATTATGCACTGTTATGCACTTGCTAAACATTTTTACACCTCAATCTCTGACTAGTTTATATTCCTCATTTTCTATATGTATATATATATATATATACTGTTTACTATAGGTGTCCCACCGCATGGATACCAGATGTTTTTTTTATCCAGAGTCTTGGGAGCCGTGGCAGTTGTGGGCTATTGCGGATTTAGATTATAGTCTCTTTATATTCCTTTGAAAATCTAGATTGGATTCATGTTGTTTATCGAGTTTATACCCAAGAGTCATTTGTAGTTGTTTATACTTTTATTTTAGATTATTGTACTATCTGTGACCCGACAACTTATTCGGGTATATTTCTTTTTGGGTACTCATTTCATTTTAATTCGAGAAATTTCTTTTATCTTAGTACTTGTGTGCACTCTACTGTAATACCCCGTATTTTTACGCTTTCAAAATTTGGGGATTTATTAAATTTAATGTGGGTTATTAATTTAATATAAATCCAAAAATTAATTATTTTAATAATTACTAACGTGACGAGAGTTAGTAATCATTGGAAACTTGTTGAATATTACTAATGAGCAAAGTAATATATAATATTGGATCTATTAAATGTCACGAGTGAATAAAATGACAATTTTGGAAATTTAAGTCAGGACACGCCCGTGTCGTGTCCGGACTAAATGTTGATTATCAAAAGTGAATAAATTATAAATCACCCGTATGGTCATTTTGAGTGCACCAAAGTGTCCGGAAGGGTCGAGATAGTCAAAATAATGTACCCGGTGGTTTAGTTTGGGTCTCGGGGCATTTTTAGGCCTAATTAACACCCCGGGAGGGCGTTTTAGACATTTTACTTTTTTAGGCCTGAAAACCCACGAAAATTTTAAGGTTATATCAGATTCTTAGGGTTGTCTTCTAGGATTAACACAACCAAAAACAAGTGACGACCATTGGAGAAGGAAAGGAAGATCTTACCAAGGAGTTATAGGCCGAAAACTCCTCCGTTTGCGCCGCGGTCGCCGCCAAACAATAGATCGCGTAACGAGGATCACCACCACACTGAATTCAGCCGCAAATCAGAAACAAAAATTCCCAGGCAAGTATTTATCTTGCTTAATTTCGTTAACGCTTCATTCATATTAGTTTATGGTTGATTAGGATGAGTTTTTGTAAAAGAAAACTCATGTTGGAGATTAGAAATCATATGTTGTAGTGATATAAACAATAATCTGGAAATCCCTTTCACATGTAGAGGTTGAACCACGGATTTATGATGGATTAGAAGTAGAAATTTTGGAAAAAGAATGATTTGAATTAAGTTAAAAGAATTTTTAGGGTTCATGAGAATTGTATAAATTTTGGCACTTTTAATCCATGATTCTTGATGAAAACTCACATGCCTTACGTAGAATATTGTCCATTTGGGTTTAGAATGTTTGTGGTATAAATTTCTGGGAGTTTGGGAGTTAAACACTTGGATTTGGATGAATTTGGATGTTAATCCCCATAACTGGTAATCTGCAGTTTTCTCCATACCTGCTTGATCGATCGATCGACCATAGAGCATCGATCGATCGAACACCTTCCCTCGATCGATCGACCCCTCCTGTATAACTCATATTCGCTTTTAAATAGTTCATTCCAACTTAAATGATTTGACATTCTTGGATATTAAAGTTAGAATATTTTGGGTTATAAATAAGACCAGTAGGACTTTAGAAATATACGGAACCGTTGACGAAAGGTGAAATTTAACATTTCACGGGGGTGTGTTGCATTTAAGGGAAATGGAAATATATGTTAAAGGGTGAGACTCGTAAAGAAGTACGTGGTAAAATGAATAAGTACCTACTGAAATTTCACTTTGGAAAGATAAGAATCCACGAGAGTTACATAGTAAGTTGGAATAATCCCTCAAATTAAAGTAAGAGACAAACCGTTATACGTGATGACTAAATAATGAGAAATAAGGATAAATATCATAATTATGGGTTAGGATAAGGTACCTAAATTTGATATGGTAATAGTAGTATATTTCTATGACTGTGTTTATGCATATACTATATACGTGGGAAAATCATGCCCGCGCTACTTGCTATCCCTGAGGTTACCGTGTTGGGACAGTCTTATCTCGATGGGACCTTTGTGGGGGATATTTACTCGTACCCTAGAAGATCGAAATCCTTTCGTATAGGCTATTCGATCGATAGTCAGACGGTCCTAAGAGATGTGAGGGCATGTGCTGACCTCTTAGAGACGTGGAAACTATGCTTCGCCTCAATATTGTTTGTGTTTTGTATCAATACAGTTCGAGAGTGATTCCAAACTTGTATTTCCCTTAGTACGCGTGATACGGGGACTGGATGGCAGAGTATGTCCGCACCATAATTATTATGTGGGGTGATGTTAGAATATATATATTATATCAGTATTTAATATATATATTTAATTCTTGAATTTGGGAACTACCTACTGTGTATGGTAAGTAAGAAATGAATAATTATTTCAATTTGGGAATAAATGTCTGAAAAGTATATATGTTACTGAGAAACTTTATTTGTAAATAAGGTTTAAATGAGAACTTTGTTGTTAAATGAAATTAACCTCTTAAACAATTGAATTTGTCAGTTTAAATCTTACGAGCCACCTAAGATAAGATAAGTTAAACCGTTGGGAAGGTTAGTGCGATAGGCGTGCACATTAGAAGAGAGGTGAGAATTTCTCAAGGGAGTGCCGCACTAATATGTTGTTGTATTGGCCAGTAAATATTTTATATACTTGCTAAACCCATTTTAAATCGTTTTTACAATAGGGCTCTGACCCGTTTCCATTTTATTTTCTCTCTTGTATATATATGTATATATTACAGGTGCCCAGCCACAGGGACGTCTTGCATAGGATCCTTTGGAAGGAACGCGCTGCAGCTTAGGTGGGAGTTGCAGGCCTTTTGCTTAGACTACCTCATTTCTTGATTCCACTCCTAGCATTTATTTTATCCAGTTGGGCATGTGTCGCTCTTTTCCCATCATTCAGTTGTTTTATTGGATATTGTGATTCATTTATTTCTAGTATTTACACTTTGGGATTTATTACTGTCAGGATGTTTTCCTTTAAGTTTTAATGTTGGAATCAATTAGTTGAATGTTTAATTAATTGGATTATATGTTCCAGGATAGTTGTTGGGTGATCCTTTATCTATGAATTATGTAAAGTTTTAAATGTTGGTTTATAAAATAAAATTTGGAAAGTAATGTCTAAAATGGTTTTGACACTTAGCTTAATTATTTAGGGTGTTTAAATTGGAAAGTTTTTTTTTTGACAGTGATGCTAAGAATGAACCGACCGTTCACCTTGATTGTAATTTAATAAAGGACTGATCACCCGATATTTAATTATGCGGGGTGTCACAGGTGGTATCAGAGCATCAGGTTCTAGTGTCCTTAGGATCTGTACGGCTTATTCGCTTTCAGCATAGCATTTTTGTTATAGAGCCCTATTTTAGGATTGTTGTATTCTTGCTTTTACGATTACGTCCTCAGCTATTTGAGATTTGATGATAACTGTAGACTAATGTAAGGACATTTTTGTCATGTCCGTTATCTTACAATTTTGTATGTCGTACGCCGTTACATTTGGCACGTTTCTACATGATCACATATGACGGCCTCAATTCGAATTCCAGGAATCAAGCATCCTGCATCTCCATCATGTGTTTTACATCAGCCTCAATGACTTCACGTTCCATGCTTTTAGGGACTATATGCTAGTGGTACGCAAGAGAAGTCAAAACATTGAAAGAAGGCTCGATATGGAAGTTCAAGGGCAATTCGGTAATTTTACTTCCACCGTCCGGAGGATAGGTCAACTGGAAGGTTGAAGATCTTGCTGCAACAAAGATACTGGAAGAAACGGCATCTCATTCCGAGCTACGGTGAAGAAGATATGGCCCTTTGAAGATGGAGAGATTTCCTCGAAGGAATCAGGTTCCTGAGGACCGGACCGGTCCGGCCAAAATAAAAGAATCGATCCGGTCACAAACGGACCGATCCGTTATGCTGAAGGCCAGTATACCCCAGACCGATGGCAAACCGATGAAGCTGAAAGCCGAACCGATCCGATGTCATCCGAACCGATCCGTCTTCAGAAAAAGAACCGATCCGGAATAGCGGACCGATCCACCTCAGATACCGGACCGATCCGTCCTGGATAAGTTCAAACAGATCGTGGCCAGATTTTCTAGGGCAAAGAGTTCCTTATTTAATCCACGATCAGAGGTTGTTTTTCATAAGACTTTCCAACGATTTTCAGAGCATATCAACCCTAAAGTCTTCACCTATTGAGTCCTATGATTCTAGGTTTTTTAGATTCACACATCTTCCATATCTATGTGAATCAAGTTTGGTAACCCAAGAACACCATTGCTGTTGTTCAACCCTTTGTGAAGTGGACCGCTTCTTCCTCTTCATTGCAGCCCTACTGGACAGGGATAGTTCCAGCCGCCAACCCTACTGGAAAGGGATATTCCAGCCGCGACTATAGAATCCGATACCCGAGGGTAATTCTTAGTCAAAAACTTGTATTTCAGTGTAATCCGATTGTAAGCTGTTTCTCTTACAAATTATAGTGCTATACAAATGGTTTTGCCCCTGTGGGGGATTTTTCCTTAAACTTTGTGTGTTGAATATCTTGTGCATGATTTCATATTGTTTCAATCACACCTAGTTGCATGCTTAGGGTTAATTTGGGTTAAAAAGGGTGTTTATTATATTATTTCGTAATTGAACGCAAGCGCCAACTCTTTCAAATTGGTATCAGAGCAGGTTGCTCTAAATTATTGAGTGATCCTGATGTTTTAAAGTTTTTTCCCTGATACAATTTGACTTCTCACATCGTCAAATTAGTATCAGAGCGGGTTACGCTAATTTATCGCGTATTCCTATTTTTCGCAAAATTTTTCTAAGATATCAATTTTCTGAAAAAATTGATTTTTGAAAAAGTGCGTGTTCAAATGGAGAAGTTATATAATAAAGTGCCTATTTTTGAAAAAGTTCACGACCATGCTGAGAACTTAAAAACTTTGAATTTGAAACCTTGCAAAAGAATTAAAGTTTTGGAAAAAGAAAATTCTCGTTTTAAATCCGCAATTGATCTCTTGCAAACGGTTCAAAATCAAAGAGATTTTTATCGTGAAAAATTTGTGTCCTTGGACCATGACTTTGTTTCTTTAAAATTGTCCAAGAAGGAGAGTGGTGATAGGGTCCATGTTTTAGAAAACGAATTAGAGGACCTTAAAAATTCAATGGTTTGTGTTTGTGCCAAAGATGATAAAAATATTTTAGTCAATGAGTTTGTGGAACGTGAAGAGACTCTTAGGAAAAAGTTTGCTTTAATTGAGGGGGAGCGAGATAAGCTTCTAGGTTTAATTGATAATTTGAAAAAGAAATCCCTCAATTTGGAAGAGTCTAATTCTTTGCTTGAGTCAAAAATTTTGAAGTTAAAAAATTATTTGACAGACTCAAGTAGGTTTGATAGTGATGGTAATGGCTCATCGTGTTCTCATGCTTCTAATGCTAAAGCCAAAACCATTATTTGTTTTAGAGGGTCAACTAATTCCAAGGACGCTAGAAAAGACCACACTTTAGGTGTCATCCCACCCATTTACACATGCTCATATTGTGGTAGGAATGGTCACCTTAGGCGATTTTGTTATGATCTTGGAAGAGGTCCTAGGAATTCGAAGTCTAGTGTTTTGTTCGTTCCCAAAACCCCTTGTCGACTTGTTTCATCCATTTGGGTTAGGAAATCACTTTTGGATACACTAGATTTTAGAATAGTTGATTCCCGTTTGCTTGCACATGATTCTTCTCTTGCCATATCATATAGATGATTGTGTTTGCATGTTTGTCATACGCTAGTTTTCGTTTCATGATCTTTATGTTTGCTAGCGTTGTGACATGTACTTTTTGTATATATTTTTTAAAAATTTTGAAAAATACAAAAAGATTTTTTTTTGCACCATTTATGGATGAATACTTAAGTTGACCAAGTCACAACATCATTCCATTATCTTAATGTGACTATTTGATAGTGTTTTGAGATAATAGGTCAATTCATTCTTGTGGTTTACAAAGTTTGGAGTCTTTGAGTTCCTATAGTGTTACTTTCTACATGTTTGACTCACTTTGTCCTTTATTGCACACATGCACGGATTTGTTTGATTATTGTGCTTGTCTTATCACATGTTGGTTGGGTGTTTTCACTTCAATCCGGTCCTTAAAACGAACCAAGCGCGATAAATTTTGATAAGGAAATTGTGCATTTCAAGAACCGTTTTGAATGTTTGTGTGTTTTAATTGAAAACGGGGAGGGGCTGCGAAAGTTGATTATTTATCCTTTGCGTAAAAGACACCGTTTAAAATGACCTAAAAAATGGAGGAATTTTAATATCCGAGGTCCTAAGAGGTTAAAAGAGCCCGAAAAATTTAAAGGCAATATAAAGAAATACATGCCAAATTAGGGGCCATTTAGGTTTTTACCCAATTCTCCAAAGTTTGAGAATTTAGATTACCTCTAAAAGAAAATATCTATGAGGGTGTTTGGTTGGAGAATTTAAAACGGGTTTGCACGTCCTTGAAATGCTTAAAATGCGCTAAATAGTTTTGGACGTTATTGGGGTGAAAATCATTTTGACTTTGATTTGTTGATTTGTATAAGACGATGTCATCTAAATTCAACAATCTTTTCACCTAAGGATACTTTTGATGTTCATTCGTTAGGAGTACACGTATGCATCGTGCACATATGATTGATTGAGTTGATTTACCTATCGAATGTGTTCACACCCATTCATTCCGTTTCCATGACTTGGTTGTTTGAGTCTAAATCCATGGTGTGATTTTTGTATCATATTTGTTCATATTGGTATCCTATCTTTGTATGAAAAATTTGAAAATTCAAAAATAGTTTGTGCTGTTTTGCGTACCGTGACACCCCGATTTTGCCTATTTGATTCATTCTTCTCATTTGTCTATTTGGGGACATCATAAAAAGGGGGAGAAAGAATTATCATATTATGGGGGAGTTTTGAAATTTTGAGTTTGCTCATAAATTGGTATCTAGATTTATCTCATTTCAAACTCGATATGTCACTTGGTATTTTGCGTTATCTCATGTGTGTAGGTACTACATTGATGATCACTGATTTGCACACCCTGATGAGAAAAGCTTTGAGATTCCTGAAGATTTGAAGAACAAACGATGTAGTCTTATTCATATGTATCTTTCTAGTTTTGGGTTCATGGAAGGGTAGATTTGTATAGGCAGTTGTGAATTGATAATTCGGATTTTTTATGTATGTACCGGCATAGACATAGGGGGAGATTTGTACGGACATTTTTGTCATGTCCGTTATCTTACAATTTTGTATGTCGTACGCCGTTACATTTGGCACGTTTCTACATGATCACATATGACGGCCTCAATTCGAATTCTAGGAATCAAGCATCCTGCATCTCCATCATGTGTTTTACATCAGCCTCAATGACTTCACGTTCCATGCTTTTAGGGACTATATGCTAGTGGTACGCAAGAGAAGTCAAAACAGTGAAAGAAGGCTCGATATGGAAGTTCAAGGGAAATTCGGTAATTGTACTTCCACCGTTCGGAGGATAAGTCAACTGGAAGGTTGAAGAGCTTTCCGCAACAAAGATACTGGAAGAAACGGCATCTCATTCTGAGCTACGGTGAAGAAGATATGGCCCTTTGAAGATGGAGAGATTTCCTCGAAGGAATCAGGTTCCTGAGGACCGGACCGGTCCGGCCAAAATAAAAGAATCGATCCGGTCACAAACGGACCGATCCGTTATGCTGAAGGCCAGTATACCCCAGACCGATGGCAAACCGATGAAGCTGAAAGCCGAACCGATCCGATGTCATCCGAACCGATCCATCTTCAGAAAAAGAACCGATCCGGAATAGCGGACCGATCCGCCTCAAATAACGGACCGATCCGTCCTGGATAAGTTCAAACAGATCGTGGCCAGATTTTCTAGGGCAAAGAGTTCCTTATTTAATCCACGATCAGAGGTTGTTTTTCATAAGACTTTCCCACGATTTTCAGAGCATATCAACCCTAAAGTCTTCACCTATTGAGTCCTATGATTCTAGGTTTTTTAGATTCACACATCTTCCATATCTATGTGAATCAAGTTTGGTAACCCAAGAACACCATTGCTGTTGTTCAACCCTTTGTGAAGTGGACCGCTTCTTCCTCTTCATTGCATCCCTACTGGACAGGGATAGTTCCAGCCGCCAACCCTACTGGAAAGGGATATTCCAGCCGTGACTACAGAATCCGATACCCGAGGGTAATTCTTAGTCAAAAACTTGTATTTCAGTGTAATTCGATTGTAAGCTGTTTCTCTTACAAATTATAGTGATATACAAATGGTTTTGCCCCTGTGGGGGATTTTTCCTTAAACTTTGTGTGTTGAATATCTTGTGCATGATTTCATATTGTTTCAATCACACCTAGTTGCATGCTTAGGGTTAATTTGGGTTAAAAAGGGTGTTTATTATATTATTTCTTAATTGAACGCAAGCGCCAACTCTTTCAACTAATAAATTTCTTCAAGTTTCAGATGCCTCCGAGACGTGCACGAAAGGATTGGCGTGCCCAAGCCGAGTAGCCAGAAGCTCCGGCTCAGGGAACGATGAATGCTAATGAGGTAGCCGTTATTGTTGCTCAGGCGGTGAATGTCGCACTAGCGGTAGTACAACAGGCTCCACCCCATGTTCAGGCAGTGGCACCAGTACCTGCACAACTTCCATCAGTATGGGAGCGGGTTAGGGATGCCTTTCGGAAGGCGCATCCCCCTGAGTTCTTGGGTAGTTCAGATATCATCATTGTCAGATAATGGAAGAAAGATATCCAGAGGCATTTGCGTATGTATGAGTGCACAGACGTGAAAAAACAGTTGTTGGCTTCCTTTAAGCTAGTGGGGGCCGCTTTACAGTAGTGGGAGTCCACCACCACCTTGGAGGAGAGGGATACTATCCCGATTCAGTCATTCTGGGAGCGGTTTGACTGCAAGTATTTTCCATCCATCGTGCAAACTGAGATGAGGCGAAAGTTACTGAACTTGAAGGAGGAAAATTCTACTGTTGCTGAGTATGAAGAGAAGTTCACAAGACTTCTCACTATAGTGCCAGATGAGGCACCCACTGAGGGCAAGAAGATACTATTGTTTGTGGACGGATTAGCTTGGAGGATCCGTCAGCACATTATAGGGAATATGTCTCTGAGTACCTACACAGATGTACTCAATGCTGCTTTGCTACACTGCCAGGATCACCGCTTCCATCTGCAGGGAAGCAAGCGGGCAGGAGAGTCCGGCCAGCAGGGCAGGACAGGGGGTAGTGGCGCTAGTGGAGCACCGACATCTCAGGGCAAACTCGTCAGCATGAGCAGAGTTCCCATCAGGGGGACCCTTCCAAGCGATTCCAATCAGGTGATTCCAGGCAGGGATTTGGGGGATTTAGCCTAATCAGCAGGGCCAGCAAGGCCAACACCGCCAGCAGCAGGGCCAACAGCATTTTCATCAGGGCCAAAAGGGCCAGTGGCAGGGCGGTAACAGCCAACAGGGCCGTGGACAGCAGGGTCAGAGGGGAGGTAATTTCAGGGGCCGATGTTTCGTGTGCGGTAAGAATGGCCATAAGCGCCAGGATTGTCCAGAGGGTAATAGGGCCCCACAGCAGTAGGGTGCCCGTAATGAGCCATAGAGGCGACTTTTTCCAGCCGCCTCCCAGCACCAGCTCAGGTACCAGCCCTACCAACCATTCCAGCAGCTCCGGTGTAGTAGGGGCAGTTACAGTACGGACGTGTCTATAACATCCACCAGGCAGCAGCTCCACATGCACCACCCGTGATTGAGGGTATGTTTCCTATCCATGGTACTATGGGTCGGGTTTTATTTGATACTGGGGCGACGCACTATTTTATAGCTACCCATTTTGCGAAGGCCTTGGGGTTATTAGCCACAGCAGAGAACACTGTAACGTGTGTAGACTCACCACTGGAAAATGGATCGCTAATCTTCTTTATATGCCTGGGTGTGGGGGTAGAGATTGGTAGCTTGGTATTACCAGCAGACATGTTAGTCTTAGATATGCATGAGCATGATGTTATTATCGGTATGGATTGGCTCGCCGCTTACAGGGCCATGATAGATTATTTTGGTGGGAGTATTATCTTTGCCATTCCGGGGCAAGAGATGTTTGTAGTGGCGATGCCTCACCCAGAGGGAGGCTCGACCGCTCATTTGTATTACATAGAGGAGGATACCTCTAAGGAGTTTGTGATTCCCTTAGACTCGATCCCAATTATTCGTGAGTACTCTGATGTATTTCAGGAGACACCAGGCCTACCACCTAATCGAGAGATAGATTTTTTCATAGATTTATTACCAGATACTCGACCTATAGCACGCGCTCCATGCCGTATGGCTCCGGCGGAGATGCGAGAGTTAAGAGATCAGATAGAGCAGCTGTTAGGTCAGGGATTTGTTCGCAGGAGTACCTCACCTTGGGGCGCTCCAGTTTTATTTATGAAAAAGAGAGATGGTTCACTGAGGCTATGTGTGGACCACCGATAGAAGAACAAGGTCACGATACGGAACAAGTATCCATTGCCGCGAATCGATGATCTGTTCAACCAGCTGAGGGGAGAAACTTTCTTTTCGAAGATAGATCTGAGGTCAGGGTACCATCAGCTATGTATTAGGGAGCAGGATGTTTCAAAGACTACTTTCTTGACGAGATATGGGTCCTATGAGTTCAGGGTGATGCCATTTGGACTCACAAATGCTCCAGCCGTATTCATGGACTTAATGAATCGAGTGTTCAGAGAGTTCTTGGATCAGTTTATCATCGTCTTCATAGATGACATCCTGATATATTCACACTCCGAGGAGGAGCATGCCGAGCACTTGAGGCAGGTTCTTCAGACTCTACGAGAGCATCAGCTGTATACTAAGTACGAGAAGTGCGAGTTTTGGCTACGTGAAGTGCAGTTCTTGGGACATGTTGTCTCTGAAAAAGGGATAGCAGTTGACCCGAGTAAAGTGTCAACGGTGAGGGAGTGGGGACAACCCACGACACCGACGGAAGTACGTAGTTTCTTGGGATTAGTTGGATACTACAGGAGATTCATTCGGGGGTTCTCCAAAATAGCAGGTCCATTGACGAACCTGACTCGCAAGGGGGTACCATATGTTTGGGACGATGCTTGTCAATTGGCCTTCGACGAGCTGAAAGACAAGCTTACTTCAGCACCGATCCTTGCTTTACCTAAGTCGGGCGTGGAGTACCTGGTTTACACTGATGCCTATTTACGGGGACTTGGGGGAATACTTTAGCAGGAGGAGAAGGCTATAGCTTTTGCCTCCACAAGCTTAAGCCGCACGAGAAGAATTACCCCACACCCGACCTAGAGCTAGCAGCGGTCGTCGTTGCGTTGAGGATATGGAGGCACTATTTTTTGGGGGAGAAATTTTGCTTGTTCACAGACCACAAGTCACTGCAGTACCTGTTCACTCAGCGAGAGCTGAATATGCATCAGCGCAGGTGGTTAGAGTTTGTAAAGGACTATCAATTCTACATACAGTACCATCCGGGGAAGGCCAACGTAGTTGCTGATGCGTTGAGCCGTAGACCGGTAGACGATGTAGCGGACATCTAGAAAGCAAAGTGGAAAGAGTTGGGTCACCAGGACGCAGTAGCCCGTTCTTTCATATCTATCATGATAGTGACACCTGAGATTGTTACGAGGGTGATACAGGCACAGACCGCAGACCCATTTTTCCAGGAGCAGATTGTACGACTATTAGTTGAGGGTGCTGAGTCCTATTATGTTAGTTCTGATGGGGATTTAAGGTTTAATGGGAAATTGGTGGTCCCAGAAGGAGTAGACTTATGTCATGCAGTGATGACCCAGTCTCACGGTCCCGATTTGCGGTACATCCTGGAGGAGATAAGATGTACCAGGATATGAGGCGGCAATACTGGTGGAGTAGGATGAAAAAGGACATTTCTGAGTTCGTGTCCAAGTGTTCTACCTGCCAGCTGGTAAAGGTGGACCATCAGAAACCGTCAGGGTTGCTTCAGCCATTGGAAATACACGTGTGGAAGTGGGAGAGTATTTCCATGGATTTTATTATAGGGTTGCCTACATCACAGTGGGGCCACGACTCCATCTGGGTGATTGTGGATCGTTTGATCAAGGTGGCTCATTTTCTGCCAGTGCGAACAGACTATACCACAGGTCAGTATGCTCAGTTGTTCATTGCTGAGATTGTTAAATTACATGGGGTGCCCCTGAATATTATGTCAGATAGAGACAACATTTTCGTGTCGCGTTTCTGGGAGAGCTTTCAGGAGGCTATGGATACAGAGTTGAGGTTGAGTTCATCTTATCACCCACAGACAGATGGACAAACAGAGCATACTAATCAGATGTTAGAGGATATGCTACGCATGTGTGTCCTTGATTTTGGAGCAGATTGGGAGCCACATCTTCCACTGGTAGAGTTCGCTAATAACTCTTATCAGTTCACGATTGGCATGGCTCCATTTGAGGCTTTGTATGGCAGGCCTTTCCATTCCCCAACGTGTTGGCTAGAGGTAAGGGAAAATAAGTTGCTCGGACCAGAAGTGATTCAGGAAACCTCCGCTAGGATTGAGATTATCAGGAGTCGCATTCGAGTAGCCCAGGATAGGAAGAAAAGTTACGCCGATGCAAAATGGTTCTTTCAAGAGTTTAATGTGGGGGACCAAGTATTACTACGTGTATCTCCTATGAAAGGAGTGATGAGATTCGGGAAGAAAGGGAAATTGGCCCCGAGGTACGTGGGACCATTTCCCATTATCGAGAGGGTTGGGCCGGTAGCATACAGATTGGGACTGCCAGAGCATTTACATCGCATCCATGATGTATTCCATATCTAGTCATTAAGACGATACCTTCGGGATGATATGGCCCACACCCACATCGCGATAGAAGAGATAGACTTACAGCCTGACAGCTCTTACGAGGAGAGACCAGTGGCTATCCTAGACCATAGCGAAAGGAGATTGAGGTCGAAGGTAGTACCACTTGTACGAGTCCAGTGTGAGCATCATAATGTCGAGGAATCCACCTGGGAGCGCGAGGCAGATATGCGTGAGAGATACCCAGATTTATTCTTACCAGGTATGCCTTATTTTCTGAATTTCGGGATGAAATTCCATTATTAGGGGGGAAGTATGTAATACCCCGTATTTTTATGCTTTCTAAATTTAGGGATTTATTAAATTTAATGTGGGTTATTAATTTAATATAAATCCGGAAATTAATTATTTTTATAATTACTAACGTGATGGGAGTTAGTAATCATTGGAAACTTGTTGAATATTACTAATGAGCAAAGTAATATATAATATTTGATATATTAAATGTCACGAGTGAATAAAATGACAATTTTGGAAATTTAAGTCGGGACGCGCCCGTGTGGTGTCGGGACTAAATGTTGATTATCAAAAGTGAATAAATTATAAATCACTCGTATGGTCATTTCGAGTGCACCAAATTGTCCGGAAGGGTCAAGATAGTCAAAATAATGTACCCGGGGGTTTAGTTTGGGTCTCGGGGCATTTTTAGGCCTAATTAACACCCCGGGAGGGCGTTTTAGACATTTTACTTTTTTAGGCCTGAAAACCCACGAAAATTTTAAGGTTATATCAGATTCTTAGGGTTGTCTTCTGGGGTTAACACAACGAAAAACAAGTGACGACCATTGGAGAAGGAAAGGAAGAGCTTACCAAGGAGTTCTAGGCCGAAAACTCCTCCGTTTGCGCCGCGGTCACCGCGAAACGATAGATCGCGTAACGAGGATCACCACCACACTGACTTCAGCCGCAAATCAGAAACAAAAATTCCCAGGCAAGTATTTATCTTGCTTAATTTCGTTAATGCTTCATTCATATTAGTTTAGGGTTGATTAGGATGAGTTTTTATGAAAGAAAACCCATGTTGGAGATTAGAAATCATATGTTGTAATATTATAAACAAATATCTGGAAATCCCTTTCACATGTAGAGGTTGAACCACGGATTTATTATGGATTAGAAGTAGAAATTTTGGAAAAAGAATGATTTGAATTAAGTTAAAGGAATTTTTAGGGTTCATGAGAATTGTATAAATTTTGGCACTTTTAATCCATGATTCTTAATGAAAACTCACATGTCTTACGTAGAAAATTATCCATTTGGGTTTAGAATGTTTGTGGTATAAATTTCTGGGAGTTTGGGAGTTAAACACTTGGATTTTGATGAATTTGGATGTTAATCCCCATAACTGGTAATCTGCAGTTTTCGCCATACCTGCTTGATCGATCGATCGACCATAGAGCATCGATCGATCGAACACCTTCCCTCGATCGATCGACCCCTCCTGTATAACTCATATTCCCTTTTAAATAGTTCATTCCAACTTAAATGATTTGGCATTCTTGGATATTAAAGTTAGAATATTTTGGGTTATAAATAAGACCAGTAGGACTTTAGAAATATACGGAACCGTTGACGAAAGGCGAAATCTAACATTTCACGGGGGTGTGTTGCATTTAAGGGAAATGGAAATGTGTTAAAGGGTGAGACTCGTAAAGAAGTACGTGGTAAAATGAATAAGTACCTACTAAAATTTCACTTTGGAAAGATAAGAATCCACGAGAGTTACGTAGTAAGTTGGAATAATCCCTCAAATTAAAGTAAGAGACAAACCGCTATACGTGATGACTAAATAATGAGAAATAAGGATAAATATCATAATTATGGGTTAGGAGAAGGTACCTAAATTTGATATGGTAATAGTAGTATATTTATATGACTGTGTTTATGCATATACTATATACGTGTGAAAATCATGCCCGTGCTACTTGCTATCCCTGATGTTACCGTGATGGGACAGTCTTATCTCGATGGGACCTTTATGGGGGATATTGACTCGTACCCTAGAATATCGAAATCCTTTGTTATAGGCTATCCGATCGATAGTCAGACGGTCCTAAGAGATGTGAGGGCATGTGCTGACCTCTTAGAGAGGTGGAAACTATGCTTCGTCTCAATATTGTTTGTGTTTTGTATCAATACAGTTCGAGAGTGATTCCAAACTTGTATTTCCCTTAGTACGAGTGATACGGGGACTGGATGGCAGAGTATGCCCGCACCATAATTATTATGTTGGGTGCTGTTAGAATATATATATTATATGACTATTTAATATATATTTAATTCTTGAATTTGGGAACTACCTACTGTGTATGGTAAGTAAGAAATGAATAATTATTTCAATTTGGGAATAAGTGTTTGAAAAGTATAATATGTTACTGAGAAACTTTATTAGTAAATAAGGTTTAAATGAGAACTTTGTTGATAAATGAAATTAACCTCTTAAACAATTGAATTTGTCAGTTTAAATCTTACGAGCAACCTAAGATAAGATAAGTTAAACCGTTGGGAAGGTTAGTGCAATAGGCGTGCACATTAGAAGAGATGTGAGAATTTCTCAAAGGAGTACCGCACTAATATGTTGTTGTATTGGCCAGTAAATATTTTAAATACATGCTAAACTAATTTTAAATCGTTTTTACAATCGGGCTCTGACCCGTTTCCATTTTATTTTCTCTCTTGTATATATATGTATATATTACAGGTACCCAGCCACAGTGGCGTCTTGCATAGGATCCTTTGGAAGGAACGCGCTGTAGCTTAGGTGAGAGTTGCAGGCCTATTGCTTAGACGACCTCATTTCTTGATTCCACTCCTAGCATTTATTTTATCCCGTTGGGCATGTGTCGCCCTTTTTCCATCATTCAGTTGTTTTATTGGATATTGTGATTCATTTATTTCTAGTATTTACACTTTGGGATTTATTACTGTCAGGATGTTTTCCTTTAAGTTTTAATGTTGGAATCAATTAGTTGAATGTTTATTTAATTGGATTATATGTTCCAGGATAGTTGTTGTGTGATCCTTTATCTATGAATTATGTAAAGTTTTAAATGTTGGTTTATAAAATAAAATTTGGAAAGTAATGTCTAAAATGGTTTTGACACTTAGCTTAATTATTTAGGGTGTTTAAATTGGAAAGTTTTTTTTTCCGACAATGATGCTAAGAATGAACCGACCGTTCACCTTGATTATAATTTAATAAAGGACTGATCACCCGATATTTAATTAGGCGGGGTGTCACATCTACCTTTTCCTTTAGTTCTATATTGTTAGATTGTTGTCTGTTGTATGTTTTATTTAAATTTTGGCATCCGCTTTTATATTTTTGGGTTGTTAGCCTTATTCATTTTAGTATTGTCAGTAGATGCTGAGAATGATCCATCTGAGATTCCTGATTAAATGAAGTATAGGGATGGCCACCCATTATTATTTTTAGCGGGGTGTCACAGATGGTATCAGAGCATCAGGTTCTGGTGTCTTTAGGATCTGTGTGGATCTTCTGCAATCTTCCGTAAGCATTCTCGATATAGAGTCCTACTATTAGGATTGTTGTGTTCACTACGTTTATCTTCTTCTGGGAGGTGTACTCATTTGAATGAAGTTCTGACACAATTGCTCTTGCCTCAAACGTCGCCAATGATAAGTCGTCCATAAAGGGCAAGATAATAGATGTAATACCCATAATAGGTTTTGGGTACGCTTTGACTGAAGGTATTTTCTTTCTGCGACTCAGGCAGAGATAAGGATGAGATTTCTAGTGGTGATTCAAGGTGATCTAACGGTGGTCGAGTAAGAAGGGGAATTTATTTGAATGACGATTTTTTTACTCGAACAAGTAAGTACTGAGGAGACGTAAATAGTAAAGTCCTTGCGAGGTTTATATTGAGAAACTCATCAACATTTGTTAGGAAACCTGATGATGCTGACTTTTACTGGTGGAAGGTATGTGGCATTGTCCCATTGTTAGGAGCATTGTCTTCATTTAAGAAGGGAGTAAGAAATTTGAAGACTCGGGTTCTTTGGGTAGGACCGAAGGAGTTATCAGGGGTCGCAATAGAGTTTTGTCCTTCAGGAGGTTTAGGAAGGAATTTTCTGGAAGATGTTTCTCTTGTGGAGAATTAGACTTTAGGAAGAAAGATTTTCCTGGAAGAAGTGGAGGACTTTGAACAGGAATTCATGGATGAAGTGAAACAATTGGATTATGGAAGTATAATGAAGAATACCTTTCTTTGGAGTTAGCGCATGCTTTGCACGGTATTGGGAGTTCCGCATGAAAAGTTTAATGAGGGGTTAGCCGCTATAATTATAGTGTGTACAGAATTTCTTTCGAGGAAGGAGTGGGCAAGTGTGGCCTTTGTATGGCATCTTAGGGGATGATAGACTATCTTTTGATGAGCTAGTAGAGAGTTTTGTTATTGATTTCAGGAAGTACGAACTATTAAGACGATTATTTTGTAGTTAGGTTAGTTGTATGTAATTGTAGTGTTCCAATAAGGGAAGGACTTACTTTGCGGCGATGTTTTGATGTAATGAAAAGTATTTGTATAACTGAAAGGTTAAGAGTTTAGCTAATTTATTGTAGAGAGGAGAATTTAACTCATAGTCGTGCTAGTTATGAGAACTAGGTATTGGTAAGAGTATTGTGTTAGTTGGGGCCTTGTGTCTTGAACATAAGGTATTTGATTGGCGTGTCAAAGAAAACGAAATTACTTTATATTGTGTTGCTATATGGGCTTACGGGCAATATCTATGATTCAAAAATCTTTTATAAAACCTTAATCCAGGTTTAACTGATCTCAATCCCTGACATAGATATACAGTAGTGTATTGGGAGGGTTCCTTGTTTGGATTTCGCTTACAAGACCTCCCCCACATGAAAGTAGCGAATGTCAGGAATTGAGAAGAGTTCAACCATTGGAAATTTCAAATTTTTATATACTTAGTTCACTATTATATCTTAATTGTTGAGAGTTATATTACAATTTGAGGCTAGTGGGGCAGGGTTATGTTTTGTGAGTGGAGCTCGGGTACGGGGTGTATGGGCGCCCTGGGTAGCTAGTTTGATTTTAAAGTTCATATGTTTCGGTGTGAGATGAGGATAGTAATTCTGAGATTATATATAAGACTAGATGAAGTTCGAAATCCTAGGTATGACCTAAATTTCTAGGACGAAATTTTTGTAAGGGGGAAGTCTGTAATACCCCGTGACTTTGGGACTAAGAAATTAAATTTTCGGGAGAAATAAAATTTATTTTGAATTGGAAAATTTTAAGACTTGGAAATTGAGGTCCAAAATTGAGGATGTTATAAAGTAGTTTATATGACGATTTTGAGTGCGCCATCGATTCTGGATGGGTCGAGATAGTCCAAATGAATGCCATTGGGATTTATTTCGGTTCCGAAATATTTTTAAGTTAGTTTGACTCGAATTGGAGTAAACGAGTCATTTAAAGTGTGTATTACCATTTAAAACTTGGACTCGTGTTTTAAATGGTTTAAGGGGCTTATGGATCAGCCCTTCTCATTTGTGAGAAGAGAGAAATAGAAAGAAGAGAGAAAGAAGAAGAAAGGAAGAGAGAGATAGGAGAAAACTTAGAGATTTCCGGCCCAAACGCGATCTCGGGGATGATTCAACTAAAACTTAAATAATTGGATTTTGGGTATATATATCAAAACCTAGATTTTTGGACTAAAACTTAAATTTGATGTTTAGATATGGGATTGATGATATATAAATTGATGGGATGAGATGTAGGATGAGTCTTGATGTTAGGAACATGTTTGGGTTGAAAATTTGTGGTTAGAAAATGAAATAATTAGTTTTTGAAAAGTTTGGTTTCGTTCAAAAATGGAAACTCGGCCAAGACATCTGGTATGGCCGGTCGGCCGCGCCCTAAGGGAAAAGCCTATTGCTTTCTTCGTAAGGCAAAATTTAGAACCACGGTCGACCGGGGGTCTGGGGTCGGTCGACCGATCCTCTATTTTTAGCCCACGAACTGGATTTTCTTTAATCCCCTTTTCTTTTGGCTTTAAAACATAGTGACCTTTTTAGTGAATGTATTATAGGGAGCTGAGTTATAATATTAAGGGATTTGAACCTTAGGATGATTAGGGGCTTTTGGACTTATGTTAGAAATGGATTATGAGAGTATTATGCCTCTCTTAGAAAGGAAACGATTGTGGGACTGAACGATAGGCGGATTATCTTAATATAATTCTGGTGGGCTATAATGAGTTAGTTATAAGTCGTAGAAATAGTCCCTTTTTCACAAATGTGCTTTTGGAGTCAAATGGTATCACAGTATTTGTTTTAGTACATTATCGATTAGAATAGTTGGGTGTATGTATTTATAGTCGAGATAGTTATTATGCATTTATGCGAAATTAAGGACAAATGTTTCTAGGCATTATGGGGTTCTAATTGAATTAGGGTGGAGCTCGTAGGTTACACACTATTAGGTTATGTTTATACTTATAACAAGAATGATTATGCTATTTCTAGGATGATTGATATGTGTGTTAAATTTGGGGATAGTATCCTTAATGTTGGATATATTGGGAGATTACTTGCAAATTAAGTATGGAGGATGGTTGAGTTGCAAGTGAAGGATTGTAAGGAAATGAATTTAGGATTAAGCTTGAGGTTTGTAGACTATTAGTCATGTGAATAGCTATAGTCGAGATTATTATTAGATATATCGGAGTGCATTCGGATATAGATGGGATGAATGGTGATTGTTACATACGATAAACTTTAAGTGAGTAACCTTAATGTGGAAAATATATATTGGAAGACTATTCATATCATAGTGGAATGGATGAATATATGCCAAGTGAGGCACTGTACAAGAGAGAATGTTTTAAGTATATAGTTATGCATTAGAAAAAGGGATGAGTATTACGAGAGTTGTATACACATTGTTAGCTTACTTTACTTGATGAATAATGATTGAAGATTAGAATATGTATATATATATAGATTTATACATACTTAAATGGTTATATGAATATGGAGCAAATGTATATTTCTTGTGTGATGATTTATACATATGATGTGATTGCTTGTATATATAGTGTGTGAATGATATATATACTCATTGTGTGAGCATACCCAGCACATGCTATCATGGGAAGTTGCGCGATGAGGGTGAGCCCCTAGCTTGAGGAGCAGGGTGTGAACATTCTCCAGGTCATAGTCGTCCCTTTTTATTTGTGTGATTTTATATTTTTGGGGGTGAGAAGTCTTGGGTATGATTCGTTCTCACTTATCGGTTTGGAGCTATGACCGCTTCCTATACGTTTTGACCTATGACCACGAAGTAGGTGATATTTAGTCCTACCGGTGGTCCCCAAGATGGTATGTGAGTGATGCATTAGAAGATGATAGCATGGTGCAGTATTTGGATATCCTATAACATTTTATGTTATGTGTATGGCGTAGTATGCATTATGTGTGTTATGTATACGTGGTTACAGGAATGAATGATTGCATATATATATATATATATATATATATATATATATATATATATATATATATATATATATATATATATATATATATATATATATATATATATATATATATATATATATCCCATATGTGAAGGTGATATGAATATTCTAGATTGTACATCTTGGGTTATTTAGGTCTACTAGTTTATCAATGTCGAAAGATCGCACTCAGAGATAGTTACGAAAATATCGACCTCAAGGAGTTAGATAGAGATTAGATTTACGTTCATAGATATAATACTTATTGTTTAGGCAGTGGCTGTAGTATGTGTTTTGTAGATGACATGATGGATCCCTACAATTGACATTTTCAAGGAGTAGTGTATCGGGGGGTTCCTTGTTTTGGATTTCGCTTTGCGAGACGCCCCACGCACGAAACGTAGTGCAATATTGAGAGTAGAGAGAAGTTTTATCCGTATTAGTTGAATGTTTGTTGTTTGGAGAATAAAATCTTATATTGAAACCTAATGTGAATGTGTGACTCACTAAGACTTATAACTGGTTTAAGTTAATAATTGGAAACTAAGCCTAGTAGGGCATTTATGTGGGAATATATATTTATGTGGGTTTAGACTAGAAAGAATGGTTGGGTTATGTTAAGATGGCAAGTCAAGAGGGGATAGGCCATGCATACAGTTAGGTAGTTTACCCTTGAATTTTGTCGGGTATCTTAATTAAGGTTTCAGGAACCGAATAGGTGCGCGTTGTAGATGAGAGGTGAGTTTGCGGTTTCACGAGAGTGCGACTCCACTTTAATTATGAAACATTACATTAATAATTATTATGAACTGTTATGCACTTGCTAAGCATTTTTACACCTCGGGCTCTGACCCGTTTATATTCCTCTTTTGCTATATGTATATTATGGTGACAATTATATTCGACATAAATAAGTGAGAGAAGCGCAATCACCAAGGAAAATAAAAAAGATAAAATACCAATCACACAAGACAATATGTACGTGGTTCAACAAGAATGCCTACGTCCATAGTGGTGCAGTCAGTATTATTTCTATGTACTTCGGGGAGCGTTTACAGAGAATACAGTGCGTGTCCTTTGCCCCAGACTTAGGGTTTATTATATAAATGTCTGTCCTCGGGGAGTGGGGGTGTTGGACTCCCCCACATTTACCATCTTCTCCTGGAACATCTCAATACGAGAACATGGGAGGAGACTAAGTCGTAATTATACTTAGTTAAAGCGAGGGGTCCGGATTTTGGGCAGTTTTTATTAAGCTACTCGTCCGGGCCCATAATGGTAAATTCGGGTACCCACAATTGCCCCTAAAGTTATTGTGCCACAATTTGGGCTCAATAAATTTAAATGATTTTCCATAATGATACTCTTGTGAATCATGTAACTCTTCCCAAAGTCGAGAGATGATTTAGACGGTCGTTGCTTCGTGTCCTGTGCGCGATGATTGGGAACATTTAAAAGCTATTTGGAGAAGCATTCCATAGTTGTCATTTCAAATTTCTTTCCGTTCATTCACCTTCTGTGAGTTTCAGCTGCTATGTCTTCTTCTCTAGACCTTCATTTTCTTCGCTTTCACTCTCTCTCGTCATCTGGGCTTGTGATCTTTCATCTCGTAAGTCCTCTTTGCTCTTTCTTTGTGTTTCTTTTGTTGAGTTTTCTCTGAATTTGCTATTTTTAGGGTTTACAAATGTCAAAGATAGGTAATAGGTCATTGTCTGAGTTCAGGAAGTTCTATAATATCCCGGAATGGGTAGAGATTGAGTGCGCTTCTCTCCCTAAGAATGTTAGAAAGATAGAGGGTGCTCATTGGATTCATGTCTTGTTTCTTTCTCAAGGGGGGCTTACTTTTCCTCCAAATAATTTGTTCCTTCATTTCTTTGGTTATTTCAACATTATCCCTATACAGTGTTCGCCCAACGTATGGAAGATAATCAATGGTGTCCATAGAATAAATCAACTTTGTGGCACTAAATTAGGGCTCGCCGAAGTTTGTTTTTATTATTCCTTATCTCGAACCATCTCTGGCCTTCTTTACCTCAAGGCCAGGAGTCCTGACAGGGTATTGGTAGTAAATTTACCTGATTCGCAAAAGGACTACTGTAAAGATGGCTTTCTTGCTAAGAATTGGAAGTTCTCCCCCCAGGCTGAGGGGTCGAGGTCTGATAGATTCACTGTTCCCTTTTATGGAGAAGAGTACATAAGTAGCCTTTGCTCTGCCCTTTCATTCTCTTTGTTAATGTGTGACTTTTCTGATACTTTCCTTCTTTCTTTTCAGCGAGGAAAAAGAACTTGGAGCCTGCACCTCGCCTAATTAAATATCGGGTGATCATTCCTTTATTAAATTATAACCAAGGTGAACGGTTGGTTCATTCTTAGCATCACTTTCGTAAAAATAACTTTCCCAATTAAACACCCTAAATAATTAAGCTAAGTGACAAAACCATTTTTTTTAAATCTCCAAATTTAATTTAAAACCAATATTTAAAACCTTACATAATCCATAGCTTAAAAATCACACAACAACTATACTAAAAAGGAGATAATCCAAGCAAATTTAAGCATTCAACTAAATGACTCCAACTTTAAAACTTCGAAGGAAAAACATCCAGACAATAATAATCCCAAAGTATAAATACTGGAAATAAATGAGTCACTATCTCTGATAAAACCAACTGAGTAATGGAAAAGGGCGACACATGCCCAACTGGATAAAATAAAACTAGAAGTGGAATCAATAATGAGATCGTCTAAGCAAGAGGTCTGCAACTCCCACCTAAGCTGCAACACGTTCCTTCCAAAGGATTCTATGCAAGACGCCCATGTGGCTGGGCACTTGTAATATATACATATATATACAAGAGAGAAGAGAAAATAGGAAACGGATCAGAGCCCGATTGTAAAACAGTTTAAAATTAGTTCAGTAAGTATTTTAAATGCTTACCGGCTAATGCAACAATCATATTAGTGCGGAAGTCTCTTGAGAAATTCTCACCGATCTTCTAATGTGAACACCTATCGCACTAATACTCCCAATAGTTTAGCTTATCTTAAGTTACTCACAAGAATTCATGCCGACAATCTCAAATGTTAAGGAAGTTAATTTTATTAACAGCAAGGTTCTCACATAAGCCTCATTTGATTATAAAGTTTCTCAGTATCGCCTTAAACCTTTCAAAAACTTATACCCAAGTTGAACTAATTATTCATTACTTACCTACCTTTAGTCACAGTAGGTAGTTACCAATTTTCAAGTTTAAATATATATATTAGATACTCATATAATATATATATACTAATGGCACCCCACATAAAATTTATGGTGCTGGCATACTCTGCTATCCAGTCCCCGTATCACTCGTACTAAGGGACATACTAGTTAGGAATCACTCTCGAACTTTATTAACACAAATCACATACAAATTGATGCGAAGCATAGTTCCAAGTCACTAAGAGGTCAGTACATACCCTCACGTCTCTTAGGGCCGTCTGACTATCGATCTGATAGCTTGTTCCAAGGATTCCTATGTTCTAGGGTACGAGTCAATATCCCCCATAAAGGTCCCATCGAGATAAGACTGTCCCATCGCGGTAACCTCAGGGATAGCAAGTAGCGCGGGAATGATTTTTACACGTATATAGTATATGCGCAAACACAGTCATATATGTATACTACCATTTTCATTTCAAATTTAGGTACACCCACGACCCTTGCTATGATATTTATTCTTATTACACGTTACTAGGTTATCCTGTATAATGGTGCGTCTCTTTTATTCTTATTTATGGAATTATTTCGACTTATTACGTAACAATCGTGAATTCCTATCTCCGTAAGTGTAATTTCAGTAGGTACTCATCTATTTTACAACATAACTTCCTTACGAGTCTCACCCTTTAAACACATGTTCCCATTGTTCCTTATGTGTAAAACACCTCCGTGAAATATTAATCTCATCTTACATTAAAGGTTCCATTTTTATAAAGTCCTACTGGTCATTTTTATATCCCAAAATGTTTTAATAGAAATCTCCAAAGATTACTACTCACTTAAATTGAAAATAATCAATTAAAAAGGGAAGTATGAGTCTGCCATGAGGGGTCGATCGATCTATGGCAGGGGTTCGATCGATCGATCCATCGATCGATCGATGATCCTAGGTCGATCGATCAATCAAGCAGTTATGACGAAACTGCAGAAATTCTAGTTACGGGTTTCTTCTTCCAAAATTATCCAAACCAATATATTTGACTTCCAAACTCCCAACAATTTATACTACAAGTGTTATATTCTCAAATAAGTGGTATTCTACGTAAGGCATGCGAATTTTCATCATGTATAACGAATTAAATGGGGCACAATCCATAAAAATATCAAGAACCCTAATATTTCCTTTGTTTAGTTTCTTCCCACTTGTTTCTCAGATTTTATAAAACTCCTAATTTAATGAAATTTCTTGGTTCAACCTCTACATGTGAACTTGATTTCCAGAGCATATCTTTTCTCTATACATCATGCAATTTAGAGTCTCCAGACTAGGTTTTTCTTTCTAAAAAACTAGTTCTAATCAACCCTAGACTAACATCATTGAAGCATTAACTGAATTAGAACAAGATAGATACTTGCCTAGGAATTATTGGTTCAGATTTGTGGAGAGATTGGTGTGGTTGTGATCCTCGTTGCGCGATCTAAAGTTTGGCGGCAACGGCGGTGCAAACGGTGGAGTTCTTGGCCTAGAACTCCTTGGAAAGCTTCTCCTATTCCTCTCCAATGGCCGTCTTTAGTTTATGGATATTCTAACCCTAGAATATGACTCCTACCATCTGATATACTCTTAGAAATTTTGTGGGTTTTCATGCCCAAAAAAGTAAAATGTCCAAAACGCCCTCTCGGGATGTTAATTAGGACTAAAAACGTCCCGAGACCCAAACTAAACCCCCGGGTACATTATTTTGACTATCCCTTCCGGACACATTGACGCACTCAAAATTACCATACGAGTGACTTATAATTTATTCACTTTTAATAGTTTGAATTCAATCCCGACACGACACAAGAGCGTCCCGATAAATTTCCAAAATTATCAAATTAGATTCTCGTGATAATTTTACTAAATTCAATCACACCACTTACTTTACCCATAAAGTAACTTACAACAAAAGAATTACTAACTCTCATCACGCTAGTAAGTATTTAAATGATTTTCCGGATTAATATTAAATTAATATCTCTAATTAAATTTAATAAATCCCCAACATTAAACGTCATAAAAATACGGGGTATTACATACTTCCCTCTTAATAACGAAATTTCGTCTCGAAATTCGAAAAATAAGGTGTACCTGGTAAGAATAACTCTGGGTACCTCTCACGCATGTTCGCTTCACGCTCCCAAGTGGATTCCTCCACATTATGATGCTCCCACTGGACCCGGACAAGTGGGATTGCCTTTGACCTCAATCTCCTTTTGCTATGGTCTAGGATAGCCACTAGCCTCTCCTCGTAAGAGCTGTCAGGATGTAAGTAAATCTCCTCAATTGGGATATGAGTGTGGTCCATGTCATCCCGATGGTATCGTCTCAACGACGAGATGTGGAATACATCGTGAATGCGGTGTAAATGATCTGACAGTCCCAATCTATATGCTATCAGCCCAATCCTCTCGATAATGGGAAATGCTCCCACGTACCTTGGGTCCAATTTCCCTTTCTTCCTGAACCTCATCACTCCTTTCATAGGAGATACACGTAGTAATACTTGGTCCCCCACATTAAATTCTCGGAAGAACCATTTTCCATCGGTGTAGGTTTTCTGCCTGTCCTGGGCTACCCGAATGCGACTCCTAATAATCTCAATCCTAGCGAAGGTTTCCTGAATCACCTCTGGTCCGAGCAACTTGTTATCACCCACCTCTAGCCAACAAGTTGGGAAATGACAAGGCCTGCCATACAATGCCTTAAATGGAGCCATGTCAATCGTGATCTGATAAGAGTTATTATAAGCAAACTCCACCAGTGGAAGATGTGACTCCCAACCTCCCCCAAAATCAAGGACACACATGCATAGCATATCCTCCAACATCTGATTGGTACGCTTTGTTTGTCCATTTGTCTGTGGGTGATAAGCTGAACTCAACCACAACTCTGTACCCATGGCCTCCTGAAAACTCTTCCAGAAACGCGACACGAAAATTTTATCTCTATCTGACACAATATCCAAGGGTACCTCATGTAGTCTAACAATCTCAGCAATGAACAATTGAGCGTATGGGCCCGTGGTATAGTCTGTATGTACTGGCAGAAAATGGGCCACCTTGGTCAAACAGCCCACAATTACCCAGATGGAGTCGTGGCCCCGTTGTGATGTAGGCAACCTAGTAATAAAATCCATGGAAATACTCTCCCACTTCCACATGGGTATTTCCAACGGCTGAAGCAAATCCGACGATTTCTGGTGATCCACCTTTACCATTTGGCAAGTAGAACACTTGGATACGAACATCGCAATATCCTTCTTCATCCCACTCCACTAGTATTGCCGCCTCATATCCTGGTACATCTTATCTCCCCCAGGATGCACCGCAAATCGGGACCCATGAGACTGAGTCATCACTGCATGATGTAAGTATGCTCCTTCTGGGACCACCAATCTCCCATTAAACCTCAACCCTCCATCGGAACTAACAAAATAGGTTTCAGCACCCTCAGCTAAAAGTCGTACAATCTGCTCCTGGAAAAATGGGTCTGCTGTCTGTGCATATATTACCCTCGTAACAATCTCGGGTGTCACTGTCATGACAGATATGAAAGAATGGGCTACCGCATCCTGGTGACCCAACTCTTTCCACTTTGCTTTCCAGACATCCTGATACGACGCAAATATTGCGTATTTCACCCGTTAACCGACACGTTATTAGCCCCCTCGGGTATCTTAATCCCTATACTTATGTTCGTTAACCAGACAACCTCGGATTTCTATTTTAACATGTTTTACAGGGGTTAATTGAGCTTTTGTAGGTATTTGGATGCTTAGTATGAAGTTCGGATGCATTCCGCTCGAGTTCCGTACACAATCCCACGCGCAAGGGCGTTTTAGTCTTTTCACAGTCTCGGTACCTGGCCCGACATCTCACAGAAGTTATAGCCCTCCTCGCTAGCTTGGCGTGGCCGTGAACGGTGCGCGATTCCGATGCATAACGAAGAAGTTACGGCGATTCTCGCGGAGGAAAAATAAGGAAGCAAAAGAGGAGAAGGAGAAGAAGAAAAGAAGATGCAGTAGGCTGCTGCATTCTGCCCTGTTTGATCGATCGATCGACACTTCTAGTCCATCAATCGACCATTCTGATTTGCCGAAGTTTTTCCTAGGTCGATCGATCGACCAAAGGGGTCGATCGATCGATGCTCTGTTTTCTGCAGATATTTTGCCTTCTTTTCTTTCTTCTTTATTTTTATTCCAACTTACTATATAAGCCAAATTTTGTTGTAATAAAGAGAGAGCAGCCCATACACGATTTTAGGTTAGAATAGTTAGGGTTTTGAGGGTTTTGGATGGTTCTTCTTCATTTCTCTTTGGATTGACAATCTAATTGGTTTGTATGTTGACTATTCATCTCCCTCTCCATTAATATAGCTTGTTTTCCATTAATTCTTGCTTTCTAGATAATTTTCATGCTTTCATAATTAGGTTTACTTGCTTTATTTCTTGCTTTCTTAGTTTAACTAGTTTAATTTAGTTTAATTAATGTATTACCCTTAGATAAATAGGGTCGGGATTGTTTTTCGCCATTTTCGGGCCCCGAGCTCCGAAAACTAGGTTTTGTGTAAAATTGCATTTTATTGAAACCTCGCGTATTAAAGTCGGATTATTATGCGTCTATCTTTCTTTGTCATGCAACGTTAGTGTTTATAGCGATAATCCAAATTTAATCCGCGTGTGACCATTTTTGATTAAATGTTTAATCTCGCAACTTTGGCTTAAATTCCTTATTGCGTGATGTTTATGCTTAATTGAAAATGATCTATTAAATGTTTTCGAATTGAAATTCTAATTAGTAGTTGTTTAGCCCGTGAATGTGTGTATGCGATCCCGATCCTCGCTTTACTTTTGCGTAGCGTAACTTATTCTTTTTATTTGTCACCACAACCAACCATCACCTTTTCATTTATTTATTTTACACTTTTATTCCAGAAGTAATTAAAACAATTAACATCTAAAATTTAATCACTCCCTGTGGATTTCTTACGATACCCGACTTACCGTTGTACTTGCTTGTCAAGTGTAGTTGTAGCTTAGGTTTTCTTTTGTATCGCGGCGGCGAAACACACAACGATTGTGTCCTCACACGAACTCACTTTTTCCGCCCGGTCACAAAAATGGCGCCGTTGCCGGGGAGTGTGTTTTAGATTGTAATTGTTTTATTATTTCGTAGTATTTCTTTCATTCATATTTGTATTCTTTATTTTCCCCTTTCTGTTTGACTTGTGCTAGATTGTTTCGAGAAATTGAAATCTCGGTGCTTGTCGCTTTCGTTGAATAGCTTATTTTGAAATGTCTCACCACAACTCTCTAGATAATTTTAATTGTTATGCTAATAGTTCTCAAGGTTATACTCCCAAGACTATGCGTGAATGCCTACAAATTCTTGAGTATGAGCGTCTTGCACGTGAAAGTCAAGAATTTGCAAGCAATCCCCTATTGCCTTTGGAGGAAACTTTGCGTGGTGGGAATAAGGAATGGAATGATGAAGTTGAGATTTATGACGCTTGGACAAATAAAAAAAATGTCCAACTCGATGAGATTATTTCTTCTTCACAAAGTCGGGTTGAGGTTGAAACTTGCTTTTCACTTCCACCCATTTTTGAGGATGAAATAATTGAGAGTGATCCAAGCACTCTAAATTTCCAATATCTTTTAAATACTTACAATTCTTTTGAGGTTGTGTGTCCTTCCCTTCCTTCATTCCCGACGATTAGCGAACCATTAAATTTATCACAAGAATCGGTTGAAAGTCTTGAGGACTTTGACCCGATTCTTGAACGAGAATGTTATTTTGAGATGCTTCATCTCATGGGCTTTTCACTTGCACTTGCCCCACCTCCCCTTCCAATTGAAGAATCTTGGGGATGTGATTCTGATTTTTCTGAGACTAATTTAGTCTTGTCCCCCATAGTACCCAAATCCCCCATCGTCCGCCCAAAATTTCAAATTGGCGATGGTTCACTTTTTTCACCACCCACATGCCTTTCGTTGTTCAAACGGAATTCATATCTTCCGGGAGGCATGTTCACTTTGGAGGGTCCACCGTTGATCTTTCAAAGTCAAATCCCTTTTTGGGTGGACCCTCAACTATTTAGACTTCTAGTGTATAGTTAGTGTGTAGTCTAAATAGTAGGTTGTAAATAATTAGCTTTTTAATTTTCTTTCTTTCCTTTTTTTTCTCTTTCCTTTTTAATTTAGTCTAGTGTAATTAGTTAACTTTTTGTTATTTGTTTTTGCTATGCTCGGTACTAACTTGTTTTGTAGATTCCTTTGGACTCGTGCTTATGGAGATCGCTCCAATTTTGGGTAATATCGTTCTTTCCTCTCTTTGTGTTGTGTTCTTAATGCGCATTGAGGACAATGCAACATTTAAGTTAGGGGGTGTAGGATATTCTATCCATTTCATGTGTAGTCCATGGATTTGCTCACATTTAGTTACTAAGTATGCCTTTTTGTGAAAATTTTGAAAATTTTCAAAAATATTTTCTTTCTTTTTTCTCCTTTGTTGGGCATTTTGCCTTGTTTTCGATGATAAATTTCAATAATTGCCCGATCATATAGACAACTCAATGATGCATGTTCTCGATTTTAGAAGTTATTAGACTTTAGTCCTCAAATCATTGATATTGTGAATAACTTCATGAATTAAACTTTATCCCATGAGCATATGCACTTTCCTTGTTCTATTGATTTGGTTTAAAAATTTTATAACTCGGGAATCTTTTGTTGCATTGTATATACTTACACCGAGTAAGCTTTGTACCTTTCGTCGTTTGTGAGTGTTATACACTATTCTTTCCTCATTGAAAATGTTGAATTCGTTGGTAATCTCTCTATTCTTTCATTGGACCGTTCATTAATTGAGTTCATACTTGAAATGTGTTACTTGAGCATGATTTTCATATATTGTTTTGACTCGAGAATTGCGTAAACTTTTGGAAATGATCGTAGGCCATCTTTGTTATATCACCCATATTAGCCTTGACCTCACCCTTATATGTTTACCCTCGTTAACCCCGTTGAGCCTAAATATAGCCCTTCATTTCATAACCCAAAATCCCATAACCAACTCCAAATTGGAGTTTTAAGCCATACATACACCTTACATACCTTTGTTTGGAATGTTACTTGGGATTGAATGTTGTTGTTATGATGCCGGTTGCAATTTAGGCATATGAGAGTTTGATAAGTAAAGAGAAGAAAGAGTAGTGAAAAAGAAAAGAAAAAGAAAAAAGCAATACAAAACAAAAGAGAAAAATGAGAAAAAGAAGAAAAGAAAAGAAAGAGAAAGTTGTATATGTTGTGTATATAGTTCAATAAGCTTTGATTACTCTCCAATTGTTATATCTAATGCTTGTTTGGAAGTTACTTCCCATTTTTGATATTGCCCTCATTTTTCCATTATCCCGAGTTTTCATCCCGAACACTTTGAATCCGTACATACATTCCTTCATTTCGTACCTTAACCCCAAACCTACTTTAAAACCCTATAAAGTCCTATGTGATCTTAGGGTGCATTTAATTTAAAAGTCATAATAGTTTTGATAATCTGTGAAAATGCATTTCGCCTCTTTTAGTGTGCGGTATCCTTTCATTGAGATTACAATTTTTCATTTTATATATAGCGTTCTTCATTTGTGACATGTGTGCGGCCTAGTTTCCATTTACATTTACTCTTTAACCCGCATGTCCCGTGTGTTACCTCCCTGTTTCGAGTGAATTCTCTTGATGAGCGTAATGCCCGTGAGGATTGAATATATGCTTGCTTTGATTAGTATCCGGTTTATTTATGTTTTTACAAAATCATATTTTGCATTTTCTCTCCCCCCCTCCCACTTTTAAAGTTTCAATTCTATGAGGTGCATTCAACTTGTTAATAACAACGGACTTTTGTTTGAATTCGTTCAATATGCTAATAACATGTTTGAAATCTTTTTCGTTGTTGTTGAGTTTGTCGCATGTTGGGTTGGGCATATTTTGAGGAAACCATGTGATGTTTGTGGGTTCCATCACTGAAAACCCTCACGAGACGACACTCGTCCACTAGGGTAACCTAGGGGTTTAACGGCTTATTGCATACGCTAAATGCAATCGTTCGCCCGCGAAAGTGGCCTTATCTTTTTATTTTCTTTTATACCATACTTTTTTACTTCTCCTGCTTTTGTTTTACTTGTAGTTCTTGTTGCATCTTATTTCATTGCTAGGGACTAGCAATGTGTAAGTTAGGGGGTGTGATACGACGCAAATATTGCGTATTTCACCCGTTAACCGACGCGTTATTAGCCCCCTCAGGTATCTTAATCCCTATATTTATGCTCGTTAACCAGACAACCTCGGATTTCTATGTTAACATATTTTGCAGGGGTTAATTGAGCTTTTGTAGGTATTTGGATGCTTAGTATGAAGTTCGGATGCATTCCGCTCGAGTTCCTTACACAATCGCACGCGCAAGGGCATTTTAGTCTTTTGACAGTCTGGGTACCTGGCCCGACATCTCACAGAAGTTGTATCCCTCCTCGCTAGCTTCGCGTGGCCGCGAACGGTGCGCGATTCCGATGCATAACGAAGAAGTTACGGCGATTCTCGTGGAGGAAAAACAAGGAAGCAAAAGAGGAGAAGGAGAAGAAGAAAAGAAGATGCAGTAGGCTCCTGCATTCTGCCCTGTTTGATCGATCGATCGACACTTCTGGTCGATCAATCGACCATTCTAATTTGCCGAAGTTTTTCCTAGGTCGATCGATCGACCAAAGGGGTCGATCGATCGATGCTCTGTTTTCTGCAGATATTTTGCCTTCTTTTCTTTCTTCTTTATTTTTATTCCAACTTACTATATAAGCCAAATTTTGTTGTAATAAAGAGAGAGCAGCCCATACACGATTTTAGGTTAGAATAGTTAGGGTTTTGAGGGTTTTGGATGGTTCTTCTTCATTTCTCTTTGGATTGACAATCTAATTGGTGTGTATGTTGACTATTCATCTCCCTCTCCATTAATATAGCTTGTTTTCCATTAATTCTTGCTTTCTAGATAATTTTCATGCTTTCATAATTAGGTTTACTTACTTTATTTCTTGCTTTCTTAGTTTAACTACTTTAATTTAGTTTAATTAATGTATTACCCTTAGATAAATAGGGTCGGGATTATTTTCCGCCATTTTCGGGCCCCGAGCTCCGAAAACTAGGTTTTGTGTAAAATTGCATTTAATTGAGACCTTGCGTATTAAAGTCGGATTATTATGCGTTTAACTTTCTTTGTCATTCAACGTTAGTGTTTATAGCGATAATCCGAATTTAATCCGCGTGTGACCATTGTTGATTAAATGTTTAATCTCGCAACTTTGGCTTAAATTCCTTATTGCGTGATGTTTATTCTTAATTGAAAATGATCGATTAAATGTTTTCGAATCAAAATTCTAATTAGTAGTTGTTTAGCCCGTGAATGTGTGTATGCGATCCCGATCCTCGCTTTACTTTTGCGTAGCGTAACTTATTCTTTTTCTTTGTCACCACAACCAACCATCACCTTTTCATTTATTTATTTTACACTTTTATTCCAGAAGTAATTAAAACAATTAACATCTAAAATTTAATCACTCCCTGTGGATTTCTTACGATACCCGACTTACCGCTGTACTTTCTTGTCAAGTGTAGTTGTAGCTTAGGTTTTCTTTTGTATCGCGGCGGCGAAACACACAACGATTGTGTCCTCACACGAACACACTTTTTCTGCCCGGTCACATCCGCTACATCATCCATTGGTCTACGACTCAACGCATCAACAACTACGTTGGCCTTACCCAGATGGTACTGTATGTCGAACTGATAATCCTTCACAAACTCTAACTACATGTGCTGACGCATATTCAGCTCTCGGTGAGTGAACAGGTACTGCAGTGACTTATGGTCTGTGAACAAGTGAAACTTCTCCCCCAATAAATAATGTCTCCATATACTCAATGCGAAGACGACCGCTGCTAACTCTAGGTCGTGAGTAGGGTAATTCCTCTCGTGTGGCTTAAGCTTGCGGGAAGAAAAAGCTATAGCCTTTTCCTCCTGTTGAAGTACTCCCCCGAGTTCTCGTAAGGAGGCATCGGTGTAAACCAGATACTCCACGCCCCGCTTAGGTAAAGCAAGGACTGGTGCTGAAGTAAGCTTATCTTTCAGCTCGTCGAAAGAAAATTAACAAGTATCGTCCCAAGCGTATGGTTACCCTTTATGAGTCAGGTTCGTCAATGGACCTGCTATCTTGGAGAAACCTCGAATGAATCTCCTATAGTACTCGGCTAACCCCAAGAAAATACTCAATTTCGTCGGTGTCGTGGGTTGTCCCCACTCCCTTATCGCTGACACTCACTACAAAAAAAATTGCTTTTTACTACGATGCTCCAACCGTCTCAAAAAGTCCTCTAGCCGTCTCAAAAGCCTTTTGTGAAGCCATTTGAGACGGCAAAGGAGCGTAGTATTAGACCCTCGTTTTAAAAGATTTTGGAGACGGCAGATGCCGTCTCAAAAAGTTCTTTTGAGACGGGAAATACGCCGTCTCAAAAGGTCCTTGCTTACAGGACCCTTTTGAGACAGCAAAAAATCCGTCTATTAAAGTTTTTTTTAGAGACACCAACATACGTTCCCAAAGAGTTTTTTGAGACGATAACTTAACCGTCTCAAAAAGTCCCCGTTTATGGAACCCTTTTGAGACGGCAAAGAAGCCGTCTTTAATAATTTTGGCACCAAAATTAAAATTTCATCCATTCCTTAATATACTTTATATAATTATAAACAAAACCTCTTAAAAACAATATGACATATTTTGCATCCAATTTCAACATATAACATATAATTTTCCATTCAATTATAATTAAAGTTCATACAAAGAAAAAAATACACAATTTAAATATTGTGTCCAACATAGATCTCTCTATACAATTTCACTCATCTCATTAGAAAAAATACATAAAAAAATATCTATCCCTAACATAAAATGATGTACGCAAAGTAAACTTGCAATCTTCAAGCATACGATCTCCAGCAAAACGACTCAAATATCTTGCCTTGTCCACAAAGGGTTTTCACCTGCAATAAATTTATTAAGTGTCAGTTACCTTAAACAAAGAAGTAATTTTTTTAATAGTTCCTATAGATGACAATCTTTAAAAACCTTATCAAATTTGTATATCTTTGTATTATTTGCTTTTAAAAATACTTAATATTTTTAAAAAAATTCGACAGAGTCTCCTTTATTTATTCATGAAATCCAACCTGTTTAAACATAAAAATTAACTCAAAAATAACGACAGAAATAACCACAATTTTCTAAACAACTAATATAAATAAATATACACATTACGATTCCTTTTACCGTTGGACAACATAATGAACAAAATTTAACTTGGCATTGGTCAATGCACTGCTCAACTGCTTTGGGAGAACTCGGCATGTCCCATTGGCATTCCTGAATGGGGCATGCAAATATTGAGAAAACGTAAGCAAAATTTAGAAGAGAAAAAGTATACTTTCTGTCCCCACCCCACCTGCAATTTAGAAGAGAAAAAGTAAGCAAAATTACAATACATATATTATAGAGAAAAGGCAGAGTTAACCTCAAAATTGAGTGACAAACCATCACGCAAGGCAGATTCTGCCTCTTCAATATTACCCTCATCAAGCGTTGTTTCAACTATGATTGTTTGCATGAAAACCCCATTTGTACACACTTGTTGAACACCAACTTCATTCTCAAGCTGCCCCGATTCTGCTGATATGCTTCCCAACATATTTGCCCTTTTATTTATTCCCTGAAATTAAAATAAAACATTAAAAATCAAGTCTTTATTGAATTCAAACATAATTGATAATCAAATCCGGACAATAACAAAGAGAAATAAAAGCACCTTCACTAATAACTGTAATTTGTGGTCGTATGTGCAACCATCCCTAACACCATCTTCATCAGTAAGGGCCAAATGCTCAGACACAATAGCAAAATATCCTCATTAGGGCCAATAGTTAAATTTAAACTCGGTAAACTATCCGTTTCCTTCACTTCTTGAACACATTAAAAAAACATCCTTATTCCGGACCCTTAGAACCGTTTTCACCTGCTTTAATTTTTGCGCAAACTGCAAAAACACACATTGATAGAGAGACATCAATCATAGAAATCCACAAATCTCATCTAGTAGACCTATCACACTTAACATAATAGTTTTATAATAGTTTACGTATGTACAATCTTCAATAGGGTCGGCTAATTACCAAACCAAAGAGAAAGACTGCAAGAGACTTTTACAAACAAAAGAAGGGGATCCACCTACTTTCTCGTCTGCATTGGCCACCACATTAAAGCCCCCTACACAACCTATTGGGGAATCCTTATACGTATTGTTAATGAAGACCAGTTCCTGCCATAGGTCTTATCGCTCTATTCTAGTGCATTTAGCGTATACTATCGAAATAATGACTGGGTTGTGTAGAGTATTGTGGGATATTTTTAGCGTTAAGCACTGGTCCATGTTTCTTTGAATATCGATTTCCACTTCATAGCGACATAAAACCCATATTTTCCCATTTGTGTTGCTGGCACCACTGTCAATAGGCAGCCCCCAATGCTCATTGGGCAGCCCCCAATGCTCCATGAGTCTTCAAGCCATAGCCTGGAAAAGTCGTCTTTGTGGTTGAATCTGATTATGATGTGTTTTTGATCCATCAGTCCAATGGAGCAAGCTGATTTAAGTTTCAACGCACTGAAAGCCTTTTTTATTCTGTCCAGGGGGGGTATCCCATGTGAGAACTTGCCTACGATGGTTTGAATGTATGGCCTTGAGAGGTCATTTATCTCACTTTATGAGAAAGAAATGGCAGCCTCACCTTTATACAGTTACGGCTTCTTCAATTCACATGTAGCATTAGTTTGGGGTTGTGGTTGGTTACCCATTAGTGCTTGTGCAAACGATCGCCGCCAAACCGATTTGGGTCAATCCAGTTGAAGCAGGAACGGACCAGTAGTAAAATCAAACCATAGGATCACAAGCACCAAATAAGCATCAATATTTAGCATTTTGAACTGATCAGATTGGCTTTCAATATGTGGCTTTCAATATGTGGATTTGTTGCTTGGATAAGATCTGAACTCGAGATAAACTAACGAAATGCGGATGTGTAGAGAATAATCTGTGTTTTATATGGAAATGCAGTAGTAATAATAGTTGCAGCCAAAGAAGTGTAAAATAATATGTATAGATTAATTACACAAAATGCAGCCAAAACAGAGTAACATTTAGAAATATCACACAAAATGCTACTATAGTCACTTCTGATTTGTGTGTGTGTATATATATAGATTAATTAAATACATATTTCCATATATATTTATATTTCTACGCAACTGCAGTATTTCGTACTTTCTACGCAGTGTTGGGCAATTTATTTTTTAAAAATTGCCAATGTTTTCACTTGGTCCTCTTTTTTTATTGCTTAGACCGCTTTTTAGAACACTGATGTAAAATTTCCCTAATCTTTAACTAGATATGTAAGCATTGCGACTTGCGTTACTTTAACCATTCACTCCTTAATATGTAAAACGTTTCTCGTTTTCTACTAAGATGTATGTGCAGGATAATAAAGTTAACTACTCTCCTATAGCTCATTAGGCTAGGGAGTAGGATGACTCGTGTGATAACAAAGCACCATAGCACACCGGTTGCAATCTAAATGGATTTAGCAATCTTAACACTAATATTAGAGTACAACAGTAGTCTTAAAACTGTTATTACAATCCAAAATAAAGAGAGTAGAGGTGTGTATCATAAAGATTTGATAAACACGGATACCAAAATATAGAAAATAAAAGATCAATCTGCTTCTAAGAAGATGAGGAATGTAAAAGATCAATCCTGCTAAACTTAAATTTGGCTCTAATTTTGATTGTTAATTTCAGACCTCAAAATAAGGAACAATGGAACAGAACATGTAAGAAAGGTAGAGGAACTCAAAATTAATATCCAACTAAAGTACTTAATTCTACCAAATGATATCTAGCTAAAGTAAAAAAGGAATAGAACATGTAAATACCTAATTCTACTAAACAATATCCATCTAAGGTAAGAAAGGAACAAAGATATAGAACATGTTAACAGTTTTGATTGTTAATTTCAGAACAATGATATAGTACTGTTATATATGTTATAACATATATAACAGCTATATATGCTGTTATAACATATATAACAGTTGTGATATATGTTATAACAGTTGTTATAACATATATAACATATGTTATAACATTTATAGCATACTAATTATATAATATATTGTAATGAAGCATCTAATGTACACAATATGAAATTCCTATGGGATCTATAAAAGGTTTTGACATTAGAGAACAACCACACTATGAAGTTCTTATGGCATCATCTAATGTACGCAATATGAAGACTTATACCCAGAAATAGAGGCCATTGTACCTTAATAGCCAGCGCATTTCGACTACCATTTTTTCAATTTCTTGACTACATCTGCATCCTCAGAGGAAAGAGGTGCAGGCATAGAGTGCCTCCGAATTGACTTCAAGTCCGTTATCTTGCAAATATCTTCGAGGGTGATGACAGTCCCTATGTCTATAATAATACAAACACATGCTCTAGCCAAAATCATTAAACTTCGACCAAGTGTTAACACACCTATAAATGTATACGTAGACATCAAATATTTTATTCAAAAATCTGAAGCAACTAAAATAAAAAATCTGAACTAACTAACTATAGTGAGAGTATTAAATGTGAACTCAATAACATGATCTAAAATAGGAATGAGATGCAATGTGTTTTAAAAAGTACCAAAACAGAAAAATAGCTACTCAATGTTTGAGTATTAGAAAAAAGTTGAAAATAACACAAATAAAAGATATTTTGGAAACACCAACCAACAATAACAAAGTTCGAAGTTCAATGAAGAAGTTGAAGAGAAAGATAGGGTTATAAGAGATTCTAAATCCATAAAGCACACATCGTTTGTTTCATTTATTGGACTCTCAATCCCGTATAAGAACATTACGTGTGGTTATGAATGGAATTGACCAAAATGGCATAGCCACTGCAATGTTAAGAGGGGGGCTTGACAGTGCTAAGAGGATTCATGGAAGTGTTCAGTAGGTTGCTTTACAGTGCTATGACAACTAATGGCATCATAGTGGTGTTTCCTATGAGATTCGAGGATTCATAGATGCTCTTCTTGTAACATCTTTCCTAAAGGAATTTGTGGAAGTAAGGCGTGCCACTGGGCTTAACAATGCCCCTTCATGTTTGTGGTATCCTTCTCCTCCTCTGGAACTGAAGGAAGTTTCCGTTGAAGCATTAGCTGTAAATGTTAAATTTGTTACTTCTGTCATTTCCTCGTGTCATGTAGACGGCAAAAAGTTGGAGTGTATTAACAATTCATGAATATGTGAGTTATCATGTCAAGTGTTTAGAAGGTTTTATGCATACTCGGATGAGAAGTCGCGTGGAATCATTAATTCAGGCTCTGGATCCTGTCAAACCATATTTAGAGAAGGCAAAGAAAACTGGATAAAGCCAATCCTTCAAACGACCGAGCCTAAAAGAGGCACGTGGAAATTGAAATTAGTACGGTGGGAACACTGGATTTAAGTGGAGAATATTTGCTCCTGCTGGAATTACAGAAGACTTAAGGATTGCTTCTATTTATGCATTTGGATTTGTAAATATGATGAAATAATATTTATATGCCGCTTTGTATACATTTGTTTGTTGATAATCTTGTTTTATTATTGCAAAAAAAGAGAGTAAAATTTTACAAAGTTCTTTAAGAAAAAAAATATAGATAACTCCAACCATGAACAAACAAGCAATAGTTTTAATCATCAAATGGAAAGAAGTAACCTGTCAACATTAAGCTTTAAAGTGGTGCTATACAGAACTCTTCGTAATGGACTTACTAGCAGCAAATAAATATTGAAAATGCAATAAATGTTTCTCTTATATCCCAACTGAAGAAATCCTGGGATGCAGTTGTATCTAGTATGATTTGGGATATTTGGCATCATAGAAATTTCCACAAATTTTGTAAAGATACCATCTCTTGGGAGTCCGGAAAGAGATTTGTCTTGGGATCCATTAAAGAAATAAATTATATCACTTTTGGTCACATAAGCAACGCTATGACTGGTCTGTTGGTCATTAGAGATCTGGGACTCAATTGTAAGCCTAGAAAAGCAAAAAAAAATTAACTCATGTAACTTGGATCCATCCTTAGTTTATAACACAAATCCAACCCAATTCAAAGAACTTATTTTTGTGTTTATTTTTGTGTCCATTGTTCAACCACCACACAAAATGTGACTACTTTTCAGAGAAGAGTAACCATTTAAAAGTTTTTAATCCTTGGAGGTCTTATTGATGAGTGATTTGTGTATGTGAGGGATCACACCACAACCAGCTATAGTTCCCTTAATCAGAGTATCAAGCTCTTCATCACACCTTATCGCAAGATGCAAATGCCGAGGTGATATTCGTTTCACCTTGAAATCTTTGCCCGCATTGCCTGCTAACTCCAACACTTCGACAGTGAGGTACTCCAAGATAGCTGCAGCCTATACAACAGAAGTTGCACCAACTCTCCCACTGGCGTTCACTCTAGACTTCAACATGTGGTGAATCCGACCCACTGGAAACTGAAGACCAGCACGAGAGGAGTGAGTGATGGGTCTCTTCTTGTTGTCTATGGCCTTGTTAGCAAACCTTTCGCGCCTTTTCCCGACATTTTTTCAACCCCACACACCACCAACCCTACAAATGTAGAAACCAATCGCATAGGGATTCGAATAGGTACTTTACACTATTATCAAATTCTAAAACATGTGCATTTGCTTAAGAATGTGATTACAGATGTCCTTACATAAAGAATTTGGAAAATCAAAAGGAAGATAAAAGGGAATCTTAGATGATTGTTCTTTGTAGACTTCGGTTGTTTAATATGGATGAAAGATGACTCTAAAAGGCAAAATGTATATTTGAAAATGAACACAGAACATAGGGGAAACATTCTGATTCCAACGCTGATTGCAAAGCTATACGCGACATTGCGAAATATCCATGGCAGGTATTGCGACCATTTATATTGGTAGGACTCAAACTCTCATATATTTCATTATACTTGGAAGATACTGGAATTTTGGTGATTGTGAATAAAATTCAACCATCCAAATTATCTAGAGAACAACAAAACTCAGTATGATTGTCTAAATATATGTATACATAAGCAGATGTATACATAACTAGATCACATAATTACAACCGGCTTTGCCAACTTGCAAATGGGGAGTATAAACAATTTTTTTGCCTTGTATCAAACTTGAGCCTGAATCTCTGATGAAGAATATCATTTTGAGGATTAGGATATTTTAATGCTATACTTGAATAAGAGGATGAGATAAGTTGGCTATGGTTTCTACGGATCCAAATTTACTATGGTTTCTTCCACAGTAATCACTGCTGCATGAACTACTGTCCTAGAGAAGTCTATATCATGCTAATCTCTTTGGAAAAGGTATTTTTTAATTTGTTCATTTTTATTTTCATTAGATCCTTCAAATACATCTAATAAGAAATTGCAATGGGATGAGGGTTGTACGTAACCATCTCCGTCGTTGTCTCCATCCCTAATGCTGACTGCGACACTTAAATCGAGGCACGTCCCACACTAATTGGTACATGGTTAAAGGAGAAACCCTGCCTGTTCTAAAAACATGCTTTAGTTCTACCTGTGTTTACGCGATTGCAGTAGCAGGTGTCCTACTTATATCACAGTCGCGTGTTTTTTTACTTATGTATTCTTTTGTGCTAAACTAAATACTTATATAGAGAGGTTGTAAATTCTGTGATTCATGTAATAATATTTTCATGTTATTGGTATTGATATTATCATCGGTTTTGGTATCGAGCAAAATGAAACAATAATGTTATTGTTATTTATTTTTGAAAAAATAATTCAGCTCGTGGATAGACTCGAGGAATCAGCTCGGCGAGTCGCCACCATTTAGGTAGAAAAACTAGGCATGTCACGACGTATCGAGTTTATTTCATTGATCTATAGGTACGGTTAATGGTTTTGTATCTATGGGTACCGAAACCTAGTCAACTTGGTTGTGTCGTTAATTTTTGGTGTAGTGTCCATTGGGCCTTTGCACAAAGATGATGAGCCCCACCAAGGTATATAGGATAACAAAATGAATTACATGCATAACTTCTTGAACAGTACCGCTAAAGAGAACAAATATAATGTAGATGATATAATACATGTATGTGGGGATGCCATGTCAGATTTGGCACCCGATGCTCGGGTATGCTATGATGAAGGATTCAAATACGACAGTGTGGAGTTTGAAAAAATAATTTTAGTTCATAGTTGTTTCATACTTGAACTTCTATGACGGTTAGTGACGCATGAGCATAATGTTACGCATCCAATGTTCATTAAGGATTTAGATCACCTTATAATGAAACATGACTTGGTACTAGTAGAGAATCAGGTTCCTTTTTGTGTTCTTGAACAATTCTTCCATCTCACTCTCCGAAAAACTATCATAGATGGTATAAATTGATCACTTAAGAAATATGTTTGATTTCTTCCTCGCTACTGTGAGTCTGAACTTCTTGAAAATGGCAATAAAGGATGACACTGATGATCTTCATATTCTGTTAACGGGTGCAACGCTATCACTTAGGAAACATACGCTTTTATTTTTCGATAATATGCGGGACCAAGACTTCAAAATGTGAGAGGACGATGAGATAGATGAGACAAAATGTTATCATATGTTGAATCTTTTACACAGGTGCAATCGACCAACATATAATGTTTGTCCGGGGAATTATCCCGATGTGTAATACTCTACTACTGATCTTGATAGGGCATCAAATTCAAAAAGTTAAATTTCAATCTTCTTGATTATTGCCTTCTTGTTTAATGAATATTTATCAAATCATAACTTCTTTAATGGTATATCCTTACCAAATTGTATCTTCAAGGTGTGAGACCCTGATAATACATTTCATGTGATTGTGATAGAGGAGACGACTCCAATATTACCTATGATCATGGCAGAGGAGATGACTCCAACATTACATGTGGAAGAGGAGACGACTCTAATATCATATAGTCGTTGTTTGTTGTCAGAGTTGTTGAATCTTTTACGTCATATATCAAAGTTTATTTGTTGTTTGCTTAGCTGGTTGTGTCAGATGTGTGGTACACATTGTTTAGAATGACCATCATCGTGCATTGATGACTTCACCGAAACATTCTTGAGGAACCTGATTGCTTACGAGCAGTGTTCCCCTAATGTATCACATTTTATCACATCTTATGATATGCTCATGGACACACTCAATGATTCTAAGGAGGATGTTGAATTCTTTGTAAAGATAAAACTGTGGGGGGACTCTCTTCTACATTACCCCTAAATATCTTATTTTTAGAGTATCAACACATTTTCCGCGAGAATACACCTTAGAATGACAACAAACTTGTAATTTTGGTTAGTCAACCAAATGTCAGCAAATCAAATTCGCCCACTCACACTAAAGAACATTGAATACGAACTTATATTAGATACTAGTGGTAATCGATGCGATGCGTGGGAAAGTGTGGTTGAAAAAGTTACTATTTTTTAATCGAATATGGTCATTCAAATAGCACTCCCCATAAAATCATAACATGAGTCGCCACATAATTATCACTAATAACTTTACCTTTAGAAATTCTAGTATGTTTTAATCTCCCAAAAAACTGTCCATTACAAACATTAGACTTCCTTCATAAAATAAAGAACTTCATTATATACTTATTTGTCTATTTTCCTCTCATTTGTGAAGGTTTATGCTTCTTGGTCATGAAGACAACATTTATGCATGTTTGACCTTCCAATTGGTCTAGGATTCACCATTAAAAATCAATCAAAGAACATTAAAAACCAACATGTGATCCACGCGATTAATGGATCAAAACAATATTAAACTGTATAAAATCCCTAAAACTCATAACCATCATTAGAGCTAATCTAATCCAGATCTGATTTTACAAAAAAACTTACCCATCTAATGCAACCATACACGAATGCAAAATGATTTGAGATATAAGATTAATCCAAAAATGATGAGGTTCCATAATTTGGTACCTCTTAGGGTGTCCACGCCTCTTTTTAAGCCACTCGGTTACTATTTTGAGTTTTCGACTCCTAAATCCTAATTTTAATTCTAAAATAATTGTATAGTAGTCGATTGCGGACCGAGAGTCCAGTGAGGATACGATCACTTCACTTAGGTTACTTTTGTGTGTCGTGGGGTGCCCGTGCCTCATTTCGTGCCACACAGATCGTATAATATCAAGTTTATCTTTTTAGATTGTTTAAAGATCGTGACATTACTTGTTTGTGTTTACTAATTTTTACTTAAATTAGAATTTTAACTAATACTTGTCTTTTTATTTATTGATTTCGGGTACCACATCATATGTTCATATGTTGGAGTTTGTGTCCCCGCACTTACTGATTTGAATGTTAAAAATTAGCATAAACTACTTGCAAAGGACAAAATAAAATCATAATCGAATAGTAAATCAGATTAATGGCATAAACTACTTGCAAAAGGACATGAATTAATTAACACAAACAAATATATTAATAATTCTAAATAACATTCACACAAACAAGTATACAAATATTATCATAAATTAATCTTAAAATTATACTACAAGCAATTGACAATCCGGGTTTTCAATTGGCTCACCCTCAACCTCCTATCACCACTACAAAACAATCTAGTAAAAAAACTAATGATATTAAGCAATAACCAAGAATTAAAATTACCTTTTATAGCATCAATCCACATATTGAAACCTTGCTCCGTATATAATCTTTTATGTTGGATCCTCCTATAAAATCTTCCAACAAATTCCATTAAGAACATAAACCCTTTAACATGAAACAATGGCATAAAAGATAATAAAAAAGTCAACAAAAAATAAATAATATGACTAACACGATATTTTCAGCGTAACCAGAAGCTAGGGCAAGGCCGACGAGGGCTATGGCGGCGAGGGTGAGGGCAGTTATGGCGTGCGGCTAAGGGTCTATGCGTGGCTTTTTTTTTGCCAGTGAAGAAGAAATGTCGGGGGTGGGGATTTGGTTCCTAATTCTTTTTCCTTTTTTCTTATTTTCTTACACTAATAGAAATGGGGGAAAGAAGCGGGAGCAGTAAAAAGAGAGGGGGAATCCAAATTTTGTTTAGCCGTCTCATAAGGTATACTTTTTGAGACGGTGATTAACATGCGGTCTTATAAGGTATATTTTTTGGGACGGGAAAAATTAACCGTCTTAAAAATTAATAGTTTTTAAGACAGTAAATTTTAGCCGTCTTAAAAAGTGAGTTTTAGAGACCCTAATGTTTTCCGTCTCAAAAGCTTCCGTCTTAAAAAGTACTTTTTTTGTAGTGACTTTACTCGGGTCAATCGCTATCCCCTTCTCAGAAACAACATGTCCTAAGAACTGCACTTCCCGTAACCAGAATTCCCACTTCTCGTACTTAGCATAGAGCTGATGCTCTTGTAGGGTCTGAAGAACCTGTCTCAAGTTCTCAGCATTCTCTTCCTCAGTGTGTGAATATATCAGGATGTCATCTATGAAGATGATGACAAACTAATCCAACAACTCTCTGAACACCTGGTTCATCAAGTCCATGAATACGTTTGGAGCATTTATGAGTCCAAATGGCATCACTCTGAACTTGTAGGACCCATATCTCGTCAAGAAAGTAGTCTTCGAAACATCCTGTTCCCTAATACGTAGATGATGGTATCCTTACCTCAAATCTATCTTCGAAAAGAAGATTGCTCCCCTCAGCTGGTCGAACAGATCATCGATTCGAGGCAATGGATATTTGTTCCGTATCGTGACCTTGTTCAGCTCTCGGTAGTCCACACATAGCCTCAGCTAACCATCTCTCTTTTTTCACAAACAAAACTGGAGCGCCCTAAGGTGAGGTACTCCTACGAATGAAGCCCTGACCTAACATTTGCTCTATTTGGTCTCGTAACTCTTGCATTTCTACCGGGGCCATACGGTATGGAGCGCATGTTATCGGTCGAGTATCCGATAACAAATTTATGACAAAATCTATCTCTCGATTGGGGGGTAAGCCTGGTATCTCCTGAAATACATCATAATACTCACGAACAACTGGGATCGAGTCTAAGCGAATCACGACCTCCTTAGCGGTATCATCCTCTATGTAATACAAATGGCTCTGTATGCTGCGAGCCAATCCATGCTAATGATAGCGTCGTGCTCATGCATATCCAAGACTAACATGTCTGCTGGTAAGATTAAGCTACCAATTTCTACTCCCACACCTCGACATATAAAGAAAATTAACGATCCATTCCCCAGTGGTGAGTCTACGCATGTCACAGTGCTCTCTGCTGTGGCTAATAATCCTAAGGCCTTCGCAAAATGAGTAGCTACAAAGCAGTGTGTTGCCCCAGTATCAAATAAAACTCGACCCACATTACGATGGATAAGAAACGTACCCTCAATCGCGGGTGGCGCCTGTGGAGCTACTGCCTGGTGGACGTTATAGACACGTCCGTACTATAACTGCCCCTGTTGCACTAGAGCTGCTGGAATGGCTGGTGCTGGGAGGGCGGCTGGAAAAAGTGTCCTTTGTGGCTCATTATGGGCACCCTGCTGCTGTGGGGCCCTATCTCCCTCTGGACAATCCTGGAGCCTGTGGCCATTTTTACCACACCTGAAGCATCGGCCCCTGAAACTTCCTCCCCTCTGTCCCTGCTGGCCATTACTACCCCGCCATTGGCCCTGTTGGCCCTGCTGAAAATGTTGTTGGCCCTGATGGACCTGCTGCTAGCCCTGCGGCTGATGATATTGGCCCTGTTGGCCCTACTTATTAGGCTGGCCCTACTGACCCTGCCTAAATTCACCAAATCCCTGCCTGGAGTCACCTGATCAGAATCGCTTTGCAGGGTCCCCCTGATGGGAACTCTGCTCATGCTGACGAGTCTGCCCCTGAGATGTCGGTGCTCCCCTAGCACCATTACCCCCTGTCCTTCCCTGCTGGCTGGACTCTCCTGATCGTTTGCTTCCCTATAGATGGAAGCGACGATCCTGGCAGTGTAGTAAGGAAGCATTGAGTACATCTGTGTGGTACTTAGTGACAGATTGCCTATGAGGTGTTGACGGATCCTCCAAGCCAACCCGTCCATAAACAACAATATCTTCTTTCCCTCAGTGGGTGCCTCATCTGGCACTATAGTGAGAAGTCTTGTGAACTCCTCTTCGTACTCAGCAACAGTCGAATTCTCCTATTTCATACTCAGTAACTTCCGCCTCATCTCAGTCTGCACGACGGATGGGAAGTATTTGTTGTCAAACCGCTCCCAAAATGACTGAATAGTGATAGTATCCCTTTCCTCCAAGGTGGTGGTGGATTCTCAACAATGCAAAGCGGCCCCCACTAACTTGAAGGAAGCCAACAGCTATTTCTGCACGTCCGTGCACTCGTACATGCGCAGATGCCTCTGGATATCCTTCTTCCATTAGCTGGCTACAATGATATCCGAACTACCGCAAACTCTGGGGGATGTGCCTTCTGGAAGGCATCCCTAACTCGCTCCCATGAAGATGGAAGCTGTGCTGGTACTGGCGCCACTTCCTGAACCTGGGGTGGAGCCTGTTGCATTACCACTAGCGTGTCATTCACCGCCTGAGCAACGATAACGGATACCTCGGTTGCGTTCATTGTTCCCTGAGCCAGAGCTGCTGGCTGCTCGGCTTGGGCACGCCTATCCTTGGGTGCGCGTCTTGGAGGCATCTGAAATGTAAAGAAATTTATTAGTCTACAGTTATTATTAAATCTCAAATAGCTGAAGACGTAAATCCTAAAAATAGGGCTCTATAGCAAGAACGCTAAGCTAAAAATGAAGTAAGCCGTACAGATCCAAAAGGTCACTAGAACCTGATGCTCTGATACCACCTGTGACACCCCGCCTAGTTAAATATCGGGTGATCATTCCTTTATTAAATTATAACCAAGGTGAACGGTTGGTTCATTCTTAGCATCACTATCGCAAAAATAACTTTTCCAATTAAACATCCTAAATAATTAAGTTAAGTGACAAAACCATTTTTTTTAAATCTCCAAATTTAATTTAAAACCAATATTTAAAACCTTACATAATCCATAGCTTAAAAATCACACAACAACTATACTAAAAAGGAGATAATCCAAGAAAATTTAAGCATTCAACTAAATGACTCCAACTTTAAAACTTCGAAGGAAAAACATCCAGACAATAATAATCCTAAAGTATAAATACTGGAAATAAATGAGTCACAATCTCTGATAAAACCAACTGAGTAATGGAAAAGGGCGACACATGCCCACCTGGATAAAATAAAACTAGAAGTGGAATCAATAATGAGATCGTCTAAGCAAGAGGTATGCAACTCCTACCTAAGCTGCAACACGTTCCTTCCAAAGGATCCTATGCAAGACGCCCCTGTGGCTGGGCACCTGTAATATATGCATATATATACAATAGAGAAGAGAAAATAGGAAATGGGTCAGAGCCCGATTGTAAAACAGTTTAAAATTAGTTTAGCATGTATTTAAAATGCTTATCGACTCATGCAACAATCATATTAGTGCGGCACTCTCTTGAGAAATTCTCACCTCTCTTCTAATATGCACACCTATCGCACTAATACTCCCAATAATTTAGCTTATCTTAAGTTACTCACAAAATTTCATGCCAACAATCTCAAATGTTAAGGAATTTAATTTTATTAACAGCAAGGTTCTCACCTAAGCCTCATTTGATTATAAAGTTTCTCAGTATCTCCTTAAACCTTTCAAACACTTATACCCAAGTTGAACTAATTATTCATTACTTACCTACCTTTAGTCACAGTAGGTAGTTCCCAATTTTCAAGTTTAAATATATTTATTAAATACTCATATAATATATATACACTAACGGCACCCCACATAAAATTTATGGTGATGGCATACTCTGATGTCCAGTCCCCGTATAACTCGTACTAAGGGAAATATTAGTTCGGAATCACTCTCGAACTGTATTAACACAAAACACATACAAATTGATGTGAAGCATAGTTCCAAGTCACTAAGCGATCAGCACATAACCTCATGTATCTTAGGACCGTCTGACTATCGATCCGATAGCCTGTACCAAGGATTCCTATGTTCTAGGGTAGGAGTCAATATCCCCCATAAAGGTCCCATCGAGATAAGGCTTTCCCAGCGCGACATCCTCAGGGATAGCAAGTAGCGCGGGCATGATTTTTACACGTATATAGTATATGCGCAAACACAATCATATATGTATACTACCATTTCCATTTCAAATTTAGGTACACCCACGACCCTTACTATGATATTTATTCTTATTACACATTACTAGGTTATCCCGTATAACGGTGCGTCTCTTTTATTCTTATTTATGGAATTATGCTGACTTATTATGTAAACCTCGTGAATTCCTATCTCCCCAAGTGTAATTTCACTAGGTACTCATTTATTTTACAACGTAACTTCCTTACGAGTCTCACCCTTTAAACACATGTTCCCATTGTTCCTTATGTGGAAAACACCTCCGTGAAATATTAATCTCGTCTTACATTAAAGTTTCCATTTTTATAAAGTCCTACTGGTCATTTTTATATCCCAAAATGTTTTAATAGAAATGTCCAAAGATTACTACTCACTTAAATTGAAATTAATCATTTAAAAAGGGAAGTATGAGTCTTCCAGGAGGGGTCGATCGATCTATGGCAGGGGTTCGATCGATCAAGCAGTTATGACGAAACTGCAGAAATTCCAGTTACGGGTTTCTTCTTCCAAAATCATCCAAACCAATATATTTGACTTCCAAACTCCCAACAAGTTATACTACAAGTGTTATATTCTCAAATAAGTGGTATTCTACATAAGGCATGCGAATTTTCATCATGTATAACGGATTAAATGGGGCACAATCCATAAAAATATCAAGAACCCTAATATTTCCTTTGTTTAATTTCTTCCCACTTCTTTCTCAGATTTTATACTCCTAATTTAATGAAATTTCGTTTTTCAACCTCTACATGTGAACTTGAGTTCCATAACATATCTTTTCTCTATACATCATGCAATTTAGAGTCTCAAAACTATGTTTTTCATCCTCAAAAACTAATTCTAATCAACCCTAGACTAAAATCATTGAAGCATTAACTGAATTAGATAAAGATAGATACTTTCCTAGGAATTCTTGGTTCAGATTTGTGGAGAGATTGGTGTGGATGTGATCCTCGTTGCGCGATCTAAAGTTTGGCGGCGACGGCGGTGCAAACGGTGGAGTTCTTGGCCTAAAACTCCTTGGAAAGCTTCTCCTATTCCTCTCCAATGGCCGTCTTTAGTTTATGGATATTCTAACCCTAGAATATGACTCCTACCATCTGATATACTCTTAGAAATTTCGTGGGTTTTCATGCCCAAAAATGTAAAATGTCCAAAACGCCCTCGCGGGATGTTAATTAGGACTAAAAACGTCCCGAGACCCAAACTAAACCCCCGGGTACATTATTTTGACTATCTTGACCCTTTTGGATACATTGACGCACTCAAAATGACCACACGGATGACTTGTAATTTATTCACTTTTAATAGTTCGAATTTAAATCAACACGACACAAGCGCGTCCCGATAAATTTCCAAAATTATCAAATTAGATTCTCGTGATAATTTTACTAAATTCAATTACACCACTTACTTTACCCATAAAGTAACTTACAATAAAATAATTACTAACTCTCATCATGCTAGTAAGTATTTAAATGATTTTCTAAATTAATATTGAATTAATATCTCTAATTAAATTTAATAAATCCCCAACATTAAAAGTCATAAAAATATGGGGTATTACATCAGCGAGGTTCGAACTTCCAAGTTGATTAAAGCTTGGAATATCAGGGAACCTTTGGCTGACGGTGAACATCCCCGATCTGCTGCTTTCCTTCTCGAGTACAAGAATATTGGGTCCAGTTTTATTACGAGGCCTGTGGATAGTATTCCCGAATTTGATACTTTTGAAGAAGCTGTTGTAGATCCCATTCAGTTGGACGAGGAAGAGAGTAGTTTCGAGAGTAATACCAGAGGAGGTGCTGAAGGTGTTTTTGGTGAGGAGAGCTCCAACAGTGACAGTTCATCTATATCAGAAGAGGTTTCTGAAGCCCAAGAACCTTCGAGTTCATCCAGCAACTCCAGTGAGGAAATAGTTCCCCCAAGAAAAAACTTAATTCGTTATGATGATGATGATGATGTGCTTCTCGCTCAGAGGTCGAAGATGAAGAAATCCAGCAGTGGGGCTGTTGCCATTGGTTCTCAGTCTGCTGCTCAGGATCAAGAGAAGAAAAGAAGGGAAGAAGAGCAGGTGAGAGAGAGAGAAAGAGGAAGAAGATTGAGGAGAAGAAGAAGATTGAGGAGAAGAAGAAGGTTGAGGAGAAGAAGAGGGTAGAGAAGGAGAAGGAAAGGTAGGAGGAGAGGAGAAAAATGGAACCGAGGACGAAGGTTGGGCAGGCCATAGTGCCTATCTCTGCGTTGCCAGAGCGGGCCTCGGTTGCCACTTCTCCTCAACTGGCCCCTGCACTGCTCGAGAGAGCAGTCCTTCCTACTGATTTCCAAAGGGAGATGGGGACTGACCAGTTAGCCTTGAAATCGAGTCCGAGGCTAGCCTTGGTAAGTCTGATTCTGTTTTCTAATGCTCGTCAAATTCTATCCGATTCTTTCTTCTAATATCTTCTTTTACTTGCGATTTGTGATTGATTTTGCTGTGCTTTATCGCTCTCATGAAGAGCTGATCAATAAGAATGGCGAGCTGAATAAGAAGAATGCTACTTTGAGAGTGAAGAGTACCGAGCTCGACGCTATCTTGAAGGCTGCTGATGCTGCCCGGACGTCCGCTGACCTGGCCCTTGTTAAAGCCAATCGAGAAAGGGAGGCAGTGGACAAAGAACTGAGCGAGCTGTGGCAAGCCTACGATTTGGTCTGCTCGAGCAAACTGGCAGTCCTAGAGGAGAACAAGGTGTTGAACGAGAAGCTGAAGGAGAAGGAGTCTGAGGCATCCATCGTTAAGGAAGACTCATATAACTCCGGGTGGGCTGCCGCATATGAAGATGCTGAGGTTCAGATAGGCTACATCAGCCGTCTGAACTTCAAGAAAGGATAGAACTAGGGATGTAAAATAGACGGATACGGAGCTAATACCATAGTATCCACATCTGTATCCGCCAAGACTCCACACTATCCGTATCCGTATCCGTATCCACCCGGATAATAATTTCAGCTATCCATATCCTCTCGGATTTCTCGGATTCGGATAATATCCTTATCCGTTTTTATTGTTTAAGATACATTAAGATACACATATCATATTAAACACTAATTTAATCAATTAATTAAATATATAATTTTTCATTCCATGTAAGATATAAAGAATGTGTAAAGCATCAAATTAAATTTATAAAACAAGGTTCGAGCAAAAGTACTAACCTTTAATGTGCATTTTCTTATTCAATTTTGAGCCATTGAAATTTGTATCCTCTTCAGTTTCTCTAATGTTTGAACAAAAATAAAGTGAAGCATCATCTTACTTGAAAAGAATAACTCAATTAAAATATTAACGGAGAAAACAAAGAATATATTACAATAAAGAAGGGATGTTATTTTTTACCCCTTAAGTTCCTGAAGTGTGTCTTTCTCATCTCCTTTCCTTTGTATCCTTGTTGAATTAAGAATTAAGGTAATCACAACTCGCAAGTTAGTAGTAATGCATAAAGATAAGACATTAATTGTTTGAACATACTAATTCACCCAAATAAAACTTCACCAATATATTGTACTAAAAAGATAAATCCACTACACCAAATCTGCCGAATCGTTAAGGTCATTGACCTTGACAAATCCAACTTGTCAAGGTCAATGACCGTGACATTTCGAGGTGAGACAATTTTTTTTGTCACGGTCATTGACCGTGACAATTCTTTATCACGGTCGTGTCAAGGTCAATGACCGTGACATAAAATGGGTGTTTTTTGTCACGGTCAATGACCTTGACAAGGGTGACCGGCTGAAAGGTGATAATTTGGCCATTTTGGTGTAGTGATCCATGAGTTTAATAATACATGTAACATAAGTTTTTCTTATACATAAAAGTTTCTTCCACCAAAATCCTCCCCCGTAATACAAAAATTATCATCTTCAACTTCCAAGGTCCCACAAAGTTGTATTGGATAAGAAGAAAGAAAAATTTATAAACGGATTATTAGCATTAGCTATTCATTATCACAAGAAGAACAATACTAACAAAAATATTCAATTAATAATAATACCTGAAAATGAATTTTTGAGAGCCTAGCTATTCATTATCATTAGCAACCTTCAAATTTTCTAAAATTTTTGCAAACAAATAATAGGTTAGTTTTTATTTATGTTTAATAGTAATGAAAAATATAAATTTTATTTTGACGTACCCAGTTTCTCTCTAACAAAAGGCAACCAATCTTTCAAACAAAGAAGAGTCTCGACAGTCTCAGAAGCTAAAGATGAACGTGTATCATCCACAATTATGCGCCCCCAATTAAAAGCTGACTCTGATGCAATGATAGTAATAGGAATAGCTAAGATATCACATACCATCTTCGCAACTGTGCGGAACTTTGTCCCATTAGTCTTCCACCAATGCAAAATATCAAATGCAAACTCATTATCATCGCCGAGAGGGAATAAAGCTTCCTCGAAGTAGTGTTCTAATTCAAACTTCTGAACTATAGATGAAGCATTAGAGCGCTCCATAATAAACCTTTTAAATCCTCCTGTAAAGCCAGATCTTGCTTGGGGAATAGTATCAACTTCACATGTAGACTGCTCCAAAATAATTTTCTGAAAAATTATAAAGGACCCAAAGATTTTCATCCTAATATTACTCAAAAATTTGGTCCAAAACAGAATTTATGAAACTCCATAATTCAAGCCAAATCAATCTTAATTCCTCACCAAACAAATTCCCAAATCAAGATCCAGCCTTAGACAAGTCCAAATGAAGTTCCTCAAACACACAAGCTTCAAACAGCAACCCAAAATAAACAGAAATAAGGAAAGCTAGCTGATGCCTACGACTATCATGAACAACAAGAATAATTCAGTTAGTCAGTTTATGGTTTTAACGAAATCCATCTTAATTCCTCACCAAACAAATTCCCATAAACATATCACCAGATTTTATGATATCCACTTTTGTATTGTGTTGTGATATTGAGTTAGTCAGTTTGTGTTGTGATATTGAAAAAACGGGTGACTGAACTTATGAGACCGGAGCGGAGGGAGATCGGAGGACAACGGAAGGGAGCGCAGGGGAGATCGGAGGACAGTGGAGGGAGATCAGAGGACATCGGCGGGAGATCGGAGGGAAGAGGGAAGGGTTTTGGGGAAATAAGGAGATGACCGTGTTTTGTTTTTGGTTATTAGGTTAGGGTTATGTTAGATTTTTAAAGTTTATATAATTAGACTTATTCCCAATTTTTATTTTAAGTTTTAGTTTATATATAAAATCTTATATGACTACTATTTTACACTTTGTTAGACGGATATGGATATCCGGTAAAAAGGATACTCCGTGTCGGATACAAATTATCCGTGTCGGATACTACTGCTATTCGTATTTGTATCCATTTTCTTAGATATTTTTATAGAGTATCCATATTCGTATCCATTCTCATTTTTTTGGATAAATATCCGCAAATTCGGATTCAGATATCGAACGGATGCGGATTTTCGAATATCCATTTACGGCCCTAGCTAAAATAAAGCCCTCTTGGCTTCCAAGTTGGATGTTGCCTCTCCCTTGTTCGATGAGCACGATCCAGGCCCAAAGCCAATTGTGGATGAAGCCCCTGCCCCAGCCGTCGAAGGTGTTGACCCTGCCTCCCAGTCAGTTCCTGCTGACGCCCTTGTTATTCGGGGGATAAAAATTATCCCTGCTGAGGGAGGTGCTCCTACTGCTGCTGACAAGGAGAAGAAGCTAGCTTCTTATGAGCAACCCTAGGTCACCAGCTAATTTATCCTTAGGGTTCCTTTTGTATTTTTATTTGTAACGTTCCTTTCTGTTTCTCAATGTACTCTGATCCTTTTATGTATTAATGAAATGAGAAGGTTTCTTCCCTCAGTGTACTAATTTATTTTATCCTATACTGCTCTTTTATGGCCTGTAGTTAATTGATGTAGATGACTATATACTAGCCACTTCTCAATTGGGAAGAATGCTTGGTCCTGATGTGAGTCCCGAAGTTCATTATACCTTCGTCAGAATTTGCAAATCACTGCGATTGAGGAACAAGCATTTCATAAAGCAGACTGAGCCCATTGTTAAACTGAAACACAGGCTCCAGGAGATGGAAGAGGTTTGATCTTCTGTTCAATAGGAGGTGCATACTCTGAGAGCAAGACTCCTTGATGCTACCGAGATTAACCAAGTTGGAGAAATTCTACAGTAGGAAAATGAGTCTTTGAGGAGGGAAGTGTTGCTCCTCCGGGAGCACGCACCGAGCACTGCGCCTCGCGTTTTAAGGGGTTCCTCCTCATCACGAGATGGTGAAGGGCCGAGTGATGTGCCTCTAGTAATACGAGGCTCTACCCTATCGACCGTTCCGCGAGCTGGTACAAATGCAAGAAGCCCAGTTAGGTAAATGGATGAGCTTTGTGAAGATTTTTATCGGGCTTACGTTATTGCTGTTGGGCTTCAGAGGGATATCACACGGCTGAGGCATCTATTTAAGAGAGGACCTCGGCGAGTATAGGCTGATGGTTACGACCAAGGTTGGGTGGATGCTCCGACGAGGCTGATAGAGTTTGAAGAGCTCGCCTTTATCAGGGGATGGATGAGTGCCCTAAAGGAGATACAAGTTCCAAGGAACTCCATACTCTGGTACCGTCATGAGATCTCCCCTTCCACTTTAAGGCTTAATCCCTTCTGAAGGGATGATCAGTGGATCCCCATCGATGCCATCCCTTGGCAGCTATTGGAGTCAGATACGAATGAGGTCAAGGACGGACTAGCTCCTCATCCGGATGACGGTCGAAGAGCATAAGTTATTGATTATCTTGTACAGAGGCCTCGGAATCATTAAGATTTTTCCAGCTTGCAATTTCACTAAGGCAAGTTCTCTGCGTTCATCGACTAGGTCAAGTTCAGCGAGCAATGCTGCATCATTCTGGCCCTGGTCGACAAGGGTGGACCTCATGTTGGTAGGCCTGCTTCTAATGGGATGATCTCTTCTATTCCATATGTTAGTGAGAATGGGGTTTCCCCCGTTGCTTGACATGGGGTAGTGCGGTGAGCCCACAGAATATGTGGAAGTTCGTTTACCCATGCACTTTTGGCTCCCTCTAATCGTTTCTTTAACCCATCAATAATTTTTCTGTTAGAAGCCTCGGCTTGACCATTGCTCTGAGGATATGCCATCGAGCTTAAATAGTGCATGATCTCGTGCTCATTGCAAAAGTTTGGGAAAAGGCCACTTTCGAATTGTGTTCCGTTGTCAGTGATGATGGTTTTGGGGATTCCAAAATGGGTAATTATGTTTTTCCATATGAATCTCATCATATCTGCATCTCGAATGTTTGTCACTGGCTCTGCCTCGATCCATTTGGTGAAGTAATCCGTTGAGACCAACAGATACTTGTAATAATCGGCGATGATAAGAAGTGGTCCTATGATGTCCATTCCCCATTGGGCGAAGGGCCAGGAGCTGGTGAGTGATCTTAGGTCGCTGGCAGGTTGGTGAACCATAGGGGCGTGTAGTTGGCATTTCTTGCACTTACGAGCGTACACTGCTGAATCTTTTTGCATATACAACCACCAGTAGCCTTCCTTCATAGCTCTAAAAGCTAGTGATCTTCCTCTAATATGTCTTCCACATATTCCTTCGTGGAGCTCGTGTAGAATCTTCTTGACATCCCTCGGGTGAACACATTGTAGTTAAGGGTCGAAGAACGATCTCTTATACAGCTTGCCCTCAGGAGATAAGTGAAAGCGAGCAGCTTTGACTCTTATCTGATGAGCGGTCTTCCTATCTCTTGGAATTGCACCATCCCTCAAATAGTTCCTTAAAGGGTCCATCCAACTGGGTGCTAACTCAATCTGGAGCACATGTTCCCCTCCTGGCAGCTCATCGCTCTGGTTGATGCTAGGGTGAGCGAGGACGTCGATGGGGATCGTTCTTTTGAAGTCGGAATTTATTGCCGAACTCAGGGCTTCCAGGGCATCAGCATGGCTGTTCTGTCCTCTGGGAAAATACTGGACACTGACTTCTTCGAAGCTAGCCATTAGCCTCTTGGCCAAGGTGAGATAGGTTGCCATTCTTTCATCTCTTGCGTTGTAGTCCCGCTTATTTGATTGGAGACTAATTATGAGTCGCCGAACAACTGTAACTGCTTTGCTCCCAAAGTGTGTGCTTTCTGTAGGTCGACTATCAAAGCTTCATATTTCGCCTCATTATTGGAGGCTTCAAATCCAAGCCTAATTCCCTATTCGAGGGTTGTACCTTCTAGAGTAACAAGCACAATGTACACTCCTGCCCCCTTTGAGTTGGAGGCTCCATCAATAAATAATTTCCAAACTCCCTCTGTTGTGTGGTTTTCTCCTTACTTTACGGGTTGAAGTTGGTCTAGAAGATGTTTGCTTGTGAATTCAGCTATGAAATCAGCAAGGACTTGTCCCTTGATTGCATTCCTTGGTTGAAATTGGATGTCAAATCGTCCGAGCTCGACTGACCATTTAGTTAGTCTTCCTGACAGATCCCCTTTCCTCAGGATTGCTTTAAGGGGGTGCGATGTAAGAACAATGATGGTATGAGCTTCAAAATAGTGCTTTAACTTCCTTGAAGCTACTACAAGTACAAAAGCGAGCTTCTCTAGTGGTAGGTACCACTGTTTAGCCTCTAATAGAGTCTTGCTCACGTAACAAACAGGGTGCTGAATTCCTACTTTTTCGCATACTAGCGAAGAACTCACGGCGTGGTTGGAAACGGCAAGGTATAAGTATAAGGAATCTCTTTCCTGAGGTATGATGAGCAGGGGTGGTGAGCTAAGGTAGTCCTTAAGCTCGTTCAATGCTTGTGAGAAATCTGGATTCCATTCTACTGTCTTATTTCCCTTCAAGAGCTAGAAGAATGGTTTGCATTTATCGAAGGATTTCGAGATGAAATGGTTCAAGGCAGCGAGCATGCCGGTGAGCTTTTTTACATCTCATATTGTCCGAGGGGGCTGTACTCTGTTAATTGCATCGATCTGGTCCGAGTTAGACTCGATGCCTCTCTTACTGACCAAGTAACCAAGAAATTTTCCTGACTGGACACCGAAAGAAGACTTGCTCGCGTTTAGCTTCATTCGGTATTTCCTGAGGATCTTGAATGTTCTCGATAGGTCTGAGAGGTGGTCTTCTTTGATTTTGCTCTTGACGAGCATATCGCCAATGTAGACCTCCATGGTGTCTCCCATTTGGTCTTTGAACATCTTGGTGACCAGCCGCTGGTAGGTTTCCCTTGCATTTTTAAGCCCGAAGGCCATGATTTTGTAACAGTATAATCTGACGGTGGTGATGAATGTAGTCATGTCCTGGTCTGGTGTATACATAGGGATCTGATGATATCCCGAATATGCATCTAGAAAACTCATTCTTTCATGAGCTGCTGTGGCGTCCACCAATTGGTCAATTTTTGGGAGGGGAAAATTATCCTTAGGACAAGCCCTGTTATAGTCAGTGAAGTCGATGCAGACTCTCCATTTCCCGTTGTTCTTTGGAACTACTATTGGGTTGGATAACCATTTGGGGAATTAGACCTCCAGTATAGATCCTACTTCCAGTAATTTTTTTACTTCTTTCTCTACGGCTTTTTCCTTCTCGGGCGCAGTTCGTCGTGCCTTTTGGGTGATAGGTTTGAAAGTGGGGTCGACATGCAACCGATGACAAACCACACTGGGATCAATTCCAGGCAGCTTGTATGGTTCCCATGCGAAAACGTCTACGTTGCTTCTCAATAAAATCGCCAATTCCTTTTTTTCTTGATCTGTGAGAGAAGCTCCAATAAAAAATACCCTATCCTTTTCGCTACCACCAGCTGTAACTTCCACCAGGTTTTCTATGACCCGCTAAGAAAGGAGGAGCCTAGTCTCCTCTACTCCGAGTCTTTCATACCTTAATTGCTATTTTAAAGGTATCAGACCTTCATGTTCCTCGACCTGCTCGTTGGGCTTCTCGGCCTTTTTCTCTGGTCTAGGGCGAATGGATGTTATGAAGCACCTTATTGCCATAGCTTGATCGCTATGGATCTCCATTACTCCTCGCTCGGTCACATACTTGAGTTTCTGATGGTAGGTTAAGGGGACTGCTTCATCGCATCTAGCCATCCTCTCCCGAGGATGGCTTGGTACGGCGAGTTAATGTCGACTACTAGAAACTCAATCATCTTGGAGATACTTCCTGCCCTTACCGGTAGCACAATCTTTCCCAGTGGGATAGTCACTTTTCCAGCGAAGCCAACCAGAGTGACAGTGGCCTCCTTCAGGTCGGCGACACTCAAATTCAGTTTTCTAAACAGATCGAGATACATTACCTCGGATGAGCTTCCTTGATCGATGAGCAACTTGTCAACATCATAGTTGGCAATCCTAAGTGTAATGATCAAGGAATTATGGTGTGGGGCTCTTACTCCCACCAGATCTTCATCTGTAAAGATATGCTTGTTATAGTCGACTTCATCTTCTCGCCGACGCTTTCTTGATTGGGTCTTTGGTGGATCGATCTGAAAAGCTTGCATTACTATTACAAGCTTTTTTACCTCCATCCAAGATGAATTTACCTGAATCTGCTTCATATCAGATGCCCTATGAATTACTGTAAATTCATAGGCAGAATTATCTTCGAGTACGTTGTCAGGTCTTGCTTCTCCACTAGCAGCAACTGTCTCTGCTCACTTCTCCATAAATTCATTCAGATGCCCAGACTGGGCCAGTTCTTCCAGGTGGGACTTAAGAGCTTTGCAATGCTCAGTCTTACGTCCTCCTTCTTTATGAAAAGCGCATCTCAGCGCGTTATTTCTCTTTGAGGGATCTCCTCCCATCTTTCTGGGCCACTTAATAAATGGCTCATCTTTGATCTTCGCGAGAATCTTGTAAATTGGTTCTCTGAAGACAGTGTTGACTGCCTGAAATGCTTTTGGCACATCATTCTTGCCTCCATTCTTGCCCCCATTCTTTCCTCCTTTCTTCTGGTTCTCAGCTTTATCGTTGCTTTTGGCACCGAACTTAGTTCGACCATTTTCCCCTGTGCTAAGGCGGGTCATATCCTCCACCTTGGCATATTTCTTGATGCAAGCCATCAGGTCATCGATGGTCATGGCCTCTTTCTTTGTCAGGGACTGGTACAGAAGGGGAGAGTTGGATAGCCCAATTTTGAAGAAGGCCACTACTACCTGCTCCGAGCAGTCCTCGACCTCATTGAATAACTCCCAGTACCTTTTCGCGTAGTCTCGGAGGGTCTCTTGAGGTGCCTTTTTTATTTTTAGCAAAGCAACCATCCTTTTGGGATGGGAGCTACTAGTAATGAAGCGGGCCGCGAAGAGCTCGGCCAGGGACTCAAAGCTCTTGATAGACCTGTAAGGGAGCCTTTGAACCATTTTTGTGCCACGTCATGCAGGCTCGAGGGAAAAATCTGGCACATCAGTGCATCTCGATGGTTTCAGAGGGTCATGGCTTGCCTATACTACCTAACGTGATCGATGGGATCAGTTTTTCTATCATAAATCTTGAATCTTAGAATAGTAAATTTCTTGGGGGCTTCCTCTTCTTCTATTTCCCTTGATAAAATGGATTTCATCTGAGTCATGAGAGCTCGTCTAGCAAGTTCCCTGGTCGATCTTGCGTCGCGATGTGCTGGGTGTTGGTCCATCTCCCTTCGGACCAAATTTCGTATGTTCTCATTGCTGCGAGCTGGGCTCCTATTATGGCGAGCCATCCACTAGTTCTCGAGTGAGTTGCTGCTTGACTCGAGCCTTTCACTCTTTTGGGATCCACGCCCAGGGCTCCTTCCTCGGCTGCGAGACTTGCTCGCCTGAGGGCTAGGAGTGCGGTGCGGACGTCGCCTAGTGCCGCGATGGAGCTCTCTCTCCATCCTTTCTAATTTCCTTTTGAGGCGATCATTCTCAGCCTCCTTCTTGCGAGTGGACTCCCTTTGCTCTTGGAGCCTTGCCTCATAGGCATCGATCAGCCTGGAGATTTGCGTGGACCTCGTTGGTCCTTGGCTTTCCTCTGAGGCTGGCCTCTCTGGGCGAGCCCTTTGATCTGAATGCCGAACTTCAGATCTGATCCTGCGAGGAGCAGGTTGTTCTTGGATATCTCCTGCTTGAGGAGCGTTACTGTTGTGATTAGACATTTCAAACTTCTTTGTTGGTGTGGGCTTTCTCAGGAAAGACAACGTTTCCATAGACGGTGCCAATTATAGTGACAATTATATTCAATACAAATAAGTGAGAGAAGCGCAATCACCAAGGAAAATAAAAAAGATAAAATACCAATCACACAACACAATATGTACGTGGTTCAACAAGAATGCCTACGTCTATGGTGGTGCAGTCAGTATTATTTCTATATACTTCGGGGTGCGTTTACAGAGAATACAGTGCGTGTTCTTTGCCCCAGACTTAGGGTTTATTATATACATTTCTGTCCTCGGGGAGTGGGGGTGTTGGACCACCCCACGTTTACCATCTTCTCCTGGAACATCTCTATACGAGAACATGGGAGGAGACTAAGTCGTAATTATATTTAGTTAAGGCGAGGGGTCCGAATTTTGGGCCGTTTTTATTAGGCTACTCGTTCGGGCCCATAATGGTAAATTCGGGTACCCATATATATATATATATATATATATATATATATATATATATATATATATATATATATATATATATATATATATATATATATACTGTTTACTATAGGTGTCCCACCACATGGATACCGGATGCTTTTCTATCCAGAGTCTTGGGAGCCGTGGCAGTTGCGGGCTGTTGCGGATTTAGATTATAGTCGCTTTTTATTCCTTTGAAAATCTAGATAAGATTCATGTTGTTTATTGGGTTTATACCCAAGAGTCATCTGTAGTTGTTTATACTTTTATTTTAGATTATTGTATTGTTTGTGACTCGACAGATTATTCGGGTATATTTCTTTTTGGGTACTCATTTCATTTTAATTCGAGCACTTTCTTTTATCATAGTACTTGTGTGCACTCTACCTTTTCCTTTAGTTCTATATCGTTGGATTGTTGTCTGTTGTACGTTTCATTGAAATTTTGGCATCCGCTTTTATAGTTTTAGGTTGTTAGCCTTATTCATTTTAGTATTGTCAGTAGATGCTGAGAATGATCCATCTGAGATTCCTGATTAAATGAAGTATAGGGCTGACCACCCGTTATTATTTTAAGCGGGGTGTCACATAGCGTTAGTGAATAAGAATGTTTTCAACCACATACTTTTTTTAAATAGTCCTTTTTTTTAAGTTGAAAATCCGAATTTCATTATGCTCAATGGATAAGCTAAATCAATACACCTATGGAATATAAGATATGAAATCGATGGGATACGATGTTGAGAAGATGACGGAGGATGGCAGTGCCGCGATTTCCTTCAAATTTGAGTTTTTGATACATTTCATTATTGGTAAGTTCTTTTATTTTTTGTAATGTTGGTTAAACTTTGATGGATAGCCTAATATAAAACCACACTTGACAGCTAAAGAACTAAAAATTATATGCTTCCTTTTTCCTTTGTTGAACTCATCTCCACCAATATGTCACCTCCACTAACAACAAGCGTAAAGGATCAATACCTGTAATATAAGCTTGAAACAATTCTTATTGCATCTGAAATGTAATTATGGGTCATTTTCCTACTTTTGTGACTTCTTTATTATACATCAAAAAAATAAATTTTGTGTTCATTAATTTTTTATTCCCCCACTCATAGTAATAAACAATATATACTCTCCCTGATATCAACTTCTTATTTAGTACTGAAAAAGATGAATACCATGTCGGTGGAGAACACCTCTTATTAAATCTGAATATCTTTATAATAGGAATTTGGTGTCATATTGACAACTGATTTCAAAAGTTTCATAATCTCTAAGTTTGAAATATATTTGTCTTTATTTCAAACATTTTATTTGGAGCACATTTGAAATGCAGAGCAGCTATGTGGAATTTGCTTAATAGTTGTGTCTAGGTGGAATTTGATTAATAGTTGTGTCCAGTTGGATGCACGGACAAGACTTGCGCTGGAAGAGCTATATTAATAAGGTATAATTTCTGATGATTAGGTTGTATCACATTGAGTTCAATATGTATATCGTATGTGACATTCGGTCTTTAGATTGTTGATGTTAAACATATCGCATAAATTTAAAAGAGTTTATGTTTTCATGTAAGCGTCCATAATGTAAGTTTTACGTCCGTCTTTATTTTTTTCGTCTAATCATTATGCACGGTACAAAGAAAAAATTTACTCTCCTGTTTATAAATTGTTTAGGTTATAGAATAATTTCAATACCCAACAGATGTACTTACTGTCCAATAATTATGATATTTGATTCTTCATTATATTTCCTAATGTTTTATTCTTCAAAATTTTCCAAATTAATAATTAAATGTGCATTGCATCTCACTTTAAAAATTATCTACATTTATCCTGCAAAAGCGTATGCGCAACCCGCAGTTGCCATTCTATATATATATGTGTGTGTGTGTGTTTAATCTTATATCATTTTTTTTTTTGTTCTACATTTTTACACTTGTCATTCTCTATAAAAAGAGACATGAGTGATTAAGAGATGTTATATGAAAGTCGAAGAGCTGATGGCAGTTATGAAACTTAAAATAACTTGAAAAACACATGAGATAAGTGACAAATGAAACTTTAAAAATGAGACTAATCCCCCCAAAAAAATAATATACATATTGCCCTCTCAAATGTTTCATTAAGAGTTATTTAACCAGATAAAGGCAATCTTTCTTTCATTCCCTCATCTCTTAAACCTCGTCGGGCGCATCATTAATCTCATCTTTTAATTATAGATATAGTTTTTGCTTCATCATGAGAGAGGAATTCTAAAAACTATGTATCATGCTGCGGCAAAAAGGAAGCTTGGTCCCATTTTCAAAAGAGAAAATAAAGATAAATATAAAGGGAAGTTGGTCACTTCAAGTGACTCATTTGGTCCAACGTCTTTAAGTAAGCCATGTGAATGTCAAACCAGTTTTTAATCGTAAAGTGGATGATCCGCCGGGATAGAGTAAAGTAGCTTTTGTTTTTTGAGCTGTCAAAGGGCCAATAAGAGTTGCAAAAAAAAAGGTGCTTTTTAGTGTATCATCACTTGGTATTACTTTGCTTGTGCCGGAAAAAGGCTGTGGCAACTTTTGGTCAATTATTTAGGTTCCATGAGCTGTAGTTGCGAGCAGCTGCTTCTGGGCCGAATTATTTGGATTGAGCCGGTTCCTTTTGCGCTCTCTGTTACGCAAAAACTAGATGCACTTGCATACTTGGTTCCAATGTTTGAAATAAATAAAATAAAAGTAAACAAGTTTAGTGATAACACGTCGTCTTTTATAGTAATAAAAATATTTGTTTTTTTATCACAATTCATCCACTATTAATTCTTTATCTCTCTACTTTAATTCACTCTATGTATACGACAACGCTTCATGAACTCCGACGTCACCCTTTGAACTCGAATAATATTCTGGGGACGCCTTGTGAACTCACAAACTTCATGAAACTCTTTTGATAGATCTTGTAGAGACATTTCTAAATATATATATTTTGTTTCAAATGGACCTATATTTTGATATATATATTTAAAGATCAAATACAAAAAAGCCTTTCAGACATTTTTTAATACACGTTTAGAAGTTTTTTATTTTGTACCAAAAAGTCCCTCAAACAACCATTTAACTAATATTCTCTTATTTATAAAGGGTTGCGCCAGCGGCATGGTGAATGACTTTTTAGAGCAAAATAAAAAAGTTTGGACTCAAGGTGTATTAAAAAATGTTTTAGGGACTATTTGGTATATGTGCATTTTTTAATTTTAAAATTTGCACAAAAAAAATAAGGATGATGGATAAGAGAATTCTCACTAAACATGTTTTATAGTTGGTCTAATTTTTCCACACGTTTAACATCAATATTGGTCACTCAAAACCTCTAGAAAAGTGGCACTTAAACATGTATATCACGTCGTATCATATTTTAATTGAATCGTATTCTTATGTCGTAAAAAATATTAAATTTTGTCATGTGTCACTTATTTATTTCGTATTTCTGTTATGAAAAAATACTTAGATTGTGTCGTATCGTGCCGTGTCAGGTATAATTTAATGAGTCCCGTCTTAAAAGATGTTTAGTGAAAGCCGCCTACCATTTTAGAAAAGAGCAAAATACCCTTATTTTGACTTTTTTAAACTCTTATTTTATCTTTTTTTGTGTGCAAACTTTAAAACTAAATATTGTTACCCCACGCTTATTTTAACCACGGGTGATCAGTCCATCATTAAAACAAACATGAATCTCATCTGGATCATCCTTAGCAACAGTGTCGAAAACTTTTTAATTTACTAACAACCTATGATAAATTAAGCGTGTGTCAAATTTTATCTTTCATTAATAACAACGTTTGGAAATTAAATACGATAACCAAACCATCCAAACAGTAATAACAATATGAATCCATCACAAGATAAATAACTAAATAACTAATACTGAATAAACCATCGGTCCACAAGTCTAATAAAAATCCAACGAAATAATAAACCTCAATACACAGTCTGAACTAATATAAAAGTAATAGCTGAAGGGGAAACACACCCAAATAAATATCTAAAACTGAATCCTACTCTAGGAATGAAGTAACTGAAGCGTCTAATCCAAATCCTCTAAACCTCCACAAATGGTGCATCTACGTATCCTTAAAATGAATCATCAAGCTTGGCATCCTTGTGGCTAGACACCTAAAAGCTTTTGAAAATATTTTGCAAGAATGGTCAGAGCCCAAAACATTTTGAAAATCTTAAGAAAGTATTTATCACAATTTAAAAACCAGTTATTGATCACACAAGTTAGTTCAACGTACACACTCTTCAGTTTCTCACCTCTCAACTAATGTGTACGCCTAATGCATCCAACCTATCTATGATACCCAACCCAATTAGGTCTCCCCAAATTATCTATCCGCTAACATGTTTGTCTCCCCCGTACTGCCCATACAGTACGATACTCATTACGTCATTCATTACACGTCTCTTCAACTTCTCTCGTACTGCCTATATAGTACGCTATCATAATATTAATAATTAACATGTCTCGTATGTTATTATTCATTAGAACTAAGATTTCACTTATGTTATCATTAAAATATTTCATTAAGTTGTTCTAGATAAATCATCTTTTAAATATACGATATCTAGCTTTACTACCATCACACACTAGGTATAATATCGGGTAATTACATCACATTTAGATATACGCTATCTATAACTACTAATGTCACACACGAGTAGGATAAATACACATGTATGTATAGATATATCACACAATCCATATACATAACTCCATCATCTCCGGGCTAAGAACCGCGGTGCGTGTCTACATACTCTGTTATCAAGTCCATGTACCTATCATACCTAATCAAGTAGTAGTTGTTCCAATATCACCCTCGAACCATAAATCAAATCAACACATATTGGAGACGAACATAGTTCCAAGCCTATGGGTCACGCGCATACCTTACGTACCCAATTGACTGTCGAATATTATACACTCACATAGCATGTACTTAGGTCATATATTTTAGGGCACAAATACAGGCCTTACTGGAATAGTCAAGGTGGGAACGCGAACCGCGGTAAACCTTCAGATAGCAGACAACGTAGGTATGTTCACACATAAAAGGAAGCACAAAATAGGCATACACACAACCTATCCATATGTCGCATATAGGCATATACACCACCCATATATATATATATATATATATATATATATATATATATATATATATATATATATATATATATATATATATATATATATATATATACAAATACATGCCTTACTAGAATCGTCAAGGTGGGATCGCGAACCGCGGGAAACCTTCAAATAGCAGACAACGTAGGTGTGTTCACACATAAAAGGAAGCACAAAATAGGCATACACACAACCTATCCATATGTCGCTTATAGGCATATACACCACCCATATATATTTCGTACAGATATACACAAAACCTATAAATATCATCCATTTAGATATACACGCAATCAATAAATATCATCTATAGAAATATAAACTCAACTTATCAGCATAATGCGTACGTAGTATGTATCTCCCGAATACTCACCACACATTCAATTTACGATTATTCTCATTATCATATTTATTATACTCTAAGGGTCCTAGTTAGTCCCTTAAGTTATTTCAGTAGTTAATTCATTCATACGATAGTGGTTCAAGTCATAAGTCATGGTTTTCCCTTCCCGTTATCCAAATTCCAAATTCCCGATAAGCATCTCAATTTATTCATTATCGTTGGTCCAAATTCCAAGATCACTCACATTAAAATTTAGCTCTTAACCATATACTCATTGACCCTATCTAAGTCTTTATTTAACCTCAGAGGCATCCAAAAGCTTGGCCTTCAGAGTATCCACTTCTTCTTAAACATAAGCGTCGACCTCCTCCATCTCCTGGAGCCTATCTTTAAGCTTGGCAACGAGCTCTGATTGATCCTTATAATCCTGATTCCTCGACCTAAGGGACTTGCAGATTCTTATAAAGGCATGATGAACTCAATTTCTCGCATCAGGATTAAGAATTTTTCCTAATTGAGAGGTAGAAGTAATATATTCCTCAACATCAATGATCTACAAACCATATAAACAGTAAAGAACAAATAAATCAGTGCGTGGAAGGGAACATAATTTCATTTCATTAAAAGAAGGTTCAAAGTACATCAGCAAAAAGAAAGAACAACATAAATATAAAGGTACAAAAAGATCCCTAAATAAGACTAGCTGGCAACCTCAGTCTGCTCTGAGGACGCTGGTTGCTTCCCCTTATCTGTGGTAGTCCTAGGTATGCCTCCCTCAGATGGAGAAGTCAAATTCCCCTGATCAAGGGGAGCATCAGTAGAAAAGATCTAAACAGATGGAGCACCTTCATTGGAAGTAGGAGGGGCACCTCATCCACCACTGGCTTTGGGCCAGGGTCTTGCTCATCGAAGAGGGGGGAATCAACATCCACCTCGACAGTGATCAAGGCCTTATCCCAACCGTTCTTGAAGTTGATACGACTAATATAGATAATCTGGCCCTTAGTATCCTTGTACACTGTAACCCATCCAGCATTGTACAAAATTATCTTGAGAGCGTTAGTCTTCGACTCCACCTTCTTCACCTTCCCAGTGATCACCTTATTCTCCTCTACCGTCGCCAGTTTGCTCTTGCAGACCAAGTCATAATACTACCTCATCTCCTCCAGCTCCTTGGTTATTGACTCTTTTTCCTTGTTAGCCTTGGCCAAGTCAAGAAGACTTCTGAGCAGCGACAGAGGCCTTCAGATTCACTTCCAACTCAGTATTCTTCCTTGCTAGCTCAATGCGACTGTGATAAAGGACGATGAAGTCAGAAACAAAATGCAGAAAGGAAAATAACATTAGTGAGATAGACATTAAATGGAGAACTATAAAAATAGAATATTTAGAAAAAACTTACCAATGCTAGCCCTTGACTTGCCTTTAGGGTTAACTGGTCGGTCCCTATGCTAGACGACCTCTAGCGATTAGAGGGCAAAACTCCTCTCTAATGCACCGCTGGAGGCAACTGAAGGGAAAGGGCAACAGGATCCCCCTCAGCCAGGGTAGACACAATCACCAAAGACTACCATGTCTTAGTCCTCACTTATTCTCTCCTTCTCCCTTCCTCTCTTCTTCTTTCTTTCTCTCTCTCTATTTTACCAATGCCTCCTCTTTCTTCTTTAATTGGTAGTATCCCCACTCCTAGATTTATTCTTCTTCAACCTGTGAGCCATCAACACATTATCTTCATCATCATCTTGGATTAGATTTTTCCTAGGTGGAGCCATAATTTCCTCGCTGGAGCTATCTAAATCCTTCAAGTCCTTCAGAACCTATGAACCCTCCTCAGCACTGGAATATTCTTCGCCACTTGAGCTCTCCTCACTATAATCACCTTTAGCTCCACCCCTGTTAGATCTCCCACTCTATTCACCAGAGCTTCTTTCCTCTTCGTCTAATTAAATTGGGTTAGCAGTAGCCGCTTCTATGATATATAGCTAAGGAATAGTGTGCACAGATAGGGCTATAAAGCTGGACCCGATGTTCTTATACTTCAAAAGGAATGCGTCTGATCGCGGATGCTCACCGTCAGCCATTTATTCCCTGATCTTCCAAGCCTTAACCAACTCATCATATCGAATCTCGCAAAGAGCAGGTTCTGAGATATTTGTCTTTGCTGAAAGAAGAAAAGAGAAAAAAATATAAAGAAAGGTAAAAGATTAATAGAAAGTTAATGAGCAGAACACAAGTTATGCCTACCTATATACTCCTCCCCATAAAAGGGAATCATAGGTCCCCTGTACCCCACCCCTTTAGTTTGAGTAGAGAATTGCCAGTTCCTGGTGATGATATGAGAAATCGTCCACTAGTCGCTCTCGTATAAACAAGTCAAGTGTAAAGTACGTAATGAATAAGTAAAGCAAGTAAATAGAGAGAAGACAAGATATAGAGTGGTTCAGCCTTTAAGATAGTCCTACATCCACTGTGTTGCTCCATTCTCATAATATGCATTGCATTGTACAATATAATCCTGCTTAAAAGAGGCGTACAAGTATGAGAATAAAGGAGATTACATGGCAGTATTGAGGATTCTGGTGTGCCGGAGAGGTGGCTACGATGTAGATGTGTGGCCTCCAAGTCGTATGTTGAGGTTGTGCAGATAGAATCTGTATTGTAGAACCTACCCCGGGCGTGTGGAATCGATCCCTTATTTTGAGGTATAGTCCTCTATTTATAAGAGGTATGTGAGTTATCACGTGTCCTGAGCACGTGACGTGAGTCCGGAGTTGCTGTAGTAGAAAGGTAATGAGGCCTATAAGGCAAGCACACAGTGTCGCACCATACGTGAGGCCAGATCCACAGGTGTCGCGCCTTGTACATGGTAGGGCCACGGCCTGTATTTTAAGACAAAGGGTGCATGCCATGCCTAGTACTTGTAGGGCCGCACACTGAGTTCAGCAGGGCTACGCCCTATGTTAATGAGGGACGCGGCAGGGTGGTATATTTGTATTATCAATAAGTCCCCAAGCTGCTAAGAGAATTCGATTGGGGCTGCGACTTAGTTACTTTATGTGCCGCGGTATTTCTCAAAGCGACGTTTTATCTTCTGCGATCTCTTATATAAATTGTTTCTGGCAATGGACTTCATTAGGTTTCCACAACTTTGAGAGTAAATCGAGAGCGAATCTCTGTGTACATCTTTTATCCATTTTTCAGCGACCTTTCATGACCGTGCGTGGAGGTTCCAAGGTGGTGTGAGGCTGAGCATCGCTAATTTCTTCATTTCCAGGTAACTTCTCCACCAATCTTCGTAAACACTGTACTCGTAGCTTGTAGTTCCTCTTTGAACACATAAACACACGAATTTCTTCATTGCTTGGTAGAAAACTAGGGTTTAACTGGAATAATCTGCTGTGCTTGACCCCTGATCTTCCAAATGTCATGAAAATCATATAGTTGTTCTTACTGTTCATAGCCAAACTCTTCGTATTCTGTGAATTTGATCTTAAATCGATTAGACGTTAGCTACGTAACTATTTAAAAGATAGGCCACGACATGATAGAATTTTAAGAATCTATCCCCTTGAACTATTTTGGTCCTTATTTTTGGCATATAGTGGGAGATTTTCCCACCACGGCACTTTGATGCATATCCATTTATTCTGCTGCGGCGGTGGGGTCTTTTAAAGATGAATCCCACCCTTGTATTTTGAAGTCTTCAAACTTTTATGAACCAAATACACATCCATGATAAATAATTGTAATTTCTATTAGAACCTCTTGAATTGACCTTTAGCAATTTTAGAAATGGTCGTGGTCACAGAATTCTAAATCCCTGTGAGCCTGTTGCCGCGGCCGTGTATGTTCCATTGCTGATTTAGAAGGTGGTTGTGGCCAGTAGGGCCAGAGGACGATCCCTTAGGAACATTTATTATTTATATATAATCTTCCCGCGACTTCTTAAAGTCTTTTCCAAACCATACTGGCTGCGGCGCCTAACTGCGGACTCTCCTTTTTCTAGTACTGCTGCAGCCATATAATCTTTGATCGAGACGAGTTTCTGAGAGGCTTTTGGGAAAAGCACTTTCGAACCACTCCTCCTGAACTCACTTTCTTGTCCCCTCAATATCAATAGGGCCTTGCAAACTAAGGGACTGCCCTAATTGCGTGATACTAGACTCAGACTCCGCGGACTCTACGTCTGGGAAGGATTTCCAGTCCGTGTCAATGGAAGAAGAAGCCAATTCAAGTAACCATCCATTGGGTGCAGGGAATGATGCCGCGGAAGTTAGAGATAACCCAGTTGGTAAATTCAAGAGGGATGAGAGACCCTTAGCTGTACTTGATATCCGCAGCGCCATGAACCAAGACTGGGTTGAGCGGGTGGCTGAAGCCTTCGAATTTCTAGAAAATTTGATGTGCTCGGCACCTTCCGTGAACCAAAGACATTTCACGGCTCTGGATGGTGATGGAGTTTGCTTCCCGCTTCATACCTTTATTTACGGGCTGCGGCTGCCTGTTCTCGTTCCCATCCGTCGCCTTTTTCAGACAATGAAATTGGCCCCAGCCCAATTAGATCCTAATGGTTGGAGAGCCATTCTTACTGCGGTTGTCCTTTAGGAGAATCTATTCAAAAAGGACATCACTCCCGCGGAGTTCTTCCATTTCTACCTCCCAAAGGAGAACTCGGTGAAGTTCACAGGGTACTACTACTTCTCAGTCCGCGGCAGGGTTGAGACCCTTTACACTAAGAGGTCGACTAGTGTGAAGAACTGGAAGGGGAAGTATTTTTACATCTCTGGCGAAGGTTAGGAGATTCACCCCGAGGAGAACGAGAGGGAAAGGTCGTATAGAATGCTGCGATAATGGGGGTCTCTATCCAAATTAGGTATTGAGACTAGAGCCACGGCCTCTTTTCATATTTTGTACATTAACCTCCACTAACCTTTAAATTGTCTTTTCTATAGTTCTTGACAATTTGTATTTGACCAAGCGGTAAGAGAAGAGAGTTGCTGAGGCCGCGAAAGTTCCTGCTGAACGTAAAAAGTTCAGTACACTTGTTAGATCAGCGACCATATTCGAAGCAGGGTTTTTTTCCCAACAAGTCCATTCCTCAAGTTATGGGCACGAAAGGTAATACACTACGTCATAATTTTTATTCCGCGGTCACTTATGCTCTTAAATTACTTTTCCAATATTTGCTGTCGCTTTTTCAGGTGAGGAGGTTGACAGGGAATTACTGGCCACGCAATTGGAGGAAATGGACGATGACGCAGTCATTTTGAACAATACCGCGCGGAGAAGGAAGAGGAAAAGGCCCAAATCTGAGGCACCTACCATGGCACCATCAAATGATTTGGACACTCCGACCGCGAACTCAACTCCTGTCGCGGAGAAAACTAGTGTTGCCCCCATCCAACACCTGAATTTGATGACGATATAGGGGCCAATCTGGCCGCGGTAGGTTTGATGATCGACGATGTCCCTTTAGATACAACTTCTTTGTTGTCGCCGCTTATTGTTACTGTAAATGCAAATATGGCACCTCCTCAGTGCCGCGGCACTCCTAGTCCTGATGGACGTTAAAGGCCTCAATTGAGGCAACTCGACCCTGAGTCATCATGGGACATCACTGCGAAAGCTGGCCGAAGAATGAAAAGGGACCTGGACACCGCGGATTTGGACAGGCTTGTGGGAAAAGACCATGATGACCTGGAGGACTGCGGCCTCCATAGTCTTCTGAGGGTAAGTTCTTAGTGTTGCTTTGTTTTCCTTTGGCATTCTACATTTTGTTACTAACTTTTCAATTTAAGGTCGCGGACGTCATTGTAGCCTAGAAAAGAAAGTATGAGGCCCTGTACAAATTGAAAGAGGCCGAGAAGAGGGTGCATACTACAGATATGGAGGTTGTACGGACTACGTCGTTTGAGGTCGGGAAATAGTCTTTTATCGCAGCTCTTAAGGCAGCCCAAATGGACCTGGATTCTGCCAATAATAAAGGGAAGAGGCGGAGGAAAACTTCAAACAGGCCTCAAAATCCCTCCAGGCCTCTCAGGCTCAAACTGCGAAAGCTGCACGGGTCGCGAAAATTTCAAATAATAAGCTCGTACTTCTGGAAAAGAAGTACGAGGAGCTGGAGGCCAGGTCCTCCCAAGAAGCCCTAGACCATGCCGCGACTATAAAAAAGATGGAGGTTGATCACGGAGATGCTCTTCAACTGGCCATAGACCATACCATGGAGTCATTCAAGGGATTGAAGGACTTTTTCCTTATCAATAATAGGGCCTACCTCCGCGGCTACCAGGAGTTAAGGCACATGTTTGTAAAGAACTTCCCTGATGCCAAGGAGAAGGTTCTGGCCTGGAAACTGAGTGATGCTGAACATCAAGACTGCATTGTCGAGCTCAAATTCGCGACTGAAGAGAACGCTAGACTGAGAGCGAAAGAAGAGGCAGCGGCCGCGGAGGAAGGGACTGAAACAGCCGCTAATGGGGAAGGAGCTAATGAGCATGATGATGCTGCTTCCTGAGTTTTTCATTTTTGATCATCAATAGAGGGATGCGTCCCTTTTATTACTTTACTTTTGTAGAGGCTGCGGCCAATATGCTTGTAATCTTTAACTGATAATATCAAGACTGCGGCCACCTTTTATTAATTATATAGACTTCATTCTCTTGTATCCCTTGCATATTTTTTCCTCGTTTCCATGCTTAATTTAATACATTTTGTGTGCATCTTATGGCTCGAATACAACTTCCTTATTGATGAGCTTGTAGGAATACTTCCGCGACACTATAATGTATTTCTTCAAGAACCGCTCTGATTGAATTGCCCTGGCTCCCTCGAATAATGCCAATGAACCTTCATAATTAATTGATAGAGGCTGCGACACCACACAAGTCACGACCGCGGCATGTTAGGCTTTGGAACCTGATCTTGCACTTGCACCACAGCGACGATGCTCTTAAATAAGGCCACGACCTCTTGGATAAGGTCGCGGCAGCTCATGCCATGATCAAAATGGAGCATATAGAGTAGGCTGTTTTTCCATAGCTACCCCCTTTAGTCGCTTTACCTGTCTGAAGCTTTTCGAAGGTTGCTTTTAATGCTTGCAGCTGAATTAACAGGACTATTTGTAGATTTTTGGCCCCTTCATCCGAACATGAGGCTTTGTGCATATACAGGATATTTTCAAGCCTCCTCAGGCTGGGTTATGTTATTAAGCCACCCACAGCTAACATATAGGATATTTTCAAGCCTCCTCAAGCTGAGTTATGTCATTAAGCCGCCCACAGCTAACATATAGGATATTTTCAAGCCTCCTCAGGTTGGGTTATGTTATTAAGCCACCCATAGCTAACATATAGGTTATTTTCAAGCCTCCTCAATCTGGGTTATGTTATTAAGCCACCCACAGCTAACATATAGGGTATTTTCAAGCCTCCTTAGGCTGGGTTATGTTACTAAGCCACCCATAGCTAACATATAGGATATTTTTAAGCCTCTTCGGGCTGGGTTATGTTATTAAGCCACCCACAGCTATAGATATATTTAAATCCATCTTTGGCTAGAGTTACAAGTCTCTCGACTTAATGACGCATCCCAAAAGCTAAGAGAGGGCATTGGAAGACTTTATGCGAGACGTTGCAGCTCAATCTTGTATAACTGGTTCCAATATTTGTTATCGCCCCTTTTAATTATCATCAACTTCCAGATAATTAGGCGTCTTGTCGAACATCATTTCCCATTTAGATATTATCATTCCCGAGATAACATACTGCCTCGGATCGGGATCTGTTTAAGACGAAAATGGTTTTTATAAGATGACATTTCATGGAAATGAGAATCAAAATCTGACACTCTAAAAGTGAACTTGATTTTATAACTATTCATATATATATATGACTTTGTAAGGATAATACAAGGTTTAGTTTAAAACAACATAAGAAGGAGTTGTCTCTGTAAAGTAGGGACAAATGGAATATAAGAGAAAGCAGGAAAAATTGGCATGTGGCACGTGAGATAAGGCTGCATCCCCTAATCATCTTTGAGGAATCTCCTCAGCATCCCTTGCCCAATTAGCCTTTCAATTTCATCCTTCAGAGCATAACATTTCTCGGTGCCATGGCTATGGTCCTGATGGAATTTGCACTAAGTAGCTTTGCTCCTCTTATGGGGTGGAGCTTTTAGATTTTCTGGCCACCTCAGCAGCTTGTCCTCTTTGATGAACTCAAAGATCTCTTCAATCGGGAAGGTCAACAGAGTGTAGGCCCCAGACCTCTTCTCTGCCTTCTCAGATCTCCTTTTCTGGCACTTGCTAACTACCTCTCCGGTCAGACCCTCTTCAACTTCCGCGATAATAAAAGATGGTGGAGCTATTTTCTTTCGTGTCGCACCTACATTTTGATAGGCCACGGCCTCTAGCATTAGGACCCTCTTAGTTAAGTAGTTGGCCTGGGTCTGAAGTGAGGCATGACTGTCGTAGAGGTAATTGAGGTGATTGTACAGCTCCACAATCTCATCCTTGATTTCTGTGCTATGGATGGTCTCTCCTTCCATTTTCTGCCTTTGTTAGTCTTTACAAAAATATATAATCTGAGACAAAAATGGTAGAAGTGAGTAATTTCAGAAGTATAAGGTTAACCAAATATGAGGTTAGGAGGTAGCTTTTGAGCTGCCGCTATTTTTATGAGGCCGCGACCCTAAAAACAGGGTCACTGCCACAGCCTGAAATGATCTCAAGACAGTTCAAGCCTTTTGTTCTGATTATATAATCTTCCACAGTCTTGATGTTACTGCAATATAACTGCACTAGTCGAGGCCGCGGCATGAAGGTATTGAAAATTACATGTCGCATTCCCTTTTATCCAGGGAGAAGCAATCCCGAAATCGAAACCCAGAAGTCGAGTTTTTCTCCAGAAACACAAAGAGATCATGCCTACCAGGGTCTATCCTTGAGAGAATAACTTCTCGGTGCACATAATGGCACAGTTCTAATGATAAAACCCTAGATCATAGGCAAAGAACAAAAAGGGAGCAAACATAATTCTTCCCTAACCATTCATCTTCTCGAGGGTGAAACCCATCATGCTTTTCAGCACTATTCAGATGCAATGATATGACACGGGCATGTAAGATAAATCCAAGGTCATAAAAGAGAGACTAGAACAGATATGAATATACAAATTACCCATTTATTGGTGTGAATTATAAAATAGAGCTCAATAACCTGAATCTACTCGTGAGATAATGGTCCAAAGGATTCCATGAATAAAATAAGGTGTTGAAGAACTCGAACTATAGAGAAACAAGATTAAAATATCTCATTTCCCACAGATGACGCCAAATTGATGATACGAGAAATCGTCCACTAGTCGCTCTCGTATCAACAAGTCAAGTGTAAAGTACGTAATGAATAAATAAAGCAAGTAAATAGAGAGAAGATGAGATATAGAGTGGTTCATCCTTTAAGATATCCCTACATCCACTGTGTTTCTCTGTTCTCATTATATGCATTGCATTGTACAATATAATAGTGCCTAAAGGGGCGTAAAAGAATGAGAATAAAGGAGAGTACATGGCAGTATTGAGGATTTCGGTGTGCCGGAGAGGTGACAGTGATGTAGATGTGTGGCCTCCAAGTCGTATGTTGAGGTTGTGTAGAGAGAATCTGTATTGTAGAACCTACCCTGGGCATGTGGAATCGATCCCTTATTTCGAGGTGTAGTCCTCTATTTATAAGAGGCATGTGAGTTGTCACATGTCCTGAGCACGTGACATAAGTCCGGAGTTGCTGTAGTAGAAAAGGAATGCGGCCTATAAGGAAAGCACACAGTGTCGCACCATATGCGAGGCCAGAGCTGCAGGTGTCGCGCCCTGTACATGGTAGGGCCACGACCTGTATTTTAAGACAAAGGGTGCATGCCACGCCTAGTACTTATAGGGCCGCACATCGAGTTCAGCAGGGTGGCGCCCTATGTTAATAAGGGCCGCGTCAGGGTGCTATATTTGTATTATCACCTGGAAATAAACCCCTCTTGCTAATAGTCCTTGTGGGAATCAGGTAGATTGACTACCAATACCATATTAGGACTCCTAACTTTGAGATAAAGGAGACTAGAGCTCGTTCGAGAGAAATAATAGCAAGACCTATATTGGTGCCTTAGAGCTGATTGATTCCATGTACACCATTGGCAATCTTCCAAACATTTGGAGAGAACTATTCAAGAACTCTATAGAAATAACTAAAGAAATGCAAAAAGTAGCGATTTAGGGGGAAAAGTCAGACCCCCCTAGGATAACAAAAGAACTTGTATCTAATGATCGTCCTTAATGTCTCTAACATTACGAGGAACATGGCCACATTCAATGTCTATCCAGTTTGGAATATTATAAAACTTCCTAAACTCAGCTATCGACCTATTGCCTATTTTTGCCATAAGATAAGAAAAACCCTAGCAGTGATAATGAAGAAAATCCAATATAAAAAGAAAGGATAAGGAGTTTGAAGAACTTAAGAAGTAAGAATCATCTTGAGATGATGCAAAGACACAAGAAAAGAATATGGGAAGATAAAGAAGAAGCTCAAAGATGAGAGAGGAGACCTGGAAGTGAGAAAGCATAGTAAGAAGTTGGAGAAATCTTGAGAATGCAAAGAAGTTTGAAGCAATGTCAGAAAATGGCTTCTTCAAACCAGTTTAAAGTCACTCAATCATGACGCACAAAGAATGAAACAAATTTGCCACCAGTATCTATTCCAGAAAGACGCTTCGATCCCCAAAGTGCTACTCAATTCACAGAATTGCCATTAAGGTTGCTATTTAAAATTATTGAGCCCAAATTGTGACCCAAAATTTTTAGGGGCAATTGTGGGTACCTCGTTTAACTATCCTAGCCCATGTGAGTAGCCTGATTAAGCCTGATCCAAGATAAGGGAAAATTTGTCCCAAAGTCTAAGGTCTCGAACATGACTGATTCAGTTAGGACCCATTCTACTCCTAAAATCTGTCAAGAGATATTCTAGGGATTTGGGGTTAACGTGGAGGTGCCCAACACCCCCACTCTCCAAAAATTACAAGTATATAATAAACTCTCAGCCCGGGGCAAAAGGGACGTAATTGTAAACTCTCCCTTAGAGTAAAGAGAAATATAATACAGAGCTAGCCACCGTGGACGTAGGCCATTTTTTTTAACCACGTATATCTCCTGTTGTTTGTCATTGCAGTTATTTCGTGTTCTTTATTTATTCTGGTGATCAAATTTGCTTATTATTTGTGTTGAGATTTATTTCCACCACACACACACACACACACACACACACACATATATATATATATATATATAATTCACTTGCTTATTTATGCCTATTACCATTACATATGATATATTTTTTGAAAATGTATGATAAAAATGAATGAAAGTTAGACCTTAAAAGAAGTATAAATTTCAGAAAGTCAAGTTGACTATTTATTGGATAAATCATGTTAAAATTGTTGACTTGATGATAAAATATTACATTGAACTTACGAAGAAATAGTAGAATACATTTTTTTTGGATTTTATTGGCATAAAACCTCACTTTTATGAATATAATAGACTCATTTAATTGGGATAAATAGGTTGAATGTGTATAAAATATATTAGAATGAGCTTTTGAAAATAAAATGATAAAGTTAATATTTTGTAATATTAATCAAATAAAGGATACAATTTATGTGAAGAAAGTCCTACGAAAACATAAAATAATGGACCAAAAGTGAAACTAGAAAAGTATTTGGGGGAAAAAGTGTGAAATAGTATAATATGAACACATAAAATGATAAGAAGCAAGATAAAAAGTGAAAAGTGAATAATTTGAAAATATAAATCTTAAAATTGCAAAAGCAATGTTTTAGTATGAAAGTGTCATTTCATGTGAAAGTTGGACTTATGAAAAAAATTCCCCAAGCTAAAAGACTTTAGTTAAAGAGTTGGATTTTATGTGATTAAAACTCATGTTCTGTAAAGTAAAGATGAAAAGAAGTATTTTTTAAAAAGTGTAGAAATACAAGTTTAGAAGTGTGTGTGAATAGTAAAAAGTACATTAAAGTGTAAAACATGTATTTGAACTCAAAGCTTAAGTTTCACAAAAAATGATAAATACAGTTGTTTTCAAAGATTAAATACCGAGTTAAAGGTAAATAATTTTTTTTTTTGATAAAGTGACAAACTTGAAAATTAAGTGTTAGGACTAGTCTCGTCCTTGGTATTTGGCATCATTGATAGGTAAAAAAATAATAATGAGAAAGTATTAAAAGTGGATAAGAGAGAAAAATAGGAAAAATGGTTACAATGATGTAACAAGTAAGAGATACTCAGAGGTAATAGTGAAATTTAGAGAGGCCCGGGAACCCCCAAGGTGAGGCTTAATGATTAGATACAAGATCACTCACCAGTAGCATATTACCTCATTATGGAAGTCGGTACAAAGCCGTAATCTTATATGGGATTGATGCCCCAACAAAGAAAGTAAAAAGATGACTTTGAGCACATCACTCATTAATATAATGGCAAGTTAATGTGACAACTTTTAAAATATGAAAGCATGTTAATAGTAAATTAACAGGATTCGTTTAGTATTAAAAGGAAGATCAAGCGTGAGTGAGAGCATCGCCCTTATTGCATAGTCAAAATATACATTGCATGGCTATAATATATCTTGCATGAGAAGACTTAATCAAATGAAGGATACACTTCATATGTATATATATATATATATATACACACACACACACACACACACACACACATACATACACACACACACACACACACACGATATATAACACATGTAGTATTTATCCTACTAGAAATATGCGCATACCCCACCATTTTCCACCCCCTATCTACTTCAGGTAGAGGAAATGATAAGGATAATGAAAAAGGAAGATGGATGAATTCCACTTTAGTTGTTATTTATTCCATGATACAGCAAAACTTTTTTATTTCAAGTGGTCGTATGAATTTCATAAGTTGGATATCATTTCATTAATTAAATTAAATATATTTATGACACAAATAAATAAAGAAATTATTTATTTATAAACATGATTTTCTTAAATAAAATAAAAGTGTAAAAAGGTTTTTCGCATTCACACCCAGAATTAGGGCATCACAGCTTGGTATTAGAGCATAGGTTACGTGAGTGTCGGAGGGTGCACTTGTATTTATCTTTCATATAAAAGGCAAACCACTATATTCAATTTATGCTAATGTATTAGTTCATTTTTTACTACATGGAGAGTAAGGGTAATAATTAGTAATTAGAACAGGATTTAACCCTCTGATATTCGGTATCTAGTTTAAAGAATAATTCCACAAAGGGAATTTAGGGTTTTAGAATTATTTATGTACATGAGTGAGGAATTAAGATGATGGATTTTATTACCTTAGGAATAAAAAGTTAAATTTATAGAATGGCGTGCCACCATTAGTTATGCATACGATTTGTTATGGTATTTAAAGTTGTTAGTTCAAGGACCCGTGCCATAATTGATTGATTTAAGTAGACCCTTGGAGATAAAAATGTTAATATAGGGACCCAACACAACAAGTGAATTAGTCTAAATATAAGTTTTAATAGTTAAGTAGGTATACAATAGTGTAAAAATCTTTAATACTCAGAAATATGTTAGGCATGTGACCAGATAACAAGAATATAAGTTAGCACTAGTCATTATGAGCCATGGGTGTGTCTCGAGATGTAAAGATGCTCCTTTTAATCGTAAAAATTATCGAAAAAATATTTGTCTTGTTTCTTAAGTGGAATGATTGACTTTCGTAGGAGACATATGGTAAGTCACTCAATGAGATCTTATAAAAAAATATTTAATTTGGAGCTTAAAATTGGATTTTGGTATTTTCTCCTTTTCAAATTGAGGACTTTATTCTTAATAAAAGAGATGTAGTGAGGATTATAGTTTAGCATCAAGTCTATATTGGCGTGGAGAGTTTAGTTTACAAAGACAAATATGCATGACCCTGCGAAAAAAAGTGAGTATTTTTTTGGAGAAAACAAAGGTTTTGTACTAATGACTAGTTAAGACTCGTTGAGGGAGTTAGTAAAAGGATTTCAAGAAATTATAGTCACTAAAGGATAGTTTTGTTGATTTTTGGTAGTGGAGTTTTAAATTTTAAAGAACCTATGTAATGAATGACCTCGACGTGTTCGGTAACGATATTTGGCAAAGAATAGTAAAGTTTTCACTTTAGAGTTTCCCTTATGTTAACGGGTAGAGTTGTGAATAATGTATAATGGTTTGACATTTTCATTAGTGCCTTGTTTTAGTGGGGAAAAACTTAATAATATCTCTAACACCCACATTAAAATCCATTAATGATAGAATAGTCGATGTTGTAGTAACATAACAACACGAGTAAGACGCAAGTGAGGAGTTAACGCACACATTAAGTAAGCAGCCTTAATCTGTACATTCCCCCCTTTGGATAGACTTTGAGGTAAGTTGGGTTAATTAGTCTATTGATTGATGCTAGTAGCGACGTTTGGAAAAACAAATATGTGATATTTAGGTGTATTGATTCCCCATTGTACTAAAGGTTGGTTATTACAAGTTGGATCATAACCTTGACAATAAAGGAATGACAATAACCTTATGTAAATAATATCCCAAACAATATAGGAATATCCCAATATAATAAGTGCCAATAATGATGCTTTTGAACAAGTATTTGTAATATCTTAGGATAATGATTACAAGTTCAAATATGAACCATCATGATAAAAAAGTTACAATATGCCATCTCAACAGTAGAGAATTGTTAGTATTCATTATTATTTTATAGCGTACCTTCTTCATTAAAGATAAATGAGTGAGTATAGTCTCTGAGGAGGGCAGAATTGTATTGTTTTGATAATAAAATCCTATTTTATTTAAAGATTATTATGTCGTCGTTCGACTAGGACATGGTCTGGGTTAAAGATCTCGGTCTGATTAGGAATATACCTCGGTCATAAGTAAAAGATTTCATTAATAGTATATATAACGATATACTTATTTGGTTCCACAACAGATAAGACTAGGGTTCATAGTCTATACGTCACTTGTTTAAATAATACACGGGATTTTGTTGCGATTATAAACATCAATTACTATTTCATTATCTATATCGACAAAGGCAATGTTGGCACAATGTTAATTACATTATCGTTTTTGATTAGCTATACATTAACGTCTTCTTGATAGTTCAAAGTGATGAGTTATAAATGTGTTAAAATAGTTAAAGTGCATAAAAGATAATAAGTTTCCATTACACGTGATTTTTTGGTTAACTTTGGCTAACTGTGACATTTTGATTGGTAGGACAATTTGTAGTTGCACATAAGGTTTAGAGTATTTTCATGACGAAGAAGTAGTCGCACTAATTTGTAAGTTTTCTTCTTAGTGGGTAAAGAAAATGATAATTAGTTTAAATTAAGATAAAAAAATTGACCATGTAGATTCATAGTTAGAGTTTGTGAGGAAATTAGTAGGCCTTAATGAATGTATGATTCCATGACAGAAGAAGTTGTCATGAGTGATATCAGAACATATAAATTACATGGTTCTATGTTGTCATGAAGATGCTAATAATTTGCCTAAGTTTAAATTTGGAAAAGGTCAAGGACTTATAATATTTAACTACGTAAGGACATTATTTTACATTGTCCGTTCACAACTAAGTATGCCGTCTACCGCTACAACCGTCGAGGAATTATTCAACTTCATTCAAGCATCGAGACGGATCCGAATATCAAGATTCTTCAACATTCAAACCTCTGCAGAATGAACTTTGGTGAGAACATATTTAAGTCCCTTTACAGTTCACTTAAAAGTATTTGGGATGCTTAAATATTTTTGTTAAAATTTTTTGAATTCATATTATCTAAAGATTTTGTTCTCGAACACCTTTCGGTATAAAAATCATAACTAATTAAAAAAAATCAAAAAAAATATGAAACACATGGTCACGTGTTTGTATCAAAATTATCTACTCTCATGGCCTGAAATCTCGTTTGATAGGTCATTCGAATGATGCCATATGTCATTCAAACGAAAGCATGCCACGGGAAGTGTACCTATCATTCAAACGACAATGTATTTCATTCAAACGACATGTTATTTCGCTTGAGTGACCCATCGCCTTAAGTTTTTTTTTTTTTATAAATAGGAGTCTCTAAATCTGTTTTTCATAAGAAGACCTGCAATTTTAAACAGAGACGGAACTCCTTCTGCAAAATATTTTAGTCTTATTCTTTAAGGACTTTAAACCTTTTGTTTTTTAATTCACAAAACATCCCAATCTTTAGTGAAATGTTTTGAAACCCAAGATACAATATTGTTGAAGTTTACTTTTGTAGTGAGTATAACCTACACCTATATTTAGACTATGTGTCCATGTGGATTCACTGCATGTGGATTCATTACGGAAGATTGCGGTCATTGAGATTTTCTGCATGTGGATCTTTGTTGAAGATAAAACTACTTACTCTTGTGAAGTACCTGTGGTTGTTCCATTTTTGATGACACAAACTGACACCTGAGGGTGTTTGTGTGTCAAAAATCTATTTCATTATAACCGTGTAAGTTGCGATTTACAATTATAATGGAATAAAAGTTTTTCCCTTATGGGGGATTTTTCCTCATATTGTGACTATCCTATTATTTGGTTTCCTTTGCATTCTTATTGCTTCATGACTTCATATCACTTAGAAGTTTGTGTTAGGACTTAATTAAAACTTGGGTTTCATTAAAACTGGTTTGCTTGACACACAATTAAAATTGATTTATTTGAGAAGTCTCATTTATTCCATTGTAGCACTTTCTTCAAATTGGAATCAGAGCCTGTTGCACTAAGTTATTGTGTTTGATCCTGTTTTTTTTTCTTAAAAATGCCTTCTGGAGGTTTTGATGATTTTCGATGTCAACTTTTTGAAAAGCCTAATTGGAAAATTCACATGAACTCATGTTTCATATCTTCTCTTGAAAACGATTCCGAGAAGTGTTTGGTATCTGAGGGAATTGGTCACATGATAGATGAGTGTCCCATAAATTTAAGGAAGAAATTGAAAAAATCGATGCCTCATGTTTCTACCCTTAATGAGAGTGATTCGAAAGAAGAATTTTATTATTATTCTAGGCGAGATCTTCCCACTCGTGTGATTATTGATGATAGTGAGGGTGATGGGAGTGAGGATGAGCATGACTTGCAAACGACTTTCAATGAACTTTATGCTGAATCTTTGAAAATAAAAAAAAATTAAAATTGAAAGCTCAATTGCAAAAGAGTGCCTTAAAAATGATAATGATGTTTTGGTTGAATAACTTAGGGAACGAGAGAAAATTTTGAGAGTGAAGCTTGGATATGTCGAGGGGGAGAGAAATTATCTTCGAGGTGTGATGGAAACTATGAAGAAGGAGCTTCTTGAGTTTGAGTATTTTAGGCGCTTACTTGAATCTAGGATAGGTGAACTTGAGAAAAGTTTGGGAACTTCGACTAAAGTGAAGTTCGATTTTGAGTTAGGTCTAAAAAGCTTGATAAATTTTAGGGACTATCCAAATTAAGGAGGATATAGGTGGTATAGGCTTCAATGAGAGTCTCACACCCATTCCCAAAACCAACCCCACACGTGTGAGAGAGCCTCCCAGGGGTGTTAGGAGAGAGGTACCTAGGGTTATTAAGAGAGAGACACCGAGGGTTGTTAAGAAAGAGCCACCTAGGAACATCGTGCAAGAGGAACCTATGAATTTGAGGAAAGCGCCACCTAGAAATTTGAGGAGAGGGCCACTGTTAGGTAACATTCACCTCCCAATTTACACTTGCACACATTGCGGTAAGCAAGGTCATCTTAGGCATTGCTGTTACAAACTTTTGAATGGACCTAGGAAGTTTAAAGAGAGAGTCACACCGATTCATAAAAATGCCACACCTTGTTACACATCAATTTGGATTACGAAATCGAATTTAGAGGCTTATGGTCTAATTGTTCACGAATATCGTCTTCTCTCCATGTGAGATCTTTTGGTTTATTGTTTTGATATTTTTCATACACTAGTTGTGCGTCTTGATATACTTTTGCTAGTGTTATGGCTTAATTTGAATTATTTATTGAGTTTGCTATTTTTCTATTGTTTTAACAATGTATTAGATCTGTTAGGCCCTTCCTGGTACTGTTTTGGGGAAATTTTTGCACTGAGCAACTCTATTTAATATTCTGGGCAAAATTGTGAAAGTGATGTTTTCTCGTTCGAGCGAGATTTAATGTCGCAAGACGGTGTTGTTTAAACGACAAGCATTCTTGTTCGAGCGACATTATACTTCGTTTAAACGACATGTTTGGTTTTCTATTTATAGTACCCTATGTTCATTTGCTTAGGTTTTTGGTACTGTTGGTTGCTTCTGGAACAGTTTATATGCGGTTATTATTTATTTTCATGCTTAATTGCTAATACTACATTATTCATTTAATCACACATGCTTTGACAAATGATTCATTTGTGCGATTACTGTTTGCGATCATAGGATGTTTCTCATACAGATATTATGCCTATTGCAGGTGTGTACCATGTTTGTATTTATGTTTTTTTTGTTTTAAATTTTTTTTGGAAAAATAGAAAAAGACTTTCATTTTTTTAAAAATTGAAAAATCCAAAAAGAGTTGTGTATTTTGTTTACACCGTATATGAATGTACACTTAGGATGATCGAGTCACAATTTCATTCCATTTATCCATGTGACAATTTGATAGTGTTTTGAGACAATATATCATGTCATCCATGTGCTTTACAGTGTTTGGAGTCATTAAGATGTTATTAGATGATACTTCCTACATGTTTGACTCATTATTTCCTTTACTGCACACATGCACGAATTTGTTTGATTATTGTACTTGTCTAGCACATGTTGGTCAAGTTTTTTCATCTCAATCATGTCCTTAAAATGAACCACGTGCAATAACACGAGAGTAATAAGTAGTGCATGTAAAAACCATTGCCCATGAGGAATTTGTTTAAATTTGAAAAAATGATGAGTGACACGAGAAAGGGCTGTGAGTGAATAGTTATCACGTCGTGAAATTCATCGTTTGAAAAGAGCCCGCATAAAAAATTAAGGCAGTAAAAAGATAAAATACGCCAAAATTTGGGCCAATAGGTTTTCTCTAATTTGTGAATTTAGTACCTCATTAGATATAAAAATCATTTTATTATATATGAGGGAGTTTGGTTGGAAAGTAATCAATGGGTTTTCACGTCCTTTGAGAAGTTCTCGAAACGACACTAAAACGTTTTGGACGTTATTGGTGTGAAAATCAATTAGGCTTTGATTTGTTGATTTCATTTAGTCAATATCATCTAAATTCAACGACTTTACACCTAAGGATGATTTGATGTTCATTCGATAGGAGTACATGTATGCATCATGCACATATGATTGATTGAATTTTATTACCTTTAAAATTTGTTCACACACATTCATTCCAGATCCCTGATTTGGTTATCTTAGTTCTATTCATGGTGTGACGATTTTTTGTATCATTTGTTGTGAGAAAATTTTGAAAAATCAAAAATAGTTTCCAGATCCTTTGAGTATATTCTCTAAATGAGCGTAGTTTGATCCATATTTATGTTGTGTATCGTGACACTCCATGTTTAGCTTTGTTTCTTCTTTTCCTTGTCTATTTCGGACAAATAAAAAGGGGGAGAATGAATTATGATTTTATGGGGAAGTTTTGCATTATGGGGGAGATTTGATTATATTGATTAATTTATTCTTATATCACATCAAACTCGACGCGTCACGAAGGTATTTTCTTTGTCTCATGTCTGTAGGTAAGAAGAATTAATGATGATTACTGGATTGCACATGCACACCTTGATGATAAAAGCTTGAAGTTTTGATGTTGAAGACTTTTGAAGAAAAATTAAAAGATTTGCATTTTTACTACCTTTTCACTTTGGGGTTCATGGGAGGGTATTAGATTTGTATAGGCATTTTGATTTGATAATTCAGATTGTTTTTATTTTGTACCGACATAGATATACGGGGAGATTTGTAAGAACATTATTTTACATTGTCCATTCACAATTAAGTATGTTGTATACCACTATAACTGTCGAAGAATTATTCAAGTTCATTCAAGCATTGAGACGGATCCGAATATCAAGCTTCTTTAACATTCAAACCTCCGCAAGATGAATTTTGGTGAGAACGTATTTAAGTCCCTTCAGAGTTCACTTAAAAGTATTTAGGATGTTTAAATGTTTTCGTTAAATTTTTTTGAATTCATACTATCTAAAGATTTTTTTCTCGGACACCATTCAGTAGAAAAATCATAACTAATTCAAAACAATCAAAAAAATACAAAACTGGTGGCCACGCGTTCGTATCAAAATTATCTACAATCATGGCCTTAAATCTCCTTTAATAGGTCGTTCAAATGACACCATATGTCTTTCAAATGATAGCGTGTCGCGTGAAGTGTACATGTCGTTCAAACGATAGTGTATTTCGTTTAAAAGACATGTTGTTTCGTTTGAGCGACCCACCACCTTAATTTTCTTTTTATAAATAGGAGTCTCCAACTTCGTTTTTCATTAGAAGACTTGCGATTTTAAACAGAGACAAAACAACTTCTGTAGAATATTTTAGTCTTCTTCTTTAAGGCCTTTAAACCTTTTGTTTTTCAATTCACAAAACATCCCAATCTTTAGTGAATTGTTTTGGAACCCAAGATACAATCTTGTTGAAGTTTACTCTTATAGGGAGGATGACCTACAGCGCTATTTAGACTGCATGCCCATGTGGATTCACTGCGTGTGGATTCATTGCTGAAGACTGCGGTAATTGAGGTTCACTGCGTGTGGATCTTTGCTGAAGATAAAACTGCATGTTCTTATGGAGTAGCTGTCGTTGTTCCATTACTGACAACACCGACCGACACCTGAGGGCATTCGTGTGTCAAAAATCTATTTCATTATAACCGTGTAAGTTGTGATTTACAATTATACTGGAATAAAAGGTTTTGCCCCTGTGGGGGATTTTTCCTCATATTGTGACTATCCTATTATTTTGTTTCCTTTGCATGCTTATTGCTTTATGACTTCATATCACTTATATGCATGTGTTAGGACTAAATTAAAACTTGGGTTTCATTAAAATTGGTTTTCGTTACACACAATTAAAATTGATTAATTTGATAAGTCGCATTTATTTCACTGTAGCACTCTCTTTAAACTATATAACACTTTGATGATAAGAGCATATCAAGAGTCTATAAGATTTATCAGCGTAAATACATTAAGTAAAGGGATTTTGAGAAATTGGAAACAATTGAAATGTTATGGGTTAATGGGTAGATATATTATTCCCAGTAGGAAACTACAAAATACTTATTTGGCATGACACAATATACGATAAACATTGAACTCAGAAAGTATATTATGGTCGTATGAATAAATCACATTTTTGAACATAAGATTGATAAGGGTTTCCGTCATGACTCGAAAGGATAAGCATTACGGCAAGTAGAAGGTCATAGATATACTTATGAAGCGACCATTTGATTATAAGACCTAGGAAATAAAATGTTCCATGCTTTGGAAGAACTAGAATTATATTTGTACATGCAAGGAGCCGCATGAATGTTTAAGTTTGGGTGAAATCAATTAAATCACGTGACTTTGTATCGAAGATACCTAATGAGGTTTCTGTGACACCCCCACTCAATTAAATAAAGGGTGATCAGTCGTGTACCGATTTAAAACAGAATGTTCGGTTGGTTCATTCTTAGAATCACTGCCGAAAAACTTTTTAACATATTAATCACCTAATACAAAATTAAGCTAGGTGTCAAAACATTTCCAATTTTAGTAAAACCAAGTAAATCCATTTTCATTCAGTCTTAAAATATAAACCATTCACTACATATAGGAATATAATAAATACTGAACATGAATCAAGTACTGAAATAACTAAGACCGGGTAAAACCTCCCAGTTCAAAACTCTAAACCATAAAGTCAACTGAATACAATATCTCAAATAAAAGACTAGAAGCGAGCGACACATGACCTAACTAGGAAGTCTAAATGAAACTGAATAGAAAGGATAGATGCGTCTAATGCAAGGACCTACAGCTTCCACAATAGCTGCAGCACGTCTATCAATAAAATCTCTAATTCTGGTACCCCTACCGCTGAGCACCTGGAATAATACATATATAGCAAAAGAGAGAAGAGATGCAATAAATGGGTCAGGGACCGAGGTTTAAAAATGATTTAGCAAGTATTTAAAACTAGTTCTTAAAACAAGTCTTATACGCATGTTAGTTATTGAACTCTCACATGAGCTTCTCCCCTCTCATCTATTGTGCACGCCTAACGTACATCTAATTTTCCCCTAGTTATACCACCCAATCTAACTAGTCTGAAGTCATTCTAATAGTATCTATACCCATTAGTAGTATACCCGTATTGCCCATACAATATGCTTTCAAATTAGCCTATGTTGAACTACTAATTAACATGTTTTCTCATTTTCATAATAAACCTATTATGCTCTTAAGATTTATTTTATATATCAACATTTTCATCTCTACTAACTATACCCCATAGAATGACTCACAAATTGATGTATATATACATATAGTCACATCTTCCCTATATATATATATATATTCTAATACTGCACCTCCGGGCTAAGACCCATTAGCGCAACTAACCATAATAATATTACACCCCCACGTTATTACCCATTAGTGCACCTATAACAATAATCTTGTACCCCCGAGTTATCACCCATTAGTACACTTATAATAATATTCTTGTACCCCCGGGATATCACCCATTAGTACACTTAACGATAGAATCCCTGCACCCCCGAGTTATCACTCATTAGTGCACCTAATAATAAGATTCTTGTTCCCTCGGGTTACCACACATTAGTGCTCTTAACAATAATATCACATAATAGGCATACACACATCCTATTATAATTTATAGGTATTTCTCCAACCTATATATATACTTCTCATACGTATTTTACTCTCAACAGTACGTAAAGTATAAATATTTAGATTACTATTTCTCTCATAATCTCCAAGGTACATTCTCTCTATACCCGAATAATTAAAGTATTAATTCTCACATACTTTCCTGAAATTCTGTCTTGTTTAAGTTTATTAACGGGCAGTTTCTCTCACTCCACTGATTCAATCCTCTCGATAATAGGAAATGGTCCTACATATCTTGGAGCCAATGTCCCCTTTTCCCAAATCTCATTACTCCCTTCATCGGAGATACTCTCAACAAAACCTGGTCCCCTATGGCGAACTCTCTGAAGGATCTCTTAGCATCGGCATAGCTTTTCTTCCTATCCTGTGCTACCCATATGCGACCCCGAATCATCTTAATCCTGCTCGATGTGTCCTTAATCACCTCTGGCCGAAGTGGTTTGTTATCCCCTACCTCTAGATAACAAGCTAGAGAATAACAAGGTCTACTGTATAATGCCTCAAATGGGGCCATGCCAATTGTAAACTGATAGGAGTTGTTATAAGAAAACTTCACCAGTGGAAGGTACTGCTCTCAAGCTCCACCAAAATAAAGGACACCCATGAGCAATATATCCTTGAGCATCTGATTAATGCGCTCAGTCTGCCCATCGGTCTACGGGTGATATGATGTACTCAACCGCAACTCGGTCCCCATAGCCTCCTATAAACTCTCCCCAAAAAAGAGACACAAAAGTCTTGTCTCTGTCTGACACGATATCAAGGGTTACACCATATAACCTCACTATCTCTACAATAAATAGCTGGGCATACTGTCTTGCCGTATTGTTTGTCTTGACGGGCAAAAAGTGGGCTACTTTCGTCAACCGATCCATAATAACCCATATAGAATCGTGTCCCCTCAGCGAAGTGGCCAACCTGGTGATATAATCCATGAAAATGCATTCCCATTTCCACGTAGGGATCTCCAACGGCTAAAGTAAACCTGGTGGCTTCTAGTGGTCCACCTTCATTAGCTAACAAGTGGTACACTTGGAGACGAACTTCGCGATGTCTCTTTTCATTTAGCTCCACCAATACTACCGCCTCATATCCTGGAACATTTTGTCCCCACCAGGATGTACCAAAAATCGGGACCCATGCGATTCCGTCATCACTGCATGTCGAAGGTCATCCTCCTCTGGGACAATGAGTCTCCCATTGAAGTGCAAACCTCCCTCGGAGCTCACCGAATAGGATTCGGCTCCACTGGCTAAAAGATGTTTAATCCTTTCCTGGCAAAAAGGGTATGTCGTTTGTGCCTGAACCACCCTCATCACTATCTGCAGTGTGACGGTCATAACTGACATGAAGGACTTGGAAACTTCATCCTGGTGTCCCAATTCCTTCCATTTCACTTTACACACCTCGACTGTCTCATTTATCGGTCTACAATTCAACGCATCAACAACTACATTAGCCTTCCCTGGGTGATAGTGTATTTCGAATTGATAATCTTTTACAAAATCAAGCCACCTACGTTGATGCATATTAAACTCTTTTTGGATGAACAAGTACTGCAGTGACTTGTAGTCTATAAATAAGCGAAACTGTTCCCCCAATAAATAATTCCTCTAAATTTGAAGCGCAAACACGACTGCTGCAAGTTCTAAGTCGTGGGTGGGGTAGTTCTTCTCATAAGCCTTAAGCTTTCGGGAAGCAAAAGCTATAGCATGTTCCTCTTGCTGGATTAATCCCCCAAGCCCCTGTAAGGATGCGTCAGTATAAACCAGGTACTCCACCCCCGCCCTGGGAAGTGCTAGTACGGGTGCTGAAGTTAACTTATCCTTCAGCTCATCGAACGCCATCTGACATGCATCATCCCAAATAAATGGCACACCGTTATGAGTCAGATTCATTATTGGACCCGCAATCTTTGATAATCCCTGAATAAATTATCAGTAGTACCCAGATAATCCCAAAAAACTTCGTACCTCCGTCAGTGTCATAGGCTGTCCCCACTCCCTCACCGCTGACACCTTACTAGGATCCATAAATATCCCCCTCTCTGATACAACGTGTCCTAAAAACTGTACCTCCCGCTGCCAAAATTCACACTTCTCATATTTGGCATACAACTCATGCTCTCATAAGGTCTGTAGAACCATATGTAAGTGCTCGTCATGCTCCTCCTCGGTGTGGGAATAAATCAGGATGTCATCTATGAAGACAATGGCAAACTTTTTTAAGAACTCTCTGAATACTCTATTCATCAAGTCCATAAATACTACTGGGCATTGGTTAGCCCAAATAGCATAACCTTGAATTCATACGACCCATAACTCATCAGAAAAGTAGTCTTATCCATGTCATGCTCCCTGATGCATAGCTGATGATACCCGAATCTCAAGTCTATCTTCGAGAAGTGGGCTGCTCCTTTCAGCTGGTCGAACAAATCATCGATGCGAGGCAACAAATACTTATTCCATATTATGACTTTATTAATCTCCCGATAATCAATACAAAGTCGTAGGGACCCATCCCTATTCTTCATAAACATAACTAGGGCACTCCAAGGCGAGGTACTCCTACGAATGAAGCCGTATCCCAACAACTGTTCTATCTTATCACGCGCCCGTGCTATCGGATGAGTTCCTGGTGTCAATTCTATCATAAACTCGATCTCCCGACTCAGAGGCAACCCCGGTGTATCCTGAAATACATCAGCAAACTCCCAGACGATTGGAATTGAATTGAGTGGAACCACTACTACATAGGTCTCATCCTTTATATAAAACAAGTGGGTGGATGACCCTCCCTCCGAATGAGGCATTGCCACGAAGAACATCTCTTGGACCAGAATGGCGAACACAATACTCCTACTGAAGAAATCAATCATGGCCCTATACTCGACTAGCAAATCCATGTTAATAATGGTGTCGTACTCAGACATATCTAAAACTAGCATATCAGCCGGTAAAATCAAACTGCCAATCTCTATGCCTACTCCTTGGCATATGAAGAAAATCATCGACCCACTACTTAACGATGAGTCTACACACATCACTGTACTCTCTGCCGTGCCTAACAACCCAGTGGCCGTCAAATCTAGTGGCTATAAAGGAGTGTGATGGCCCTGTATCAAATAAGATACGACCCAAAGTACCATGGATAGAAAACTTATCCTCCACTGCGGGTGGTGCATGCGGAACTGCGGCCTGGTGGACATTATATACACGTCCATACTGCAACTGCCCCTACTGCATCGGAGCTGTGAGCAAAGCTAGAACTGAGCTGGTGCTAGTAGGGCGACGGGAAAAATGGGTCTCTAGGGCTCCTAATGAGCACCCTACTGCCGAGGAACTCTGTCCTTATCGGGGCAATCCTGTTTCTTATGGCCAGTCTTGCCATAAGTATAACGTTTCCCAACGAAGTTTCATCCCCTCTATACCTGATAGCCTCGGCCCCGCTGGTCGTTAACACCCCTACATTGGCCCTTTTATCCTCCCTGCTGTTGGCCGTGCTACTGGCCCTGTTGTTGGCCCTGCATCTAACCCCCATGGCCATACCTGAAACCTCTAGAATGAAACCACTTGGCAGACTCCCCCTGTTGGGAACCATTCCTCTGGCTTTTCTCAGCTAGTTCCCCACTAACACTACCTCCCATTGTCTTGCCCAACTGGATGGGCTCTCCCATTGCTTGCTTCCCTGAGCATATAAGCGGTTGTCCTGACAATGCAATAAGGCTGCATTCAAAACGTCTGTATATGAGTGTAAGGAAAAGTTACCGAATAGATGCTGGCATATCCTCCACATCAAACCATCCATGAACATCTGAATGTGCTTCTCCTGAGTAGGCACCTCATCTGGTACCATGTTTGCCAATCGCGTGAACTCCTCCTCGTATTTCGCAATTATTCTCCTTTCCTGGGTGAGGTCTAAAATTTTCTTCCTCATCTCAGTCTTGACAGTGAAAGGAAACTACTTTCCGTCAAACCTCACCCAAAAATCACTGATCGACATCAAATCTCGCTCCTCGGTAGTAGTAGTGGACTCCCACCACTGTAAAGCTTCCCCTCTCAGCTTAAAGGTAGCCTAAACTTGCCTCTGAACCTTAGTGCACTCATACATATGAAGGTGTCGCTGTATGTCCTTCTTCTACCGACTAGCAATAACCACATCCAAACTATCCATAAACTCTAGGGGACATGCCCTCTGAAAGGACTCTCTCACTCTTTCCCATGCAGTGGGAAACAGATTCACTGGAATTGGTGCTACTGCCTGAACCTGGGGTGGGGCCTGCTGCACCACCGCTAAATCTTCATTCATCGCTTATGTAACTATCGTGGAAACCTCTACTGCATTCATTGTCCCTTGAGACTACGCTATCTGTTGCTCTCGTAGGTCCTGTCTGTCTCTTGGTGCACGTTGAGGAGGCATCTAAGACAAGAAATAATTTTATAAGTCCACATTTATTACTAAATCTCAAATAGCTGAAGATGTAATCGCATAAATAAGATCGTAATAGTCCTAAAGATAGGGCTATATATAAAAGGACGCAAATCTGAAAACATAGTAAGCCGTACAGATCCTAAAGGACTCTAGATCCTGATGCTCTGATACGACCTGTGACACCCCGCCCAATTAAATAAAGGGTGATCAGTGATGTACCAATTTAAAATAGAATGTTCGGTTGGTTCATTTTTAGCATCACTGTCGAAAAACTTTTTAACATATTAATCACCTAATTTAAAATTAAGCTAGGTGTCAAAACATTTCCAATTTTAGTAAAACCAAGTAAATCCATTTTTATTCAGTCTTAAAATATAAACCATTCACTGCACATAGGAATATAATAAATAATGAACATGAATTAAGTACATAAAGAAATAAGACTGGGTAAAACCTCCCAGTTCAAAACTCCAAACTATAAAGTCAACTGAATACAATATCTCAAATAAAAGACTAGAAGCGGGCGACACATGCCCTAACTAGGAAGTCTAAATGAAATTGAATAGTAAGGATAAATGTGTCTAATGCAAGGACCTACAGCTTCCACAATAGCTGCAGCATGTCTATCAATCACACCTTTAATTATGGTACCCCTGCGGCTGAGCACCTGGAATAATATATACATTGCAAAAGAGAGAAGAGATGTAATAAATGGGTTAGGGCCCAAGGTTTGAAATTGATTTAGCATGTATTTAAATCTGATTCTTAAAACAAGTGTTATACGCATGTTAGTTATCGAACTCTCATATGAGCTTCTCCCCTCTAATATATTGTGCACGCCTAACGTACATCTAATTTCCCCTAGTTATACCACCCAATCTAACTAGTCTGAAGTCATTTTAATATTATCTATACCCACTAGTAGTATACTCGTATCGCCCATACAATACGCTTTCAAATTAGCCTATGTTGAAAAGCTAATTAACATGTTTTCTCGTTTTCATAATAAACCTATTATTCTCTTAAGATTTATTTTATATATAAACATTTTCATCTCTACTAACTATACCCAGCAAATGATTCACAAGTTTATGTAAATATACATATAGTCACATCTTCCCTATATATATATTCTGATACTTCACCTCCGGGCTAAGACCCATTAGCACAACTAACCATAATATTATTGCACCCACGGGTTATTACCAATTAGTTCACCTATAACAATAATCTTGTATCCCCGGGCTATCACCCATTAGTACACTTAACGATAGAATCCCTACACCCCTGATTTATCACTCATTAGTGCACCTAATAGTAAGATTCTTGCACCCCCACTTACCACCCATTAGTGCTCTTGATAATAATATCACATAATAGGCATACACACATCCTATTATAATTTATAGCTATTTCTCCAACCTACATATATACTTCTCATACATATTTTACTTTCAACACTATGTATAGTATAAATATTTAGATTACTATCTCTCTCGTAATCTCCAAGGTACATTCTCTATATATCGAAATAATTAAAGTATTAATTCTCACATACTAAGTTTATTATCGGGGAGTTTCTCTCACTCCAATAAACCAGTAAACTCAAAACTAAACTCTAAGAAAATTCCCAGAAATTCACCTTGTCGCTCGAACGATATGGCAATGTCGTTTGAACGACTGCCACATGTCGCTCGAGCGACTTCGCGCGAGATACCAATCTCATTTGAACGACTTAGCGAGACTTCGCATGAGATCTACTGTTTCATCTTCTTCACAAAATTTCAGCGTTTTCTACCATTTTGAACCTAAAAACCTCAAAGATTTAACACCAACACCTCATCATCAATACCCATCAACACATAACAGATTATAAATCATTACTAACATCCTAGGATCATTAATTCATCATTAATCATCATAGTTATATAAAATCCCCAAATTAATTCACATAAACCCTAGTTTCCAAAATTTCAATTAAAGAACCTAATCAAACCAGATTCGTTCAGCAATATATGATTCAATTTCATAGTTTATCCTCTATATACATGAAGGAATATCAACAACTAATTAGCCGAGCCTCTAATCACCATTTAAACTCCAATTTTCACCCAATTAACATGTAAATCATGATTAATTTAACATACTCTAACATGAGTATGATTATTTCTAAAAGAAATCAAGTAATAAACAGTCAACTTAAATCAAAGGTCTGAATCCTTTGGTGATGTTGGTATGGACGCATTCCTCTCTTCTTGATCTACGCGTTGGTGGTGGTGGTTGTGCAAGGTTGTGATAATTTGGCCTTCCCTCTTGGAAATTGGTTCTCACTCACACCCTTTATGGTCGTTCTTTACTTTTTGTGTCTCTTAAACCTAAAGGAATTTTCTTGGCTAATAAAATAACTCCCAATTTTCGTCCATTAATTAAATCCAAAAATACAATTTACCATAATGCCCTCTCGAGACGCTGGTTAGGTCTAAAATTGCTTCGAAACCCAAACTAAACATTCGAGTATACTATTTTGACTATCTCGACCATCCCGGACTCAACGGCGCACTTGAAATGACCATACGAGTTAATAAAAATAATTTTTCTTTTTATCTCATTCAATTAGTCTCGACACGACTCACATGCGCGTCGAACTTAAATTACCAAACTATCATATTATTCACTCTTGACCATTTATCAAAGTCTATAGTTCCATATTACAAATCACACAATAATACTAAATCAATTAGTGTTAACCCTTGGCACCCTAGTTAATATTTATTTTTAAATCCGAATTAATTAACATTTAAATTCTCACATTTTAATTCAATTAATCCCACTATAATAATTAATCTCATAATTATTTAAATCATAAAAAATATGGGGTATTATAGTTTCATGAAGCAACCAATGGTTTAGAGGACATGTGATGTTTGGGTCAATTTTAGGCCTAGGTTAACCAGTTTGGCAAAGAGGACAAGAATATGATAAGAATGCATAGGACCTTTAATCCTCAGTGGAAAGTTGGATTGGTAACTTTAAGATTGAGAGTTTTCACCGCAATTGTTCCGATCCTATAATGTGTTCCATACTTTGAAGACAAAAATGTATGTCAAAATTGTAATACACGATTAATGTGAACTATTTGGGTATTCATAGTGATGTTGTTTTGTGATTAGACTCATGTCGATCATATGCTATAGCCAATAGGTTTAATAACACAGGGAAGTCCATTATTTAAGTAGTGTATGGTGAACATGAGATACAAGGAACAACTTGAAATTTTCAGTTGAGTTTGTATGAAATCCATCCAAGATGATTTAAAGAGGCCGATATTGGGTTATAATTTTGGGGATGGAATTTCCCAAGGCCGGAAGCTTGTAAGACCCGATTATTTAATATCTAAGAAAGTTATGAATTTTTGTCTGTCATGTACTATGTTACGTGGGTTGATTGAGTTACGAATTTTAATGGAAATTAAAGAAATTAATTGGAATAATTTAAATGGTTATAATAATTTATGTATTATAATATCGTAAATTCATAGAAGGAAATTCAAAAAACATATTTATAACCTATGATTTTAAATTGATTCGAATTTAGGACTGAATCGAATCGATCTGTAGCAGGTTCAAACTTATTTGGATTTAGGATGAACCGATTAGATCTATAGGAGTCCTAGTTAATTTTATATTTTAGGATAGTCGAGTGTGTAAGTTTGTCGGGTGGTTTTGGACACCTTGAATATTTGGACACTTTCTAGACTACCTTAGAACCTTTAGGTCACAGGGAAGAAACTCCTAATGGGTAGGAACCACTTGATATGTGTAGGGGTCATCAAGGATGGGTTATAGGGGTAACCTACCCTATGTCTTAAATTCATGCAAAATGAAAATATGCAATAGATCGAATCAGAATTTTCTTTTTTCTCCCCCATTTATACACAACAAAAGATTTTTTTATCTCTCCATAGTTCACACATACTATAATACATTCATATCTTCCATTGTCAAGTGTTTCCGCGTGTTGTAGAAGGGTGTTTTGGAAGAACATATTTTCAGAAAATTTGGCGCTTCTTGGAAGCTTGTTCATCATCTTCTTCAAAGTTATTTATCTTAGTAAAAGATAAGGGTTCTACGATATTTTGAAGTTTGAACCATAACATGCTCTCTCTCTCTCTCTCTCTCTCTCTCTCTCTCTCTCTCTCTCTCTCTCTCTCTCTCTCTCTCTCTCTCTTTGCATATATGTGTATATATATATATATATATAAGAGGGTAGTGAGATTGGGGTCTATGAATAACTGGAAAGGGTGAGGCTTGACCCACTCCAATGGATGCTATCTGCAAGGTTCTTAAGAACTTCTGGAGCAGCTTCTGGTGAAACCTTCTCCTTTTGGTAGAAATGGAGATCAAATATCGAACTCCCTCCCTGCAATAATATCAACTTCATAATAATAATAATAAATTTTCTTAAGAAGATATCCTGAGAGAGATGGCTATCAGTGGGGAATGAAAGAACAAGGCACTCAGCACTTAGAGAGAGAGAGAGAGAGAGAGAGAGAGAGAGAGAGAAGGGGGGATTACTAGAGAGGTTCTGGTATGATTTTGAGAGAGTAACTTTGCAATTGAGTTTTTCTATCCTTCTTGACCTTTCCCAAGGGTCCTATTTATACTTGGGAACTAGGTCGGATTTGGCACTTTTAGCTCCAAAAAATTAGAGCGTTGGTGAGGGACAAGGTCTGCAGTGCACCATTTGTCCCTATAAGGACATAAATTTCCAATTGAGTCTCTGTATTGCTTTGACTTAATTTCGTGAACAAAACTGTGTTTGTAATATGTCATAAGGAGATTGTATTTTGTCACGATCCCACTTGGTCTATGATGTATTGAAGAAATTGAAGACATCGCGACAAAGCTTCAAAGAATTAATCATGCCAAAGTTTAATTGGTACATGTTTATTCGTCTTCAAGTTAATTGCATTCTGAGATCACACATGTATGACTGTGTATAATTAATGGTGCTCGAAAATGTTTTTATAAAAGATAAGGATATAATTTTATAAGAAAAAATGTTTTAAAAGTGTTTTAAGCATTTTACACTACATTTTATTATGATAAGCTCGAAATTGAGTTTGACTTAATTGGATCTCTTTTGAAGAAACATTTTAAAGAAAAAGTTAAACTGACACGCGCGTCGTTCAAATGACAAGTTGGCTCGTTCGAGTGAGATATCCATGTAGCACGAACAACAGGTCGATCTCTTTCGAGTGACACAATTTTTGAGGCGGTGAACGTTTTTTATTTAAAGCATGGTTTCATCAAAATTAATGGGTGTGCATTCTGGAAAAACAGTTTATGATCCAAAGACCTGTTTGCACATGTTTTTCTAAGATTTCAAAGCTTAAACACATCCTTAGAGTTTGCAAAGATCCGACTTATCATTATTATATGTTTATGTAATCTTGGTACACTAAGAAGGTTTATTCTATACTTGAACATATAGGTTTTGGAATAAAAGAGAAGGATTTCTTGTTCGACATCGTAGACGTATCAAAGCCATTCGGTGGAAACTAAGACATACGTGGATGCGTGTGTTGTGGACAGGTATCGTGGAAGGACTTTCTATGTGGTCACTATGATAAGAGTGGTTTAAGATCAGAAGAGCGTCAAGACCCGTGGGGATCGAGTCGTTGAGTGAGTCTTTTGCCTGTCCATTATAATTCCACATTCATAGTGATTGTCTGGCTTGGGCTGTCTGAGGTTTTTTCCCGTCTTGGGTTTTTCCTTGTACATCCGACATTGTGAGTATTATTTACTTTACTTTACTTGCTTTAATCACTAGATGCATGTTTAGGATTAATCAAGATAAAATTCGTTTAAAGTAAAAATTGGTTTTTCACAACTTGGTTTGGGGCTAATTAAAAGTTGGATAATTTTTTGTGAAAATTGGTTTAATTTAAAATACACTCGTGTAAGAACACTCTTTCAAATTGGTATCAGAACTAGAAAACATAATTTTTTTTTTTTTGATCCCGTGTGTTTTCAAAGATGAATTTTGGATATAATGAACTTTTTCGATCTCCTATTTTTGATGGCACTAATCACACCTATTGGAAGATGAGAATGAAAAGTGCATTAAAATATATTGATGAGCATGTGTGTGTAGAAGTTGAGAAATGTTGGACACCCCCTGTCACTATTTTAGGTGAGGTCACTAATGTAAATCGTGTTGAGTCATGGACCCAAACTGAACATAGACTTACACAATATAATTCTAAGGGGTTGCACGTTATTTCTTCACATGTCACACCAGCAGAATATAATAGAATTATGACTTGTGAAACATCAAAAGAGGATTGGGATATTTTGGCACTCACTCACGAGGGCACTAGAACGGTTAGGGCGTCGAAACATCAAAATATTACTACACAGTTTGAAACCATTAGGATGTTAGAGAGTGAGACTTTTGATGAGTTTTATGCTAGGTTTTCCAATATTGTCAACTCGTCGTTCAACCTAGGTGAGAAAATTCCTGATAATCGTGTCATTACTCCCTGGGTAAGTTAGAGTCGACAAAACTAGAAGAGATTGTAGGTGACTTACAAACCTATGAAATCGACATGATTACCTCCTTGCAAGTGCCTAAGAAAGAAAAGGGTATTGCTTTGAAAACCCAGAAGGATGAAATTAATGTTTCGAATTTCTATTCCGATTTCGATTTTGAGGATGTTGTTTTGTTGGCAAAGAAATTTAAAAAAATTATCAAGTTTCAAGAGCAATAGAAAAATGCCAAGAAATTTGAAAAATTCAAGAATAAAAAAGTTGATCCCACCTCTAAGGATAAGTTTGAGAAGCCTAAGAGAGATGAGTCGGATAAGTGTTTTGGCTGTGTGGGGTACGGTCACAAAGTTAAGAAGTGCCACACTAGACTTAAAAAAGAGGTCAAGCAACCCATTATTTATAGTGCCACCTTAAGTGATAGTGATCCGAAAGAGGGAGAGAGTTCCCCATTGATCGTAACTTTATTGCCTTTATGTCATGTCATGTGATAGACGACGATTCCCAAGTGAATGACACTTTTGAGGAGATTTTGAGTGAATCCGATGTTAGTAAGGGTGAAGAGAGTGACGAAGATGAGATAGATGTGAAAGAATTGCAAGTTGCATTTAATGAGTTATATGCCGAGACGGTTAAGGTGAAAAGAAAAATGCAAAATTTCAAGCTAAGTTGAATGAGAGTGCCATAGAAAATAATGATAGTTTGATTGGGGATCTTATGGAACAAGAGAAGACTCTTAGGGATAAATTATATTATGTCAAGGGTGAGAGAGATAATCTCTGTGGTTTGATGGAGTCTTTGAAAAAGGAGATTTTAGAGTTTGATGAGTCTAGGCATTTGCTCAAGTCTAGGATTCATGAGTTGGGGGAGATATTGAGAGACTCTCCTAGAGTTAAGTTTTATTTTGAGGCTAGGTCGGAGAAGTTAGATAAGATCTTAGGCATCGTCCAAATTAAGGGAGATAGGGGAGGTATATGTCTTGATGAGAGAGTTGTTCCCTTTACCCCCGCACATGTGAGAAACACAAGGAAGGTTAGAAAAGGTCCACATACAGGTAATCATTCCCACCTTCACTAAACTTGCACGTTTTGCGATAGAAAAGGTCACCTTAGGTGTTATTATTATGACCTTAGAAAATCTCCTAGGAAGTTTAGGAATGAAGTTTCCCCAGTTCCTTAAACCCCCATGAGTTGTTTTACACCTACTTGGGTTAGGAAATCGGATTTAGTGGCTTTAGGACTAAAACTTCATGATTCTCATTTGGGTGCACTTGATTCTTCCCATGCTAAATCTAAAGGATGATCGTGTTTCCTTGTTTTTCATATGCTAGTTTACTTCATGATATATTCATTGCTAGTATAATGACTTGTGTATCATTTTGTATTATATTTTTTCATTTGTTTGAGTCCTATTGAAAAAAATACAAAAATATTTTGTTTTTGAGAGAACTTTTGAAAAAACAAAAAGATTTTTCTTTTATTTGAGTCAAAATATGTTTGAAAAGCCAAAAAGATTTTCGGTTTTTGTTTTTGAGTTTACATGTATGATGTGGCATATTGGTGTGCTTGGACCCCCCCCCCCCCCCATCGTTTCATCACCCATGTGGCTAGGACATTTGGTCATTATTATCGATGCTTAAAATGATCTTAACCATTGTTTATATGGGTTGTTTCAAAGTTGATATGCATTTTGATTCGACTTTTTATATATTCCATCAATGCACACATGCACGAGTTTATATGGATGTTTGACTTCTCTTGCATATTTGAATTTGGTGAGGCGTTCTTATCTCAATCTTGTCATCTATGCATAAGTAGACCTAAGGAGAAGTGTGTAGGTAAGAATTGTTTACCATGAGGATTTGAATTGGTACCTAATTGAAAAAATGATGAGTGATTCACGAGAAGGGACTGCGAGAGTTCAAAATTAACTCGTCGTGAAAGTCACCGTTTAAAAGATCCCAAAAGAAAAAGCAATATGTTAATAAAAATGGCCAATAAAATTTTCTCTAAGTTGAGAAGGTTAGAAACCTCAAAAGAACTTGAAAAAGTATGTTTATGAGGAAGTTTGGTTGGAGAAAATTTAAGCGGGTTTGCACAACGAATCCTAATGTTGAAACATTGCAATTTGACACCATTGTTTATAGAATCATCAAAATTCTGGATTTGTGTGCATGTAGTATGTTTAGTTCATTAAGCTCACACTTTAATTGTCATATGGATATGATAAAGCTTGATGATTTATCGCTATCAATTAGAGCTTCTTGATCATTTCGATGTGTTGGAATTGTGGCTCATTTTTGTAGTTTCACAACCATACATTCCATGCCCATGTTTAAGCACATCGGTACTATGTTTGCATGTAACTCGCATTGTTAGTCTTTATGCATTTTGGGTAAAAAGCATATTGTTTTAGCTATGTTTTGCCACTGTCAGGCCCTTCTAGTGTTATTTTTCTGGAAATTTTTTAACTGGGCAAAAATATATGATATTTATGGGAAATTGGGAAAATTTGGCATGTCGCGAGAAGTCGTTCAAACAACATCTCCATGTGGAGAGAAGTCTTGTTCGAGCGACATACTCATCTAGTTTGAGCGACATCCCTGGATCGTTCGAACGATAATCCGAAATTTTGTGCTTCATTTTTGTTTGCAGTCCACTGGTTTATTTTGTGATATTTTTGGTACTGCAGGAAGCTTTGTGGACTAACTGATTTATATGCAGGTTTTATTGTCTCATATTGGAATTTTGCATATGATTCCGTCTATCACACTTGATTAGATTGTTATATTCTTTGTGTGATTCATTGGTTTACTAGCTACTGATTTGTCATTACTTGATCATATTTAGCTGGTTGTTTCATGATTATGTAGCAATTTTTATTTGGTATATCTTCATGCTAGATACTTTTTGATTGGTTTATCATTTCAACGGGTTGTCTATTTGAGACAAAAGGGGGAGAGATGTATGTGATGTAGAGGGAGATTTGTTGAGCATGTTTTTTACTACATATTTTACAAATTGGTATCTTTTTGTTGCTCAATTGTTTAACAAATGATTAGTGAGAGTTTATCCATATTGGTATCTATTATAAAATCGGTATCATATATATATATATATATATATATATATATATATATATATATATATATATATATATATATATTGGTTTCATTTGTTCCTCCATACTTCACTGGGTATTTATTTGTCTGTTTCATGTGTGTAGGTATGCTTCAGAGATTCGAGATTTCAAGTCTACATCACATTCAGACAGTTGATGCTTGTCGGTGCTTCATATACGAACCCGTGTCCTGTAATTTTTGAATTTGGGTTTATGGGATGGGATTTAGGCGTCACACGGCTTGACGACCCGACTTAGGATTTTCACTGGTTTAGTTTTGTCCCGAAATAGTCAAAGGGGGAAATTTATAAGGACATAAATTTTTAATTGAGTCCCTGTATTGTTTTGACTTAATTTCGTGAACAAAACTGTGTTTGTAATATGTCATAGGGAGATTTTATTTTGTCACGATCCCACTCAGTCTATGACATATTGAAGAAATTGAAGACGTTGCGGAAAAGCTTGAAAGAATTAATCATGCCAAAATTTAATTGGTGCAAGTTTATTTGTCTTCAATTTAATTGCATTCCGAGATCACAAAAGTATCAGTGCGTAAAATTAATGGTGCTCAGAATTGTCTTTATAAAAGATAATGATGTAATTTTATAAGGAAAGAAGTTTTAAAAGTGTTTTACACTACATTTTATTTTGATAAGCTCATAATAGAGTTTGACTTAATTGGATGTCTTTTGAAGAAACGCTTTAAAGAAAAGTCAAACTGACATGAGCGTCGTTCAAACGACAAGCTGGATCTTTCGAGCGAGATAGCCATGTCGCGCGAATGACAGGTCGTTCTCATTCGAGCGACAAAATTTTTTAGAAGGTGAATTTTTTTTATTTAAAGCTTGGTTTCGTCAGAATTAATAGGTATGCATTCTAGAAAAAAAGTTTACGATCCAGAGAACTGTTTGCACATGTTTTTCTAATGTTTCAAAGTTTAAACACATCCTTAGAGTTTGAAAATATTCGAGTTATCATTATTATATGTTTATGTGATCTTGCTGCACCAAGAATATTTGTTTTATACTTGAACATCTAGGTTTTGCGATGAAGAAAAGATAAGGACTTCTTGTTCGACGTCGTAGACATATCAAAGCCATTCGGTGGACACCGAGACATGCGTGGATGTGTGTGTTGTGGTCTGGTATCGTGGAAGAAGGACTTACTACGTGGGAACTGTGAGAGGAGTGGTTGAAGATTATAAGAGAATCAAGACCTGTGGGGATGGAGTCGTTGAGTGAGTCTTTTGTTATTCGTTGTAATTCCACATTCATAATGATTGTCTAGCTTGGGCCATTCGAGGGTTTTTCCCGTCTTAGATTTTTCCTCATACATATGACGTTGTGAGTGTTCTTTACTTTACTTTACTTTCTTTAATCACTAAATGCATGTTTATGATTAATAAAGATAAAATTTGTTTAAGGTAAAAATTGGTTTTTCACAACTTGGTTTGGTGCTAATTAAAAGTTGGATAATTTTTTGTGCAAATTGGTTTGATTTGAAACACACTCGTGTAGGAACACTCTTTCATTCCCTACTTGTGTGCAACAACCTATCCCCACAGACAGGTTCCACCTTGTGCAAACTAAATTCAAAAAAGCAAATATGTCTCCTAATGGAGACAAAATATCTGATTTGGGAAATATCTTTTGAAACGGTACTTTTGGTACCAACTTTGTAAACTTGAGGGGGTCTCAAGGAACACCTCATCTACAATCTTTGTAAGACTGAGGGGGGTTTTGAGGACCTCGTTCTAAAATTATTTTTCTTGAGAGGGGCCTAGAGGATCCTCTCCTTTAAAATCATTTTATAAACAGTTATTTTCTTGTGAGTGACCTTTTGGCTGCTCACCCAGGGTGTGTCTGACTGTGAGGTGTGTGAGGACTGGGTGACCCTAGGGTCTTTCTACTAGTATTATCTCAATTATAAAGTGCTAAGTGGTTGATCTTTCCCAACAAATCTTATTCCTCAGTCGCCAAGCCAAAACTCCCAAGAGATCCCAACTAGCCTACTTGAGCCCTGCCTGCTCAACCAGGACACTTGTACAAGAAAGATAAGTGTTATTACTTTTGTTCTTTTAAAGAATGACTTTTCATGGGGAGGGTTTACTCATGGTAGCCACTCCATCATCCTGGCCTATTTTTCTAAAAGTTGAGGGGGAGAACCTTGACTGCTCCTCGTCCCAACAATTTTTGGAAGTTGAGGGGGAGGACCTTGATTTCTCCTCGCCCAACATTTTCTAGAGGCCGATGGGGGAGGACCTTAACTACTCCTCTCCCCACCATTTTCTATAAGATGAGCGAGAGGACCCTGACTACTTGTCTCCCTAACATTTTTGGGAAGCTGAGGGGGAGGACCTTGACTACTTGACGCGACTCAGAAAGTGTCTCTAATGCGCGTTCACTCTAGGCTCAAGTGCAAGCCTGTCGCGTTAGTAATAAACTCGGTAAGTCGGGATCGTATCCACAGGGAAATAGGAGAACAGACTTGTGACGACGTTGGATAGGTAAGGAAATCCTAACTCTTACTTTAAAGGAAAAAGAAAAAGTGATTTGATTTGTGGAATGACTACTCTAGATGAAATTATGAAATTATGAAAAGGTGCAATTATACTAAATTACCTAAAATACTGATGAATACTGATTTAAAAATTTAAACTATGTGATGAGAAAAATAGGACGGGAATACAATCCCCCAACCCTAGTGTATTGCAGCTATAATACTAATCGTAAATTTAATTGATTAATTTGACCCAGAATTTAGTACTCCCAAGCATTACGTATATGTGGTTCAAGCCCGCATCATACTTAATCTGAGGATGAGTAAATCAGTATCGCGATAATGACACTCGAATTTCATTCTAAAGCATCCCGGTTACCCAAAGGCAAACAAGATCTAAAGATCTATAATTGTATGTTCCTACGTGATACGATCATAATCAATCATTAAATTCAGGGGACTAATGTTACACACACGCAACTAACACATCAGGCTGGGTTCATGTATCCCGGCCTTAAAAAATCTAGCCTAGCATGCTGAAGGTAATGAAAACAGTGTTTGATGTGCAGAAAACCATAATTAAACTAAGAAAACGTTATGGAATGATGTAGAAAGGAATTAAACTGAAGAAAGGTAACTTCTAATATTACCAAAGCAGTAGCAGCAGAAATTAACAACACTTGTAATCAAAGAATTTCTGAATAATCTTCACTATTAGAATTAAAAGAATAAACTGTATCAAAACTAGGGTTTCTGAAAAAGAATGGAAAATTAACTAAAATTCTCTGTGCAAATAATGATAATAAAACGGGTTTTTATACCCTACAAGAATTCAGGAGTTTTCGCTACACTAGGACTCTTCTTAGGAGAAGATAAGATTTTAAGATCTCCAGTCTAGGCCTTAGGCGGTCCGGGCCTTAGGCGGATCGGTCTTCCTCCCATGCGGATCGGTTCCTTTTATTTTCTGGCGGACCAGTTCTAGGCAGATCGGTTCTTTTTTTTTCATCCTTCTTCGGTTTGCTTTCAATCCGGGGTCTACTAGAGTTTTGCACAGCGGACCGGTCCGGGGTGAGGGTGGACCGGTCTGCCTGTTTGACTTTTTTCTCAACTTTGACTGCTCATAGCTTTTGTTTCGGGACTCCGATTGAGGTGTCGTTTATTCCTATGTGCTTATGAGTGTGATATCTTCAACTTCTCCTAAGATGCCTCATCCGAATTCCGGGTGAAAATTTACACTTTTGCTCTTTTGACTTTCCTTCTTGTCTTTCTTGATTCTTCCGATTTCCTTCTTTTGTTTCTTGACATCAAATACTTGTAAAATCACTACGAAATACCAGAAACTCGGTGTACTCGTTAGGAAGTCAGTAGCAAGATTATGAGATAAAGTCAAATCGATTATGTTGTTCGAGGTGCTAAAAGTAACTAAATTAAGGGATAAATTAGGACGAATTTATGCCTAATCACTGCTCCTCGCCCCGACATTTTTTTGAAGTTGAGGGACCTTGAGGGTTCCTTCACTAATATGATTTTTTTGCCATTAAATGACCCTGGGGGTTCCTTCTCTATATAAATTTCTGTCGGGACACTGGGTGGGGTTCCTTCTCAGTAATGAGTTTCTGACGGGACCCTGGGTGGGGTTCCTTCTCAATATGAATTTCGATCGGGACCCTGGGGGGGTCCTTCTCAATATGAGTGTTCAGGGTGGGCTTCCTTCTCAAGATGAATTTCTACCGATACCTTCACCCCAAAATATAGTGGTCAATCTTGAAACACCCTTTTACATTAGACCCTCATGCAAAGTCTTTTATGTTGGGCTGTCCAAAAGGTTTTTTCGCCATAAATTCGATTTTCAATTTTAAGGTACCCTAGGGCTCCTTCATCATTCCCCTTCGGGTCATTAAATGTTTTCTCCCTTCATCCCATGTTTTGTAAATGAGGCCACTTATGGTGAACCTCTTTGTCTGGGTTTCAACTTGGGTAGAGGGGTTGCTCGCGGTGTGCCCCTCGTCCTTGGACTTTTTCTATGACATTCTATCTTGTTTAGAGAGGTTACTCATAGTGAGCCCCTCGTCCTTGGCCTCCTTTTGTGGCCTTCTATCTTGTTTAGAGGGGTTGCTTATGGTAGACGCCCCTCGTCATTAGCCTTTTTTCCGTGGCCTTCTATATTGGGTATAGGGGTTGCTCAAAGTGAGCCCCTCATCTTTGTCCTTTATTATATGGCCTTCTATCTTGTTTAGAGAGATTTATTATGGTGAGACCCTCATCCTTGGCCTTTGTCTGTGGCCTTATATCTTGAATAGAGGGGTTGCTCACGGTGAGCCCCTCTTTCTTGGACTCTTATCGTGGCCTTCTATCTTCGGTAGAGGGGTTGCTCAAAGTGATTCCCCTTGTCCAGATTTTACACCTCGTCATAGGGCCACTCAAGGTGGCTCCTCTTGCCCTAAATATTTTCTTGCTAACTTGGGCAGTAAGATCCCCTCTAGGTGGGATCACTCGCCCTTACCTATTCTATAATTATAGTTGGACACCCCTCTACATTAGTCCCCTCGTAAAAAAATCTTTGTGTTGGGTAGCCCAAAGGGTTTTGTACGAGACAATCACTTCATCTTGGAATGCAAAAGTTTAATTCCTTTACATCAATACACTGTTCGGTTTGGAGTGACTGTGGGCTTCATATTGGTGGACTTCCTCATCCTCAGTCATTGTCTTTCCTGCACTAGAAATGAAGCATACGGGCCACTCTAGGTGAGTTCCCTCGCCGTAACTCATTTTAACTTGTTTCCACTTTATGCAGTGAGGAGGGGGGAGCACTTAGGGTAGACCCTCACATTTCTATGTCTTTCTTTGGATGATGGGTCACTGATAATACACAAATATTATGTATTTGATTCCTCGAACCTATGCATTTTAGCCCCCTCGAGTATCTTATTTCCTATATTTATGCCCGTTAACCAGATAACCTCGGATTTATGTTGTTAACATTCTATATGAGGTATAATTGGGCCTTTGTAGGTATTTAGGTACTAAGTATGGAGTTTGGATGAATTACGGCTAAATTCTGTACACAATCACATGTTCAAGGGTAATTCGAATAATTCACATTTTAGTAACCTGGCCAAACATCTGCACAGAAGTTGTTTCCCTCCTCACAAGCTTCGCGTGGCCATGAATGGTGCGCGATTCCGATCCCTAACGAAGAAGTTACGACACTTTTGGCGGAAAAGATTTCCAACTACACCAAAACAGGAGAAAAATTGATGCAGACCTGCTTGATCGATCGATCGATCAGAAGGATCAATCGATCGATCCTTCAATTTTCATTCTTCGTGGGAAGCAGTGGGTAAATATTTGCTCGATCGATCGATCCCCTATTTTCTGCGATATTTTCCCCTTTTATTTTATTTTCCCTTTTCTTTTCTATTTTTGTTCCAACTTACTATATAAAGTTATTTTGTTCTGATAATCAAATATTCAATATATAATTCATTTTAGGTTAGAATACCTTAGGGTTTGGGGGGTTTGGAGAGTTCTTCTTCATTTCTTCTTGGTTTGACACACATTTGGGTTTATAAGTGGACTATTCATCCCCTCTACCATTTAATTTAGTTATATTTCCTTATTTCTTGCTTTGTAGTTAATTTACTTGGTTTCATAACTAGCTTTACATGATTTCTTTCTGTGATTTGTAGTGTAGTTTTATTGCATTTATTTGCTACGTTTATTTCATGCTTTCTAGCTAAGTAAGTCTAGGTTGTGTCAGACTGAACTCATTTCGGGTTGACATGTTGCATTGCTTTGGTGATGGAGTTTACGGGTCTATTTTGGGTGTGTTGTCCTAGTTATTATGCCTAGGAGATATGACGGGGCATATCATGTATAATCCGTGCTTACGACCTTGCGTGCGTAATTTTTGGGGTATTTGTTGACGCCAAAATCTTATTAGGCTGTTATGCGGATTTAGGGTTGTGACAACTCTTGATTCAATTAACTGTCCAAACAAGACACAGTCTTAATAACTCGTTGTGACAACCCGCTCTCCGAAATAAGGGGTGGCCAGCCCTATACCTCGACATAACGGAATCATGGATGGATATCATCCTCAGCATCATAAAAATAATTAGGTGTATAGGCAAGCCACTCCATAAATCAGAAAGCAGGTTGTCAAAATTTTGATTTAAAAGAAAGATTTAAGAAATAAATTAAACAACCCAAATCTGACAAAAGTGGAATATCCATAGAAAACATAAATAGTTAACCAAAACATTATGCAATAAAATAACCGAATAATCTGTCGGTCCACAGTTACATCACAAAGTTATATATAATACATACTACATCCATTAACAATTATAATTTATGGGCCACTAGCCCGAATGTAAGACCCGATCATAACTAGATTCCAAAAATGAGGGCGTCTAACAACATCCTGTAATCATCCGCAAGGTCATACAGCTCGTCAAAATCATAAGAATGGAAATTCATAACGGGTGCCCTTGCGGAGGAGCACCTGAGCGGATACCGCAATATGCACAACATAGAAAGATGAACGGGCCAGGGCCCGATTTATATATGATTCCCAGAAGAGTAAGAAGCATGATAGATATGGACAATGAATTAATAAATAATGTGAATGAAAATCTAACAACCTAACCATAAAATGTGTTAATGCAATTATATGTTTCTAACAATTATAAAATTTGACAAAAGAAGTTAAAATTAAATTTCATTTCTTCCCATACCTTATAATTTTCCATTCCTTAGCAGGAATATAATTACCATCACATAACTTATGGCAATATACATACCTCAAGTCCCACTTGAGTTAGAAAGGTTATATTCATATACATATAACGTTTCTAAGACCGCCCCTCCGAGTTTCCCCACTGGGCGCGCCCCTAATTGACTATCATCTTCCACGGCCTATCTATACAAGACAACCTGGGCAGCTAACGCACGTCGGGAAGTGGCCATATGCCTGCGAGTGAGTCATAACCACACCCGGAATTACCTCACTAGCGCAGAAAAACATACACAAAACCCTCATATGGTCGAGGACTATAGTCAGCCTGCATTCAATAGCCAGGGGACATCACCTCATGCGCGATCTTCCCTTACGATAGCATTTAGAGAGGTGTGTTTAAGTAATTTAACAATTACCAAATTATCCCATGTTTCATTATCATGAATCTCATGTGTTTCATTTACTTGAAACATTTATCTTTGAATATTTCTTATTCAATTCATCATATGTTTAGGTCCCGAAGCATTCTCTAAACAACCTCTCAAAGTCTTCTAGGTCCCAAGGTTTTATATACCTCAACAAGGCCTCTAAAAATCTCCGCATATGGGCTTAAAATTCTATTTTCCAATTTCTCTACCGAATAAAAAGTGATGCCTAAACATCACTTTAAATACCCCTAAATCAACCCCAAGTGATCCCATTCGATTATGGGGTAACGACCAAACTCGACTAAAACTCTAGGATCATATGTTTACTTCATTCAAGAAGGTCCCTATGAAAAAGGAAAACCTAGGAAATGAGAAAAGAAATAAAAATAAAGTTTAAGAGTGAAAAACAGGGGACCGGTCGACCGGTCCTAAGGCTGCGGTCGACCGCGTCTCAAATCTTTTTCCTTAGTAGGAAAGCAGAAAGTCTAGGAAGAGGGGGCCGTTCGACCGCGATCGACCGCACGCCAAAAATCAGGCCTTAGTGAGAAAGCAATATGCCCTCCCCCGAAGTCCCGGTCGATCGGTCCTGGATACGCGGTCGACCAGTCATAGCAGACCCAAAAACCCTTCTTCTTCTACAACAAGCCTCCACACCATATTTTTTATACCAAAAGATTTTAAATGCTTCCAACACCCAAAATCTATACCAATAACAATTCAAAGCAACCTCCAAGGAGTTAAAACCCCTAAATCCACTAAAAGCCCTAATATCCAAAAACCATACACAACTATAACTATCAATGCAAATTACTCTACTTAAATCATGAAATAGCAAGTAGAAAACTTGCCTCGAGGTTGTAACTTCAGATTTTGGTGAGGTTGTATGCAAGATCAAACACCCAAGCTTCAATCTCTCTTCTTCTCCTTAGGTTTTCTTCTCTTCCTTTCTTACTCTAGGTTTAGCAAATTCAATTAGGGGAATAGTAACTTAGGCAAGACGTATAACGTGGCTTAGGCTCAAAATTCCAGCTTAAGTGATTAATGTGCGGTAAAATAATACGCATATACTCATGTAAACTACAACTAGTCAAAAGTGTCCGAAAACTAGAAATACAATATGGCACACAATTTGACTATCTCAAACCTCCCGGAACTATTGGCACCCTCCAAATCATCATTTGGAGATTTTATAATTCAGTTTAGGTTCCGGTTTCATTTTAAGCCCAAATGTCATTTTAAATTCTTATGACATAATAAAACATAGCATAGCAAAATTCACCTCTACATACGGTAAATATGCAACATCATAGTAGATATTAACTTATCTATCTTAAATTAATACCTACTCCACAAATCAACATCATTAGTTAATCACTATAATAAGCAGATTAAAATATAAAATGGAATCTCAAAAGCGAGGGTTGTTACATACTTCCCCCCTTATGAGAATTTTGTCCGCAAAATTCAAGCGTACCTCGTATAAAGAGATGCTGATATTTCTCCCACATGTCCTTCTTGCACTCCCACGTAGATTCCTTAGCATTATGGTGACTCCATTGAACCCGCACCAAGGGCAAGACACGAGATCTCAATCTACGCTCCCCATGCTCTAGTATTGCAACCGGTTGTTCTTCATATGAAACATCGGGTTGCAAATCAATATCCTCAAAAGGAATGTGCCATAGCGCACCTTCACACCTCCTATACTTCTTTAGGGAGGAAACATGGAACACATCATGAATTTATTGCAATGGTTCCGGTAAAGCGAGTTGATATGCCACGGGACCCACTTTTGCAATAACTGGAAATGGTCCAACAAAGTGCGGCGCAAGTTTCCCTTTTTACCAAAACGCTTTATCCCTTTCATGGGCGACACTCTAACCAAAACTTGGTCCCCAACCTCCAATTCCATGTGTCGACGACCTGCATCGGCACAGCTCTTTTGACGATCTTGGGCTATCCGGATGCGATTTCGAATCAACTCAATCTTCGAGGAAGTATCTTGGATCATTTCTGGCCCAAGAAATTTATTATCACCCACTTCCAACCAACAAGCAGGTGATCTACACGGCCTTCCATACAAAGTCTCATAAGGTGCCATTCCAATAGTGAATTGGTAAGAGTTGTTTTAAGCAAACTCAACCAATGGGAGATATTGTTCCCAACCACCTTTGAAGTCAAGCATACACATGCGAAGCATATCCTCCAACATTTGATTTACCCTTTCAGTTTGGCCGTCTGTTTGAGGATGGTATGAAGTGCTTAACCTCAATTCGGTCCCCATCGCTTCTTGGAAACTCCTCCAAAAGTGGGAAACAAAAATTTTGTCTCTGTCGAAGACTATATTAAACTGCACCCCATGGAGTCTCACCACCTCCTCGATGAATAAGCGAGCATACCGAGCGGTGTCAAAATCTGTCCGCACAGGTAGGAAGTGTGCCGACTTTGTCAATCGGTCGACAATTACCCAAATAGAATCACACCCTCTTTGTGATCTCAGCAAGACCGTGATAAAATCCATCGTTATACTTTCCCATTTACACACCGGGATCTCTAACGGTTGCAACAAACCTGTCGGCTTCTGATGATCGATCTTGACCAGTTGACAAGTAGTGCATTGGGACACAAATTCTGAAATATCCCTCTTCATACCCGACCACCAATATTGGCGGCGCATATCCTGATACATTTTATCCCCACCAGGATGAACCGTGAACCTAGACCCATGAGATTCGGCCATCACTGCCCACCTCAAATCTCCTTCCTTCAGAACGATGAGTCTTCCATGGAAGCGTAACCCACCCTCGGAACCAATCGAGTAGGACTCTACTCCCTCGCACAGCAATCGACGAATATGGTCTTGACACTCCTTATCCCTTCCTTGATCTTCTACCACCCTTGCCAAAATGGTAGGAGGAACAGTCATTACCGACATGAATGCTCTCACCATCGCATCCTCCTGACTGAGTTCCTTCCATTTAGCCTTCCAAACCTCGGCTAACTCTCCATTTGGCTTCCTACTCAAGGCATCCGCTACCACGTTGGCCTTACCCGGATGATAATGAATATCAAATTGATAATCTTTCACGAATTCTAACCATCGGCGTTGTCTCATATTTAAGTCCTTCTGTGACAACAAATATTGCAGCGATTTGTGGTCCGTGAAAAGACTAAACTTCTCTCCCAAGAGATAATGCCTCCATATCTTCAAAGCAAAAACAACTGCGGCTAGTTCTAAGTCATGCACCGGATAGTTCCTTTCACGGGGCTTCAACTTACGGGAAGCATAAGCGATAGCCCGTCTCTCTTGCTGAAGTACACCTCCCAATCCTTGAAGAGATGCATTGGTGAAGACTAGATATTCCAATCCTGGTTTTGGCAAAGCAAGGATCGGAGCCGAAGTCAATCTATCTTTAAGTTCATCAAATGCAGCTTGGCAAGAATCATCCCAAATAAAGCTCACCCCTTTCCGGGTGAAGTTGGTCAAAGGGCTAGCAATCTTAGAGAAACCCTTGATGAACCGACGGTAATAACCCGTCAATCCCAGAAAACTACGAACTTCGGTAGGTGTCGTGGGTTGACCCCACTCCCTCACCGCAGGTACCTTGCCTGGATCCACTAATACACCTTGGGACGTCACCACATTACCCAAAAATTGTACTTCTTGCAACCAAAAGCCACACTTCTCGAACTTGTCATACAGTTGATGGTCTCGTAGTCTCTATAGGACCAACCTCAAATGCATAGCATGATCAGACTCCGTTCGAGAATAGACTAAAATGTCATCGATGAACACAATGACAAATTGGTCCAGGAAATCCCGAAAGACCCTATTCATGAGATCCATAAATACAGCAGGGGCATTGGTTAGTCCAAAGGACATAACCAAAAATTCATAAGACCCGTACCTCGTAAGAAAAGCAGTCTTGGACACGTCCTCCTCTCGTATCCTCAATTGATGATACCACGTCCTAAAATCGATCTTAGAGAAGTACATCACTCCTCGAAGTTGATCAAACAAATCATCGATACGAGGTAAAGGGTATTTATTCCGGATGGTGACTTTATTCAATTCTCTATAGTCCACACATAACCGGAGAGAACCATCTCTTTTCTTAACAAACAACACTGGAGAACCCCATGGCGATGTACTACGCCGTATAAATCCCTGCTCCAACAACTTTTGAATTTGATCTCTTATCTCCCTCATTTCAATAGGAGCCATTCGGTATGGAGCCCTCGCAATAGGCCTCGTTCCTGGCGCTAAATCGATCACAAATTTAATTTCTCGGCTAGGAGGTAAACTCGGTATCTCTCGAAAAACATCCTCAAAGTCTTTCACAACTGGAATGGAATCCAAAGGAACGACTACATCTCTAGAAGTCTCCTCGGCAATGCAATACAAATAAGTACAAGTACTCCCCTCTAAACGAGGTAAAACTACCAGGAACATCTCTTGTCCCGGCACGGAGAAGACTATATTCTTCCCGTAGCAATTTACAATAGCATGATATTTAATCAGCCAATCCATACCCAAAATCACGTCATACCCGACCATATCCAGGACGAGTAAATCGTCCTTAAAACATAAATCACCGAGAGAGATTTATATATTTTTACAAACAAAGAAGATGAGTGAATCATCACCCATAGAGGACTCCACACTAGTAAAAGTTCTTTCGACAGATTTAATCAACTCAGTGGTCTGAGCAAAACTCCTAGAAATAAATGAGTGTGTTGCACCAGTATCAAACAAAACACGACCCACATATCCCTGAATAAGGAAGTTTCCCTCAATGGCTGGCGGTGCAGGCGGAGCCGGAGGAAGCATAGCATCCTGAATATGGTAGACCCTACCATATTGTAAATGACCCTGTTGTGGAGGAGCAACTGGGTTAGGTACCTGTGGAGGGAATTGAACGTACGGCTATTGTGGAGCTCGAGGAAACTGTCCCCCAATCAACTGAGGGCATTCCCTCTTATAGTGACCCGCTTCCCCGCATTGGAAACACCGGCCTAACATATTCTCAGCATTTCTACCACGATTGTTTCTAAACTGATTTACCCCCTGGCCCTGTTGGCCTCTGCCTCCCTGACCACCACGGCCAGCTTGCTGTTGTGGGGCACCCTGACCTTGTCTATTATTTTGGTTCCCCCCATTAAACCCACCAGAACGCTGCCTCTTAGACGATTCCCCCTGTTGGGGATCCTTTTCTTTCGGTTTACTTCCCGAAGGTTGGGACGAGGGAAAGACTCCTCCTCCAATCCCACCACCTCCCGGCCTTCCACCTTGCCCCACTACGGAGGTCTTCCTTCCACTTTGCAAAAAGAGTCTATGCTCTTGGCAATGTAATAGAGCTGCATTCATCACTTCCCCAAAAGTCTGTAGAGCAGGATTACCCAGCAAGTGTTGTCGGATCCTCCATTTCAACCCTCTCAAAAACTTTGAAACTTTCTTTTCTTCGGGAGTCACTTCATCCGGCACGAAGCTTGCTAACCGAGTGAATTCCTCCTCATATTCCGCTACTGACCTCTCCCCTTGTACAAGGTCCTGCAATCTCCTTATCATCTCCCCTTGAATTGCGGGAGGAAAATACTTACGATCAAATAAAACCCAGAATCCAGAGATGGACATAGTATCCCATTGTTCTGGCGTAGTCACAGACTCCCACCCGTGTAATGCGGCACCAACCAATTTAAAGGTAGCAAGGACTTGTTTCCTGTCCTCACCACACTCTACCATACGTAGATGGCATTGAATATCCGTCTTCCATTGATTCGCCTTAATAACATCTGAGCTCCCGTCGAATTCCGGGGGCTGGCCCTTCAGGAAAGATTCCCTAGCTCTCTCCCACGGAGAAGGTCCAGTGGGAACTTGGGCATCTGGCGCTCTCTGCTGAGCCTGTGGCGCTTGTTGGGCCACTGCTGTCATGGCCGCATTAACGGCTTGATCCACTATATTCGCCACATCCGAGGCATTAAATGTTCCTTGTGGCGGCGGAGGTGGACCAACATCCTCATCTAAGATCCTATTGCATCTCGCCGGGCGACCTCTTTTAGGTGGCATCTGAGAGAGATAACAACAGAGTTAGAATTTCACTCAAAACAATCTATAGTTGCAGAAGATCGTAAGCATAAACAACAACTAGTCCTAACATTAGGCTCTATGTAAAAAAAACGCTACGGTAGAACGTGACAAGTCCACAAGATCCAAAAGACTCTAGAACCTGATGCTCTGATACCATCTGTGACAACCCGCTCTCCGAAATAAGGGGTGGCCAGCCCTATACCTCGACATAACGGAATCATGGATGGATATCATCCTCAGCATCATAGAAATAATTAGGTGTATAGGCAAGCCACTCCATAAATCAGAAAGCAGGTTGTCAAAATTTTGATTTAAAAGAAAGATTTAAGAAATAAATTAAACAACCCAAATCTGACAAAAGTGGAATATCCATAGAAAACATAAATAGTTAACCAAAACATTATGCAATAAAAGAATCGAATAATCTGTCGGTCCACAGTTACATCACAAAGTTATATATGATACATACTACATCCATTAACAATTACAATTTACGGGCCACTAGCCTGAATGTAAGACCCGATCATAACTAGATTCTAAAAATGAGGGCGTCTAACAACATCCTGTAATCATCCGCAAGGTCATACAGCTCGTCAAAATCATAAGAATGGAAATTCATAACGGGCGCCCTTGCGGAGGAGCACCTGAGCGGATACCACAATATGCACAACATAGAAAGATGAACGGGGCAGGGCCCGATTTATATATGATTTTCCAGAAGAGTAAGAAGCATGATAGATATGGACAATGAATCAATAAATAATGTGAATGAAAATCTAACAACCTAACCATAAAATGGGTTAATGCAATTATATGTTTCTAACAATTATAAAATTTGACAAAAGAAGTTAAAATTAAATTTCGTTTCTTCCCATACCTTGTAATTTTCCATTCCTTAGCAGGAATATAATTACCATCACATAACTTATGGCAATATACATACCTCAAGTCCCACTTGAGTTAGAAAGGTTATATTCATATACATATAACGTTTCTAAGACCGCCCCTCCGAGTTTCCCCACTGGGCGCCCCCCTAAATGACTGTCATCTTCCAGGGCCTATCTATACAAGACAACCTGGGCACCTAACGCACGTCGGGAAGTGGCCATATGCCTGCGAGTGAGTCATAACCACACCCGGAAATACCTCACTAGCGCAGAAAAATATACACAAAACCCTCATATGGCCGAGGACTATAGTCAGCCTGCATTCAATAGCCAGGGGACATCACCTCATGCACGATCTTCCCTTATGATAGCATTTAGAGAGGTGTGTTTAAGTAATTTAACAATTACCAAATTATCCCATGCTTCATTATCATGAATCTCATGTGTTTCATTTACTTGAAACATTTATCTTTGAATATTTCTTATTCAATTCATCATATGTTTAGGTCCCGAAGCATTCTCTAAACAACCTCTCAAAGTCTTCTAGGTCCCAAGGTTTTATATACCTCAACAAGGCCTCTAAAAATCTCCGCATATGGGCTTAAAATTCTATTTTCCAATTTCTCTACCCAATAAAAAGTGATGCCTAAACATCACTTTAAATACCCCTAAATCAACACCAAGTGATTCCATTCGACTATGGGGTAACGACCAAACTCGACTAAAACTCTAGGATCCTATGTTTACTTCATTCAAGAAGGTCCCTATGAAAAAGGAAAACCTAGGAAATGAGAAAATAAATAAAAATAAAGTTTAAGAGTGAAAAACAGGGGACCGGTCGACCGATCCTAAGGCCGCGGTCGACCGCGTCTCAAATCTTTTACCTTCGTAGGAAAGCAGAAAGTCCATGGAAGAGGGGGCCAGTCGACCAATCACGGACCGCGGTCGACCGCATGCCAAAAATCAGGCCTTAGTGAGAAAGCAGTATGCCCTCCCCCGAAGGCCCGGTCGATCGGTCCTGGATACGCGGTCGACCGGTCATAGCAGACCCAAAAACCCTTCTTCTTCTACAACAAGCCTCCACACCATATTTTTTATACCAAAAGATTTTAAATGCTTTCAACAACCAAAATCTATACCAATAACAATTCAAAGCAACCTCTAAGGAGTTAAAACCCCTAAATCCACTAAAAGCCCTAATATCCAAAAACCATACACAACCATAACTATCAATGCAAATTACTCTACTTAAATCATGAAATAGCAAGTAGAAAACTTGCCTCGAGGTTGTAACTTCAGATTTTGGTGAGGTTGTATGCAAGATCAAACACCCAAGCTTCAATCTTTCTTCTTCTCCTTAGGTTTTCTTCTCTTCCTTTCTTACTCTAGGTTTAGCAAATTCAATTAGGGGAATAATAACTTAGGCAAGACATATAACGTGGCTTAGGCTCAAAATTCCAGCTTAAGTGATTAATGTGCGGTAAAATAATACGCATCTACTCATGTAAACTACAACTAGTCAAAAGTGTTCGGAAACTAGAAATACAATATGGCACACAATTTGACTATCTCAAACCTCCCGGAACTATTGGCACCCTCCAAATCATTATTTGGAGATTTTATAATTCAGTTTAGGTTCCGGTTTCATTTTAAGCCCAAATGTCATTTTAAATTCTTATGACATAATAAAACATAGCATAGCAAAATTCACCTTTACATACGGTAAATATGCAACATCATTGTAGACATTAACTTATCTATCTTAAATTAATACCTACTCCACAAATCAACATCATTAATTAATCACTATAATAAGCAGATTAGAATATAAAATGGAATCTGAAAAGCGAGGGTTGTTACACTCGTCGACCCATGTAACCATTTTATACTAATTAACTTGGGTGAGGGGTATTCGACGCAACCTATAGTTTTTACTTTCCTTGTTAGTCTAGTTTAAATGCACTCTCCTAGATTAATCATTTCCATGTTTTCATCTTTTCCTTTTCGTGTATAATCATCTTTTACACTTTTATTTTAGAAGTACTAAACCAATTAAATTCTAGCAACTTGTCTATGTGGATTTTTTATACCCGACCTACCACTATACTCACCTGTTGAGTGTAGTTGTAATTTAGGTTTTTGTATAGTTCAGGTGATTCGAATTCAACACGACCAACTCGTAGATGACGCTCGCACCGCGACAAAACCCTACCTATCAAAATGGCGCCGTTGCCGGGGACTTGCTTGTTTTAGAATTTATTCAATTTAGTATTTTGTGATATCTTCTTTCTATTTGCATTATTTACCTAACATTTTTGTAGGACTTCTACATTTGAGCGCCAAGAAACACTTGAATTTCTCGTGCATATCTACTTTGTGGAATTCTCCTCTTCGAGCCATTTTTGGGTAAGCATGTCTTATTACAATTCTTTCGGTAATCATTGTTATAATTCTCAAAATGCCTATAATCCAATGACTTTCAGTCAATACTTAGAGTCCCAAAAAACTATAAATTCAAATATGACTTTGGGCGAGTATAACGAAAGTCAAAACTTGGGTTATTTGGAGTTTTGATGATGATGATAATGATTTTGGGCCTGTAATTCCTTATAATAGTAATTTTGAAACGAGTTGCAATAGTTTTCGTAATTCCTATAATAATGATTTTAAGTTTGTGTCCGATGATAATTTTCAGAGTTTTCATTTTCAAGAGTCCGCACCTCGGCCTATGACTTTTGGCCAGGGCTTGCGTATGCCTGAGAGTGAGAAATTTGAAAATTGTTATTAAAAAGAAAATCATTTGTGGGAACATGCGTTGGATTTATTATTTGAGTTCGAAAGCAATTTTTTTCCCAAACTTTTGAAGACGAGGAATGCTTTGAACCAAATGAGGTCTTTGCACCTACTTTGGAACAAATCATTATCGACTTTGCCCATTGTGTAATAGATATTGAAAGTGAGGATGAAAATGATGTAGTATCCATTTGCAGTGAAATGATTTCTTCTTTGGACCAAAAAGAATAATATTCCATTGAAAATGATCTTATTTCCTTTGAAACTCAATCTTCAAACGATGATGACTCATCTCTTGAGTTTGAATTTCTTTCCTCCCCCTTTTCATTCTCCATTATCGCACTGTCACAAGAACCCGATGAATCGGTTCCATACTTTAAAACATTTAACCCATTCACCAACGAGGAGTATTTTCTCGAGTTTCTCTCCGTGAAGGCATCTTTGCCTCCATGTGCGCCAACTCCCATTCCACTTGCTAAATCTTTGGGAGATGATTCAATTTTTCTTAATCCTCATGTTTATTTGTTGGTCGTCTTATCCAAATTCCCCATCCACCCTCCAAAAAATTTATTTGGGGATGGTTCGTTTCTTACACGTTACACATGCCTTCCGTTGTTCAAACAGAATAATTATTTTCTGGGAGGCATGCATGAGAGGGAGGGTATGTCGTGATCTTTCAAAGCCAAATCGTGATTTGGGTGGACCTTCAAAATTTTCAACTTCTAGTGTATAGTTAGTTATAAGTTAAAATTGTAGGTTGTAAATAGTTAGTTTTTCTTTATTTTAATTTTTCTTCTTTATTCTTACTTATAGTCTAGTGTAATTAGTTAAAAATTTTATTCTTTATTTTTTTTATGCTTTGTTATTAACATGTTTGCAGAATCTTTGGACTCGTACTTTTCGGAGATCTCTCCATTGTGGGTAATATCTCTCTTTTCCTCTCTTTAACTTGGTTCTTAATTTACATTGAGGACAATGTCAGGTTTTAAGTTAGGGGGTGTGGGATATTCAATCCATTCATTGGTAGTTTATTTGATTTGATTACATGCTAGTTACTAAGTATGTTTTCTTAGAAAAATTTCAAAAAAATTCAAAAACATTTTCTTTCTTTTTTCTTCTTTGTTGGGCATTTTGCCTTTGTTTTTGATGATAAATTCAATAATTGCCCGATCCAATAGACAACTCAATGATGCATGTTCTCAATTTTAGAATTTATTATACTTTAGTCCTAATTATGGATATTATGAATAACTTCATGAATTAAACTTTAATCCCTTGAGCACATGCACTTTTTTTGTTCTATTGATTTGGTTTAATATTTTTATAACTCGGTAATCTTTTGTTGCATTGTATATACTTACACAAAGTAAGCTTTGTACCTTTCGTCGCCAGTGAGTGTCATACACTATTCTTTTCTCTTTCAAAATGTTAAAGTCATTAGTAATCTCTCTATTCATTCATTTGATCGTTCATTAATTGAGTTCTTTTTTTAAATGTATTACTTGAGTATGATTTTCAAAGTTTGTTTTGACTTGAGAATTGCGTAAACTTCAGGAAATTATCATAGGCAATCTTTGTTATATCACCCATATTAGTCTTGACCTCACCTTATATGTCTACCCTCGTCAATCCCTTTGAGCCTAAATACTAGCCTTTCATTTCATAACCTAAAATTCCCATAACCAACTCCGAATTGGAGTTATATACCATATATATTACCTTCCATACCTTTGTTTAATATATTACTTGGGATTGAATGATTTTGCGTTGCGATTGCATTTTAGGCATATGAGAGTGTGAAAAGTAAAGAAAAGAAAGTGTAGTGAAAAAGAAAAAGAAAAAGCAGAAAACAAAAGAAAATAAAAGAAAAAGTGAGAAAAAGAAGAAAATAATAGAAAGACAAATTTTTATATGTTGTGTACAGTGTTCAATAAGCTTTGATTACTCTCTCCATTTGTATATTCAATGACTTTTATGGATTGTTTCCCAAATTTGGAATTGCCCGCATTTTTCCATTATCCCGAGTTTTCATCCCCGAACACTCTGAATCCGTACATATACCCTTACTTTCCTAACCTTAACCCCAAACCTACATTATAACCCTATTAAAGTCTTATGGGATCTTAAGTATATGTAATTCAAAGGTATAAATAGTTTTGATAATCTGTGAAAATGCATTTCGCTGCTTTTAATGAGCGGTATCTTTGATTGAGATTACAGTTTTTCATTTTCATATATAGCATTCTTCATTTGTGACATGTGTGCGGCCTAGTTTCCATTTTCATTTACTCTTTATGCCCACATGTTCCGTGTGTTACCTCCCTATTTTTAGTGAATTCACTTGATGAGTGTAATGCCCATGAGGATTGAATATATTCTTGCTTTATTTAGTATCCGATTTATTTAAGTTTTTGACAAATCACAGTTTTCATGTGCTCGCTCCCCTCCCACATTTTAAGGTTTCAATTCTATGAGGTGCATTCTATAATGTTAATGATTCAGACGATTGTTTGAATTTGTTCATTGTGTTAATAATGTGTATGAAATCTTTTTCGTTATTGTTGGGCTTGTCGCATATTGGGTTGGGCATATTTTGAGGAAATCATATGATGCTTGTGGGTTTCATCCCTGAAAACCCTCACGAGACGACACTCGTCCACTAGGGTAACTTAGGGGTTTAATGGCTAATTGCATACGCTAAATGCAATCGAATGGCCCGCGAAAGTGCCCTTATGCTTTTATACTATATTTTTGTACTTGTATCCTGCTTTTGGTTTGATTGTAGTTCTTGTTGCATCCTATTTCATTGATAGGGACTAGCAAGGTTAAAGTTAGGGGGTGTGATAATACGTAAATATTGCATATTTGATTCCTCGAACCTATGCATTTTATCCCCCTCAGGTATCTTATTCCCTATATTTATGACCGTCAACCAGACAGCCTCACATTTATATTGTTATCATGCTATATGAGGTATAATCGGGCTTTTGTAGGTATTTAGGTACTAAGTATGGAATTTGGATGCATTCCAGTTAATTTTCGTACGCAATTGCATGTTTAAGGGAAATTCAGACAATTCACGGTTTGGGCACCTAGCCCAACATCTACATGAAAGTTGTATCCCTCCTCGCAAGCTTCGCATGTCCATGAATGGTGAGCGATTCCGATCCCTAACGAGAAGTTACAACACTTTTGGCGGAAGAGATTTCCAACTACACCAAAACACGAGGGAGATTGATGCAGACCTGCTTGATCGATCGATCGATCCTTCAATTTTCATTCTTCATGGGAAGTAGTGGGCAATTATTTGCTTGATCGATCGATCCACCAAAGGGGTCGATCGATCGATCCCATGTTTTCTGCGATATTTTCCCCTTTTATTCTCTTTTCCCTTTTCTTTTCTATTTTTTCCAACTTACTATATAAAGTTTTTTTTTTGTAATAATCAGATATTCAGTATATAATTCTTTTTAGGTTAGAATAGCTTAGGGCTTGGGGGTTTTGGAGAGTTCTTCTTCATTTTTTCTTGGGTTGACACCCATTTGGGTTTGTACGTTAACTATTCATCTCCCCTACCATTTAATTTAGTTGTATTTCCTTATTTCTTGCTTTGTAGTTAATTTACTTGCTTTCATAATTAGGTTTACATGCTTTATTTCCGTGCTTTGTAGTGCAGTTTAATTGCGTTTTTTTACCGCGTTTATTTCCTACTTTCTAGCTAAGTTATTCTAGGTTTTGTTGGATTGAACTCATTTCAAGTTGACATGTTGCTATGCTTTGGTGATGGAGTTTACGGGTCTATTTCGGGTGCGTTGTCCTAGTTATTACGCCTAGAAGATATGACGTGGCATATCATGTATGCTCCGTGCTTACAACCTTGCGTGCGTAATTTCTGGGCTATTTGTGGATGCCAAAATCTTATTAGGCTATTATGAGAAATTAGGGGTGTGCCAACTCTTAATTCAATTAACGTTCGAAACGAGATGTCGTCTTTCTGTCGAGGGTTCCTCATTTTTTACATTTGCTGAGAAAAGAAGGGTTCCTCTGGGTGCCGAGGGTTCCTTGCCTAGGGCTCCAATTAGGAGCGGTTCCTTGTATGGTTTTTCTGTCAAGGGTTCCTCATTTTTTACGTTTGCTGAGAAAAGAAAGGTCACCGAGGGTTCCTCGCCTCTTGCTGAGGGGGTTCCTCATTTTTTAGGTTTCCTAAAAATGGTTCATCGCGACCATCATACACCGAGGAAGGTTCCTCATCTGATGCTTTTGCGGTGGCGGGCTCCTCGTTTATACTTCTGCCAATGACGGGTTCCTTATTTAGTCATTTCATGAATTTGTTTTCTTCGCCTGTTGCTTCCCCAACCAAGGGTTCCTTCTCAATATGAGTTTCTGCCTGGACCTGGGTGGGGTTCCTTCTCAATATGAGTTTCTTCCGGGATCCTGAGTGTGGTTCCTTCTAATTATGTGTTTCTGTTGGGGCCCTGGATGGGATTCCTTCTCAATGTGAATTCGTGTCGAGACCCTCACCCCATAATATAGTGGTCAAGCTTGAAACATCCTTCTACAATATATATATATATATATATATATATATATATATATATATATATATATATATATATATATATATATATATATATACTAGCGAAATGCCCGTGCCTGAAGGCACGACGAAAATTTCGAAAGTACATAATCGCGAAACAACGAAAATTTTGAAAGTACATAATTGAAAAACAATGAAAATTTTCAAGGTACATAATTGCAAAATGAAAAAAAAAATCGTTCCCCAACAAAATAAAGTGTAATTTAAAAAAAAAATAGCCATAATTTCCTATGTTACTAAGACTATCCACCCCTCTTAACAAATAACACATAGTCCAAAAATATTAAAATAATCTAAATTCTTCAAACTAGTTCACATATAACATGAAATTTAAAAAAAACAAAGTATCAATTCTTTATTGAACTATCCACCCTGCTTAAGGGATAACAACCAATTCATTTAACAAATTCTTTAACGCAAATTACATAAACCTATAATGTAATTATACACAACTATGCATACTAAAAATGATGAAAGCATAGTTTTTTGTGTTCAAAAATTTGAAATTCAATTACCAAAAAATAAGTAACCCCCTTTTCGAAAGAAAAAAAATGGAAAAATGCGGCCACGCAGCACCTCCATCTCGAAGTCCAGCCATTTTTTATTCAACCCACGACCTCAAGCCTCTCCAACTCGAGTTGATCTACAACACAACAATTTGATTGATAAGAATAAATAACTAAAAATAAAAAGTTAATGTGAGAAATATGTATCGAACTTATGTCTTACCACATTTGCATTTGTAATGCTTGCTCTGAAATAAATAAACAGAACTGCCAACATAAATAATAAGAAAATGTGAGAACTAAACCATTAGTATTCATGTAAAAGAAAATGAAAATTAAGAATAGTGAAAATTATAAGTAAAGTAATTGTAAAAGAACGGATAAATAAATGTCCCATACCAAAATTCAAGTTTCTTCACATTTTGGGTTGGGGAGCTGCTATAGGTGCAGGATCCATAATTCATCCCACAATCTTTGAACTTAAAATTAGATAGGGGGAAAAAATCTGCACATTAAAGTTTTATATATACTTATTATTTTTTATACTGAGTTGACAATCTTAGGGAAATAAGACTTGATCTCTATCATAAAAAATATGATGACAAAATGAAAAGAAAAGAAAAAAAAACTATTTAGAGAGAATATTTCTTTGTTTAAAAAAAATAAAGTGTCAAAGTTTTAAAAAAATTGGGCAGGGTCTCCTTTGTTTATTGGACTATCCACCCTTCTCAAGGGATAACGACAAATCCAACAATATAAAAAAAACAAATTCTCTTAACAAAAGCTTCAATGAAACAAACATCTTAAAAAAATAAATATATATCAATGGAACCCAAATAATTATGTTCCACTATAATTATTGTCCGTTCTTTTCCAAATGCGACCTGATACAAAAAAAGAAAATATAGTTAGTAAATTGAAAGAGCTAGTCAAATATTATATAAACAAAGGTAATTATTAATTATATACCAAATGCACCATGTCTCTAGCGAAATATTGAATAAGAGATTGAAAATAAAATACAAAGATGATTTGTAACGTATCCCTTACATTAAGAGTTAAGTAATACCTTACATTAGAAATGTATCTCAAATTTTCAAAAAATGGGGATTAACATAAAAGTTTGGGGGGGGGGGGGGGTGGAATTAAGTAAAAAACACATAGTAGAAATTGGAATGGCGGTGGAGTTTGACCAAAATTAAACTAAGAAACATTAAAAAATGGGACAATTTAAGTCATAGTTAATATTCATATTATTAATGTTAAAATTTAAAAAAAAAATAGATGGATACCTCCGTAGCTCCCGGATAGAAATTTGTATGCCCAGTAGTGATTGTGAGTTATACTCTATTGTATGACTTGGTTCTTGAACCTGTTAAATGGGTAAAAATAATTGATTAATGGTTAAAACTATGAACTGTATACCTGGAAACATAATTAAGTAATTAGAATCAATAAATTTCATTTGAAAGAAATAATAAATGTGAACATACATTTTTTCTTCACGGATAATCAAATTAACTAATATATAGAGGGCTTGTGTAATATAGCAAAAAAATACTTTAATGCTTGTGAAGTATGTGATCTCCCCCCCCCCCCCCCCCCCATTCATTACAAAACATTTTATGTGTATTAATAGTAACAAAAGACAACTCAATTGATGAATCAGTGATCGCGCGTAAATATGGGAAAGAATTTGTAAAAAATAAAAAAATTACAACTTTTGGGCTGTTTGGGGGGGGGGGGGGGGGGGGGGGGATTGCAAATAAACCAATTGATGAACTTTCATACAAAAGCCAAATAGAATAATTAACTCATTCAAAAAATCTAACAACAAAACTGAGACACCCCGCCTAATTAAATACCGGGTGATCACTCCTTTATTAAATTAAATCAAGGTAAACAGTTGGTTCATTCTCAGCATCACTGTCGATAAAAATATATTTTCCAATTTAACACCCTAAGTAATTAAGCTAAGTGTCAAAAATCATTTTTCAGACATACTAACCAAATTTTATTTAAAGAAAAATATTTATTTTATTAACAACATTCAAATAGTAAGAATCACACCATATTAAATTCTGCAACATAAACCAATTAATATAATACATTCGTCAGTCGAATGTCAACATATGAAATCTAAAGTCATACATCCAAACTGAATAAATCCCATAGTAACCATCTGAAAATAACTGAAATACAAATGTCCCAATAGCAAAGAAATAATGGAAAGGGCTACACATGCCCAACTAAATGAAAGTACTAAGGGTGGATCCGAATGGACGAAGTCGTCTAATCAAGGGACCTACAACTCCCACCTAAGCTGCAGCGCGTTCCTTTCAAGAGATCGTAAGCAAGATGCCCCTGTGGCCGGGCACCTGTAATACATACATATATATACAAGAGAGAGAGAGAGAGAGAAAAACGGGTCAGAGCTCAAAAGTGTGTTTGATTTAAAAATACGTTTAGCAAGTATTTAAATTGGTACAGGCCAATGCAACAACATATTAGTGCGACACTCTCTTGAGAAATTCTCACCTCTCTTCTAATGTGCACTCCTATCGCACTAACCCTCCTAATGGTTTATCTCATTATATAACACGATATCTTTCCCCAATGATTTAACTTATCTTAGGCATTTCGTAGGATTCAAAATTTATCGATACAATTGTTTGAAAAGAATATTTCAAGTAATAACCAAAGTTCTCATTTTAACTTTATTAGTCAATAAAGTTTTCCAAAGTCATATTATACTTTCTCAAAACAAGTATTTACAATTTGAGTCATCAACCATATCCTACATATCAATTCACAGTAGGTAGTTCCAAGTTTCAGAATTCCATATATATCTTAACTACTCGTATAATATATATATATATAATAACAGCACCCCAAATAAACTATGGTGCGGGCATACTCTACTATCCAGAACCCCATATCACTCATATTAAGGGGAATACAATCGGAATCACTCTCGAATTGTATTAACATAAATACACAAACAATATTGAGGCGAAGCATAGATTCCAAGTCTCTAAGAGGATGGCACATGCCTGCGTCTCTTAGGACCGTCTGAACTATCACGTCGATAGCCTGTACCAAGGATATCTATCTTCTAGGGTACAAGTCAATATCCCCCATAAAGGTCCCATCGAGATAAGACTTGTCCCAGCGCGGTAACCTCAGGGATTGCAAGTAACGTGGGCATGATTTTCACATGTAATTAATATATGTACACACAATCATATATAAATATACCACTTTTATCATATTAATGTAGGTTCTTCTCGTCACCCATAATTACAACATGTATCCTTAATTTCACATTATTAGTGTTTACGTATAAGGTTTCATCTCTAACCTTAACTCGAAGGGTTTTCTCACTTAATACGTGATATTCGTTGACTCTATCCTTCTAAGTAGGAAATTCAGTAGGTATACCTCTATTTACTATCGTAGCTATTCGACGTAATCTCTCACTTGAAATACTTAGTTTCATCACTCATTATATAATTATCCCAAAAAACAAGATTCTCGTCATATAATAAAGTTCCCAACACTTATTCATATATCCTACTGATCTTTCCTATCTCTCCAAACATTTCATTAAGAATACCCAAGAATTATTTCACGATAGATTTAATTTAACTAATTAAACAAGGGATATAAGAGTCTGCCAGGAGGGGTCGATCGATCGAGGTCTGGGTCTCGATCGACGAACCTTCGATCGATCGAAGCTCTAGGCTCGATCGATTGATCAAGCAGGTCTGCGAAAATTCTGCAGAAATGTAGTTACGGGTTTCATCACCAAAATTACACCAAATCCATATTTTCAAGTTCCAATTGTCCCAGAATTCAACTACTAACATTATAACAAGATACCAGATGATTCTAACGTAAGGCATGTACATATTCATCATTTAAACATGGATTTTCAACCAAAAATTATATCCAATTATCAAGAACCCTAAAATTTTCTTAAACAGTTTTCTAACCAACCTTTCTCCAGAATTTCTTTCTTATGATCATCAAAATTTCGTGGTTTATTTCCTCTACATGGCAAGGGTTTCCAGAATCAATATATAAATCAATACTACATGGATTCTCCTATCATAAATTGGGTTTTCTTCCATAGTTTTCATCACAAATCATTCCTAAACTAATATGAAGATTGCACCAACGAAAATAGCAAGTTAAACACTTGCCTGGGATTTTTGGTATTCTGATTCACGGCTGATTTTGGTGTGGCTGCGTTCCTCGTTTCGCGATCTACGCGGTGGTGGTGGCGGAGGTGCAAACCGGTGACTTTTTGGCCTTGAATTGCCTTGGAGCTCTCTCCTCTCTTCTCCAATGGCCGTCACTTGTTTTCTGAATATTCTAACCCTAAAAGACTAACCTAGTTGGCTGATATAGGTTGCTGAATTTCGTGGGTTTAATTACCCAAAAAGGTGAAATGACTAAATTACCCTCCGGGGTACCAATTAGGCCTAAAAACTCCCCGAGATCCAAACTAAACCCCCGGGTACACTTTTCTGACTATCTCGACCCTTCCGGAAGCGTTGGCGCACTCAAAACGACCATATGAACAACTTATAAAATATTCACTTTTTATTCAACAAAATTAGTCCTGACGTGACACGGGCACGTCCCGACTTAAATTTCCGAAATAGTCATTTAATTCACTCATGACAACATTATAAAAATAAATCTCATATATTACTATACTCATCCAGTAATATGCAACAAATAACAAATTTCCAATAATTACTAACTCTCGTCACGCTAGTAAATATTCAAAGCAACATTCCGGATTAAAATAAAATTAATTTATCTCAATTAAATTTAATAAATCCCATAATTTTAAAAGCTATAACAATACGGGGTATTACATACTTCCCCCCTAATAACTGAATTTCGTCCCGAAATTCGGAAAATAAGGCCTATCTGATAGCACAATTCTGGATATCCTTTTCCGTACACAAACTAACTACACATTACGGCGCTCTATTACTATAGCCCTTTCTTCACAGCAACATTGTTTTACATTCTCATTAGAGATACTTCACCTTGTGCTCCCAACCGACAACATTCGCATAAGTCACACTTTTACGTTATACATTTCATTATCTCACTAACATTAGGAGGTCGCACCCTACTATAGACAATTTCTCGGATCATTTATGTATAAAACTTCCATTCTGAGAAAATATTATGAACATTTGATCACTCTTGCTCGCCTAATACAGTCGTGGAATTCTACCACATTTATCGGAAGTTCTCTTGACCGATCCAAAAATTCTGATTACCTACTATCCTCTAATCATACGGAAGGAGAATAGTCTAGTTTCTTCCATAATAAAACCTTAATAAGTACCTTGTACGCGACAAACAGGTACGAGTGTTTCTACCGAGCATGCTTGAAATCATCGTACCAAGACTCCAAAATATCCCTCACGTGGCTCCCCTAATCTTTAATCACCATGCGCTTATTCCCTGGCTAAGGGTGATACATCCTACTCGAATGAAATCTTATCTCCACTGGTTCCTGAAATCCCATTTCAAAGGTGGGATTCACCAATCTCATCCTGATTCAGAAATTTATACTGCGCCGGACCATGCACTGGCGCGGTCCTTCCTTTCGAAGGAAGTCTGGGGCATACTAGTTAATATTGTAAGCCAGCCCAAAGGAATATCAATCACTTCCTTCTCGACGACTTAATTCACAAGTTCGGGATAAACCCTTGATCTTGTTTTGAGAATGGCAACCCATCCAAGGACTGTACCAACTTTACCGACCTCTTCCAATTTCAGGAATTGTTGATAAACACAAAATTCTTTGGTTGATTCTCCGCTTTCAACCAAACCTTACTTATGGGCGGTGCACGTAGAGACTACTCACTACGTCTCGCTAAACATGGATTCTTCCCTTGAAATGTCTCACATTAAGTGACACATAATACTCCCTTTCCTCCTTGGAGTATGCCGAAAGTTCCGACCCGTGCTCTTCTCTCCACGAAGCGCACTCCTGGATCTCTTATACCATACTAACATCCTTACTCTTTGTATGCGCAAGTCGCTCTCACACTTGACTAATAACAACTCCGCTCCGGGTGTTCTTCATAATCATTAAATTCTACTCTATTCAAGGAATACCAATTCTTGAACGGCTTCCACAGCATTCCAATCAAGTTAGGGCGTGCTATTCTAATTGCACACTTATGTATGGATTATCGCCCCTCATGTGACGTTTAATCCACTCTATCACTTCCACTTCGTCATACTATTCCCACAAACATATATTTCACACGTCTATTTTCACGTTCCTTCGATTCAGACCATTTAAACTGTAGTTAACCAAGATGCCCATATTTTTTCAACACTCCGACCGCCCTGGGAGAGCGAACGGCGTGCTACTCATCTGTAGAACTAACTAAATTCAACGGAATAGAAGGAATAGGGCATTCAAATTCCATGACAATAAAAGAGGAATAATAATTCTCAACCTTTCTCAGATAAGTACAACAATTTTCCCAAATAGGTACAACAACTAAAGTAAATCACTAGCGCTCTATTCATCAAAATAATTATAGGTAATCTCTTATGTATAGTATAAATTTCTTTCCAGATAATCCATGCTAAAGATCATTCCAACTCTTTATTCACTTTGTGTTCTGTACGCGGTTATGATATTCGGGTACTCTCAATCACCCTAGAAATCAGAATTCTTAAATTCTCCTTATCATAGTTCCACCCCTCAACTTGTGGTGATAACTTTCAATGTTTTCCTACCACAAGATCCGGCTCCAATAACCTTAAAACAAAATTCAACTTCCAACTTACATACATAATTACTTGATCCCATTTCGACCAGGGTACCAAACTCGTGGAATACTGACCAAACGTCTCCCTATTTCCAACCTTACGCTAAGTTTCATGCGTGGGATGTCTCGCAAAGCGAAATCCAAACAAGGAACCCCCCCGATACACTACTACCTAGCTTTATCGGTCATCGAAATCCGTTAGGTCCTCCGTCCGTGGTATGTACCCCTTTATTCCGTCTCTTCACAGAAAAGTTACACTTCTCCCGTAATTATGCTTAATAAAGAACGTTTCACCAATTTCACTACCGTATTGGTTGATGGTAATAGCATTCCATAAACCTCGAATACATACAATCAGAATTCTCGAAATTCCTTTCCCTAATAATAGGGGTATAAAGATTAACTCCCACATCTCTAAAGGTTAAATATAACAATGCACTCTTCCTATCACTAAGTCCGGAGTGCTAAACATAATACTGAGTCAAATCTTTTCGCTCAATGGTAAATCCCGATACATACGGAATTATACTAATAAAGTCTATACATACATTGGCATCGAATATCTCGAGCCCACTATCTCCTCCGAAGTCTCTAGGATAGATAATATAAGTGCGAGTCCAACTTTCTTACAGGTAAGCCTCGCCAAAACAAACACGAAACATGTTGCACCAATGCAATTACTCCAATAGCCTCGCAATAAATGCCCACTATCATACTACCCATTTTTATAACATTTTAACAAAGATAAAATCATACTCGTGTATCGCATCACTACAACAAGCAATCTCCATAAAGTATAAAACACTGTTAATATACTCACCCATCCTCCGCGGATAGTTCTAAAGAAAATCCCGCTACACTAAGGAAAAGTATTCACACAATGGTAACATTTCTAATTGTATGCATTAAACTCGTCTCACATGCTAATCTAGAAATGATCAAAATATGGTGACTCGCTCGTGTCACATAAACATGCCTCATCCTCTGAGTATACAACATACACTTCTACCTTGACAATCGTCTTGACTGTGCAAATGGTTTCCGGACGTAACACGTCTACACAAACCAAATAATATTACTTTACTCGTTGCCTTTTACTAGGCACCGTATTCTCGCCCTTATACTTACTTTGGAACATATTATCGTGAGCGATCTCACTCCGCATAAAATACATTACCACATAATTCACCTATCACCTGTCCTACTAACTAGGTTAGGATTGTCCTTTCCTCGGACATTAGTAGACTCGATTTCTGTTAACCATCCCGGTTGTTCCATAGCCTTCTTTGGCCATAAAGATTATGTTACTATCTATACTAGTACTTACTGAATTTACCATCACTTGGTAAGAATTTAACTGTCTGAAGCATTTAAATGGTTTTCCTGATGTGTATCCACATCCTTCTGTGGTGCTATACCACCACCGTTGCATTCAGTCTCATTCTCGACTAAATTCTTCGATTCCTTTAATTTCCTCCACAAAGAAGCGTTATCATCTATTCTGACACAATATGACAATGTCAACCTCTGGATCGTTCATCCACCAGAATTTCCTCCTCGAGTTTTATCAACTATTATTACGAGTTGGTCTTCCACTTGGAGTCGTTTCCCCCACTTGTATCTACATCTTCTGATACAAAATTGGCTAACGGTTAAGATTCAAATTCACGAATGGACCCCTGATATGCCCTCCCTTGAAGAGTTCAGAACCACATTTGCTTATCATCCTGAACAGTTAAGGAAGGAACATACGGTCGACACTGTACCTCAGGTTCTCCTATAGGCATAGCATTCCACTTCTAAAATTGGTGGTTGTCTCCAGCCATTATAATTTCATCCCGAAAGACAAGAAAATTTTCCTCTAAATTTTCACTTTCGATTTGCCACACTCCGTTCTACATTTAAGCCTTTGGATACTTTACCGCCTTTGGTAAAGACGCATACAATTTTCGCGTTTCTAAAATTTCCCGTTGATAGTCTCTACACGTTTTTGTGAAACGTTGGGTAAGTTTACCCCCGTACCTCATTTGACTATAACAGCATTTGAAAATCATTGCTGCACCTTAGTCGCCTTTCAAGTCTTGGCTTCTCGTGCCATAATGAAGGTGACCTCGACTACGGTCGTCATCCTCGAATATATTTCCTAATCTCAACTGAGCCCTGCCTCCTAATGTACGCTTAACGGTATTCTTTTGACATCCGTCATCGCTCGGCACACGCACACATCCGAACGAAATTAAAATTCACTAATGCATACACATTATAGCAGGAGAACGAAATCTCGCCAAAGGAATCGATAATCCTAAACATAGGGCTCTATAACAAACAAAGTAACGCTGAAAGCATAATAATCCGTACAGATCCTAAGGACACTAGAACCTGATGCTCTGATACCACCTGTGACACCCCGCCTAATTAAATACCGGGCGATCACTCCTTTATTAAATTAAATCAAGGTAAACAGTTGGTTCATTCTCAGCATCACTGTCGATAAAAATATATTTTCCAATTTAACACCCTAAGTAATTAAGCTAAGTGTCAAAAATCATTTTTCAGACATACTAACCAAATTTTATTTAAAGAAAAACATTTATTTTATTAACAACATTCAAATAGTAAGAATCACACCATATTAAATTCTACAACATAAACCAATTAATATAATATATTCGTCAGTCGAATGTCAACATATGAAATCTAAAGTCATACATCCAAACTGAATAAATCCCATAGTAACCATCTGGAAATAACTGAAATACAAATGTCCCAATAACAAAGAAATAATGGAAAGGACTACACATGCCCAACTAAATGAAAGTACTAAGAGTGGATCCGAATGGACGAAGTCGTCTAATCAAGAGACGTGCAACTCCCACCTAAGCTGCAGCGCGTTCCTTCCAAGAGATCCTAAGCAAGACGCCCCTGTGGCAGGGCACCTGTAATACATACATATATATACAAGAGAGAGAGAGAGAGAGAGAGAAAAACGGGTCAGAGCCCGAAAGTGTGTTTGATTTAAAAATACGTTTAGCAAGTATTTAAATTGGTACAGGCCAATGCAACAACATATTAGTGCGACACTCTCTTGAGAAATTCTCACCTCTCTTCTAATGTGCACTCCTATCGTACTAACCCTCCTAATGGTTTATCTCATTATATAACACGCTATCTTTCCCCAATGATTTAACTTATCTTAGGCATTTCGTAGGATTCAAAATTTATCGATACAATTGTTTGAAAAGAATATTTCAAGTAATAACCAAAGTTCTCATTTTAACTTTATTAGTCAATAAAGTTTTCCAGAGTCATATTATAATTTCTCAAAACAAGTATTATCAATTTGAGTCATCAACCATATCCTACATATCAATTCACAGTAGGTAGTTCCAAGTTTCAGAATTCCATATATATATTAACTACTCGTATAATATATATATATATATATAATAACAACACCCCAAATAAACTATGATGCGGGCATACTCTACTATCCAGAACCCCATATCACTCATATTAAGGGGAATACAATCAGAATCACTCTCGAATTGTATTAACATAAATACACAAACAATATTGAGGAGAAGCATAGATTCCAAGTCTCTAAGAGGATGGCACATGCCTGCGTCTCTTAGGACCGTCTGAACTATCACGTCGATAGCCTGTACCAAGTATATCTATCTTCTAGGGTACAAGTCAATATCCCCCATGAAGGTCCCATCGAGATAAGACTTGTCCCAGCGCGGTAACCTCAGGGATAGCAAGTAGCGTGGGCATGATTTTCACATGTAATTAATATATGTACACACAATCATATATAAATATACCACTTTTATCATATTAATGTAGGTTCTTCTCGTCACCCATAATTACAACATGTATCCTTAATTTCACATTATTAGTGTTTACGTATAAGGTTTCATCTCTAACCTTAACTCGAAGGGTTTTCTCACTTAATACGTGGCATTCGTTGACTCTATCCCTCCAAGTAGGAAATTCAGTAGGTATACCTCTATTTACTATCGTTGCTATTCGACGTAATCTCTCACTTGAAATACTTAGTTTCATCTCTCATTATATAATTATCCCAAAAAACAAGATTCTCGTCTTACAATAAAGTTCCCAACACTTATTCATATGTCCTACTGATCTTTCCTATCTCTCAAAACATTTCATTAAGAATACCCAAGAATTATTTCACGATAGATTTAATTTAACTAATTAAACAAGGGAAATATGAGTCTTCCAGGAGGGGTCGATCGATCGAGGTCTGGGGCTCGATCGATCGAACCTTCGATCGATCGAAGCTCTAGGCTCGATCGATCGATCAAGCAGGTCTGCGAAAATTTCTGAGAAATGCAGCCACGGATTTCATCACCAAAATTACACCAAATCCATATTTTCAAGTTCCAATCGTCCCAGAATTCTACTACTAACACTATAACAAGATACCAGATGATTCTAACGTAAGGAATGTACATAATCATCATTTAAACATGGATTTTCAACCAAAAATTATATCCAATTATCAAGAACCCTAAAATTTTCTTAAACAGTTTTCTAACCAATCTTTCTCCAGAATTTCTTTCTTATGATCATCAAAATTTCATGGTTTATTTCCTCTACATGGCAAGGGTTTCCAGAATCAATATATAAATCAATACTACATGGATTCTCCTATCATAAATTGGGTTTTCTTCCATAGTTTTCATCACAAATCATTCCTAAACTAATATGAAGATTGCACCAACGAAAATTGCTAGTTAAAAACTTGCCTGGGATTTTTTGTATTCTGATTCACGGCTGATTTTGGTATGGCTGCATTCCTCGTATCGCGATCTACGCGGTGGTGGTGGCGGCGGTGCAAACTGGTGACTTTTTGGCCTTGAATTGCCTTGGATCTCTCTCCTCTCTTCTCCAATGGCCGTCACTTGTTTTCTGAATATTCTAACCCTAAAAGACTAACCTAGTTGGCTGATATAGGTTGCTGAATTTCGTGGGTTTAATTACCCAAAAAGGTGAAATGACTAAATTGCCCTCCCGAAGTACCAATTAGGCCTAAAAACGCCCCGAGATCCAAACTAAACCCCCGGGTACACTTTTCTGACTATCTCGACCCTTCCGGACGCGTTGACGCACTCAAAACGACCATATGAACAACTTATAAAATATTCACTTTTTATTCAACAAAATTAGTCCTGACGTGACACGGGCACGTCCCGACTTAAATTTCTGAAATAGTCATTTAATTCACTCATGACAACATTATAAAAATAAATCTCATATATTACTATACTCATCCAGTAATATGCAACAAATAACAAATTTCCAATAATTACTAACTCTCGTCACGCTAGTAAATATTCAAAGCAACATTCCGGATTAAAATTAAATTAATTTATCTCAATTAAATTTAATAAATCCCATAATTTTAAAAGCTATAACAATACGGGGTATTACATACTTCCCCCCTAATAACTGAATTTCGTCCCGAAATTCGGAAAATAAGGCCTATCCGATAGCACAATTCTGGATATCGTTTTCCGTACACAAACTAACTACACATTACGGCGCTCAATTACTATAGCCCTTTCTTCACAGCAACATTGTTTTACATTCTCATTAGAGATACTTCACCTTGTGCTCCCAACCGACAAAATTCGCATAAGTCACGCTTTTACGTTATACATTTCATTATCTCACTAACATTAGGAGGCCGCACCCTACTATAGACAATTTCTCGGATCATTTATATATAAAACTTCCATTCTGAAAAAATATTACGAACATTTGATCACTCTTGATCGCCTAATACAGTCGTGGAATTCTACCAAATTTATCGGAAGTTCTCTTGACCGATCCAAAAATTCTGATTACCTACTCTCCTCTAATCATACGGAAGGAGAATAGTCGAGGTTCTTCCATAACAAAACCTTAATAAGTACCTTGTACGCGACAAACAGGTACGAGTGTTTCTACCGAGCATGCTTGAAATCATCGTACCAAGATTCCAAAATCTCCTTCATGTGGCTCCCCTAATCTTTAATCACCATGCGCTTATTCCCTGGCTAAGGGTGATACATCCTACTCGAATGAAATCTTATCTCCGCTGGTTCCTGAAATCCCATTTCAAAGGTGTGATTCACCAATCTCATCCTGATTCAGAAATTTATACTGCACCGGACCATGCACTGGCGCGATCATTCCTTTCGAAGGAAGTCTGGGGCATACTAGTTAATATTGTAAGCCAGCCCAAAGGAATATCAATCACTTCCTTCTTGACGACTTAATTCACAAGTTCGGGATAAACCCTTGATCTTGTTTTGAGGATGGCAACCCATCCAAGGACTGTACCAACTTTACAGACCTCTTCCAATTTTAGGAATTGTTGATAAACACAAAATTCTTTGGTTGATTCTCCGCTTTCAACCAAACCTTACTTATGGGCGGTGCATGTAGAGACTACTCACTACGTCTCGCTAAACATGGATTCTTACCTTGAAATGTCTCACATTAAGTGACACGTAATACTCCCCTTCCTCCTTGGAGTATGCCGAAAGTTTCGACCCGTGCTCTTCTCTCCACGAAGCGCACTCCTGGATCTCTTATACCATACTAACATCCTTACTCTTTGTATGCGCAAGTCGCTCTCACACTTGACTAATAACAACTCCGCTCCGGGTGTTCATCATAATCATTAAATTCTACTCTATTCAAGGAATACCAATTCTTGAACGGCTTCCACAGCCTTCCAATCAAGTTAGGGCGTGCTATTCTAATTGCACACTTATGTATGGATTATCACCCCTCATGTGACGTTTAATCCACTCTATCACTTCCACTTCGTCATACTATTCCCACAAACATATATTTCACACGTCTATTTTCACGTCCCTTCGATTCGGACCATTTAAACTGTAGTTAACCAAGATGCCCATATTTTTTCAACACTCCGACCGCCCTGGGAGAGCGAACGGCGTGCTACTCATCTGTAGAACTAACTAAATTCAACGGAATAGAAGGAATAGGGCATTCAAATTCCATGACAATAAAAGAGGAATAATAATTCTCAACCTTTCTCAGATAAGTACAACAATTTTCCCAAATAGGTACAACAACTAAAGTAAATCACTAACGCTCTATTCATCAAAATAATTATAGGTAATTTCTTATGTATAGTATAAAGTTCTTTCCAGATAATCCATGCTAAAGATCATTCCAACTCTTTATTCACTTTGTGTTCTGTACGCGGTTATGATATTCGGGTACTCTCAATCACCCTAGAAATCAGAATTCTTAAATTCTCCTTATCATAGTTCCACCCCTCAACTTGTGGAGATAACTTTCAATGTTTTCCTACCACAAGATTCGGCTCCAATAACCTTAAAACAAAATTCAACTTCCAACTTACATACATAATTACTTGATCCCATTTCGACCAGGGTACCAAACTCGTGGAATACTGACCAAACGTCTCCCTATTTCCAACCTTACGCTAAGTTTCATGCGTGGGATGTCTCGCAAAGCGAAATCCAAACAAGGAACCCCCCCGATACACTACTACCTAGCTTTGTCGGTCATCGAAATCCGTTAGGTCCTCCGTCCGTGGTATGTACCCCTTTATTCCGTCTCTTCACAGAAAAGTTACAATTCTCCCGTAATTATGCTTAATAAAGAACGTTTCACCAATTTCACTACCGTATTGGTTGATGGTAATAGCATTCCATAAACCTCGAATACATACAATCAGAATTCTCGAAATTCCTTTCCCTAATAATAGGGGTATAAAGATTAACTCCCACATCTCTAAAGGTTAAATATAATAATGCACTCTTCCTATCACTAAGTCCGGAGTGCTAAACCTAATACTGAGTCAAATCTTTTCGCTCAATGGTAAATCCCGATACATACGGAATTATACTAATAAAGTCTATACATACATTGGCATCGAATATCTTGAGCCCACTATATCCTCCGAAGTCTCTAGGATAGATAATATAAATGCGAGTCCAACTTTCTTACAGGTAAACCTCGCCAAAACAAACACGAAACATGTTGCACCAATGCAACTACTCCAATAGCCTCTCAATAAATGCCCACTATCATACTACCCATTTTTATAACATTTTAACAAAGATAAAATCATACTCGTGTATCGCATCACTACAACAAGCAATCTCCATAAAGTATAAAACACTGTTAATATACTCACCCATCCTCCGCGGATAGTTCTAAAGAAAATCCCGCTACACTAAGGAAAAGTATTCACACAATGGTAACATTTCTAATTGTATGCATTAAACTCGTCTCACATGCTAATCTAGAAATGATCAAAATATGGTGACTCGCTCGTGTCACATAATCATGCCTCATCCTCTGAGGATACAACATACACTTCTACCTTGATAATCGTCTTGACTGTGCAAATGGTTTCCGGACGTAACACGTCTACACAAACCAAACAATATTACTTTACTCGTTGCCTTTTACTAGGCACCGTATTCTTGCCCTTATACTTACTTTGGAACATATTATCGTGAGCGATCTCACTCCGCATAACATACCTCAACACATAATTCACCTATCACCTGTCCTACTAACCAGGTTAGGATTGTCCTTTCCTCGGACATTAGTAGACTCGATTTCTGTTAACCATCCTGGTTGTTCCATAGCCTTCTTAGGCCATAAATATTATGTTACTATCTATACTAGTACATCCTGAATTTACCATCACTTGGTAAGAATTTAACTGTCTGAAGCATTTAAATGGTTTTCCTGATGTGTATCCACATCCTTCTGTGGTGCTATACCACCACCGTTGCATTCAGTCTCATTCTCGACTAAATTCTTCGATTCCTTTAACTTCCTCCACAAAGAAGCGTTATCATCTATTCTGACACAATATGACAATGTCAACCTCTGGATCGTTCGTCCACCAGAATTTCCTCCTCGAGTTTTATCAACTATTATTACGAGTTGGTCTTCCACTTGGAGTCATTTCCCCCACTTGTATCTACATCTTCTGATACAAAATTGGCTAACGGTTAAGATTCAAATTCACGAATGGACCCCTGATATGCCCTCCCTTGAAGAGTTCAGAACCACATTTGCTTCTCATCCTGAACAGTTAAGGAAGGAACATATGGTCAACACTGTACCTCAGGTTCTCCTATAGGCATAGCATTCCACTTCTAAAATTAGTGGTTGTCTCCAACCATTATAATTTCGTCCCAAAAGCGAAGAAAATTTTCCTCTAAATTTTCACTTTCGGTTTGCCACACTCCGTTCTACATTTAAGCCTTTGGATACTTTACCGCCTTTGGTAAAGACACATACAATTTTCGCGTTTCTAAAATTTCTCGTTGATAGTCTCTACACGTTTTTGTAAAACGTTGGGTAAGTTTACCCCCGTACCTCATTTGACTATAACAGCATTTGAAAATCATTGCTGCACCTTAGTCGCCTTTCAAGTCTTGGCTTCTCGTGCCATAATGAAGGTGACCTCGACTACGGTCGTCATCCTCGAATACATTTCCTAATCTCAACTGAGCCCTGCCTCCTAATGTACGCTTAACGGTATTCTTTTGACATCCGTCATCACTCGGCACACGCAACATCCGAATGAAATTAGAATTCACTAATGCATACACATTATAGCAGGAGAACGAAATCTCGCCAAAGGAATCGACAATCCTAAACATAGGGCTCTATAACAAACAAAGTAACGCTGAAAGCATAATAATCCGTACAGATCCTAAGGACACTAGAACCTGATGCTCTGATACCACCTGTGACACCCCGCCTAATTAAATACCGGGCGATCACTCCTTTATTAAATTAAATCAAGGTAAACAGTTGGTTCATTCTGAGCATCACTGTCGATAAAAATATATTTTCCAATTTAACACCCTAAGTAATTAAGCTAAGTGTCAAAAATCATTTTTCAGACATACTAACCAAATTTTATTTAAAGAAAAACATTTATCTTATTAACAACATTCAAATAGTAAGAATCACACCATATTAAATTCTGCAACATAAACCAATTAATATAATACATTCGTCAGTCGAATGTCAACATATGAAATCTAAAGTCATACACCCAAACTGAATAAATCCCATAGTAACCATCTGGAAAGAACTGAAATACAAATGTCCCAATAACAAAGAAATAATAGAAAGGGCTACACATGCCCAACTAAATGAAAGTACTAAGAGTGGATCCGAATGGACGAAGTCGTCTAATCAAGAGACCTGCAACTCCCACCTAAGCTGCAGCGCGTTCCTTCCAAGAGATCCTAAGCAAGACGCCCCTGTGGGTGGGCACCTGTAATACATACATATATATACAAGAGAGAGAGAGAGAGAGAGAGAGAGAGAGAGAGAGAGAGAAAAACGGGTCAGAGCCCGAAAGTGTGTTTGATTTAAAAATACGTTTAGCAAGTATTTAAATTGGTACAGGCCAATGCAACAACATATTAGTGCGACACTCTCTTGAGAAATTCTCACCTCTCTTCTAATGTGCAGTCCTATCGCACTAACCCTCCTAATGGTTTATCTCATTATATAACACGCTATCTTTCCCCAATGATTTAACTTATCTTAGGCATTTCGTAGGATTCAAAATTATCGATACAATTGTTTGAAAAGAATATTTCAAGTAATAACCAAAGTTCTCATTTTAACTTTATTAGTCAATAAAATTTTCCAGAGTCATATTATAATTTCTCAAAACAAGTATTATCAATTTGAGTCATCAACCATATCCTACATATCAATTCACAGTAGGTAGTTCCAAGTTTCAGAATTCCATATATATATTAACTACTCGTATAATATATATATATATATATATATATATATAATAACAACACCCCAAATAAACTATGGTGCGGGCATACTCTACTATCCAGAACCCCATATCACTCATATTAAGGGGAATACAATCGGAATCACTCTCGAATTGTATTAACATAAATACACAAATAATATTGAGGCGAAGCATAGATTCCAAGTCTCTAAGAGGATGGCACATGCCTGCGTCTCTTAGGACCGTCTGAACTATCACGTCGATAGCCTGTACCAAGTATATCTATCTTCTAGGGTACAAGTCAATATCCCCCATAAAGGTCCCATCGAGATAAGACTTATCCCAGCGCGGTAACCTCAGGGATAGCAAGTAGCGTGGGCATGATTTTCACATGTAATTAATATATGAACACACAATCATATATAAATATACCACTTTTATCATATTAATGTAGGTTCTTCTCGTCACCCATAATTACAACATGTATCCTTAATTTCACATTATTAGTGTTTACGTATAAGGTTTCATCTCTAGCCTTAACTCGAAGGGTTTTCTCACTTAATACGTGACATTCGTTGACTCTATCCTTCCAAGTAGGGAATTCAGTAGGTATACCTCTATTTATTATCGTAGCTATTCGACGTAATCTCTCACTTGAAATACTTAGTTTCATCGCTCATTATATAATTATCCTGAAAAACAAGATTCTCGTCTTATAATAAAGTTCCCAACACTTATTCATATGTCCTACTGATCTTTCCTATCTCTCAAAACATTTCATTAAGAATACCCAAGAATTATTTCACGATAGATTTAATTTAACTAATTAAACAAGGGAAATAAGAGTCTGCCAGGAGGGGTCGATCGATCGAGGTCTGGGGCTCGATCGATCGAACCTTCGATCGATCGAAGCTCTAGGCTCGATCGATCGATCAAGCAGGTCTGTGAAAATTCTGCAGAAATGCAGTTGCGGATTTCATCACCAAAATTACACCAAATCCATATTTTCAACTTCCAATCGTCCCAGAATTCTACTACTAACATTATAACAAGATACCAGATGATTCTAACGTAAGGCATGTACATATTCATCATTTAAACATGGATTTTCAACCAAAAATTATATCCAATTATCAAGAACCCTAAAATTTTCTTAAACAGTTTTCTAACCAATCTTTCTCCAGGATTTCTTTCTTATGATCATCAAAATTTCGTGGTTTATTTCCTCTACATGGAAAGGGTTTCCAGAATCAATATATAAATCAATACTACATGGATTCTCCTATCATAAATTGGGTTTTCTTCCATAGTTTTCATCACAAATCATTCCTAAACTAATATGAAGATTGCACCAACGAAAATAGAAAGTTAAACACTTGCCTGGGATTTTTGGTATTCTGATTCACGGCTGATTTTGGTATGGCCGCGTTCCTCGTATCGCGATCTACGCGGTGGTGGTGGCGGCGGTGCAAACCGGTGACTTTTTGGCCTTGAATTGCCTTGGAGCTCTCTCCTCTCTTCTCCAATGGCCGTCACTTGTTTTCTGAATATTCTAACCCTAAAAGACTAACCTATTTGGCTGATATAGGTTGCTGAATTTCGTGGGTTTAATTACCCAAAAAGGTTAAATGACTAAATTGCCCTCCCGGGGTACCAATTAGGCCTAAAAACGCCCCGAGATCCAAACTAAACCCCCCGGGTACACTTTTTGGACTATCTCGACCCTTCCGGACGTGTTGGCGCACTCAAAACGACCATATGAACAACTTATAAAATATTCACTTTTTATTTAACAAAATTAGTCCTGACGTGACACGGGCACGTCCCGACTTAAATTTCCGAAATAGTCATTTAATTCACTCATGACAACATTGTAAAAATAAATCTCATATATTACTATACTCATCCAGTAATATGCAACAAATAACAAATTTCCAATAATTACTAACTCTCGTCACGCTAGTAAATATTCAAAGCAACATTCCGGATTAAAATTAAATTAATTTATCTCAATTAAATTTAATAAATCCCATAATTTTAAAATCTATAACAATACGGGGTATTACATACAAACACACAAATACACCATTTCATGATTTAGGAATGTTAATATGGTAAAATTGAAACCAACACACAAATACACAAATTTAGGATTATTAATATGGTAAAATTGAACCATTTAGTGATTTAGGACTGTTAATATGGTAAAATTGAAACCAACACACAAATACACAAATTTAGGACTGTTATTATGGATCCAATACCTCTCAAGAATTGATCATATCTTAAACTCCGAATAATCATCAGTAGCCACGGTGACATCAACCCAAGAATACATTGAATCACCCTGTAAAAAAGAGCAGAATAAATTAATTATATGACGTAACTTGACAACGGGAACTCAAGAGCAAGAACAAAAAAATAAATCAAGAACCAATATTTATTGGGAGATTATAATCCACAAAATTGTAATCCACATAACAAATTAAGGCTTAATTGTGAACAATTACCAATAACGGGGCTAACGATAGCCATAACACAATGTCATTGTGACCATTAGTTGTAGATCGTAGGATTGAAAACTAATTTTGATTGTATTAGCTAGGAGCTTGATTTAGACGAGGCCAAAAATTAGTACGCAAATGAACTAAATCAAGAGAGAAATTAATGCATTATATGTACTATTGTGCAACTTAACGGAACAACTAAAATGAAATCACAAACCTTACACGTAATACAAATAACATGGTACTATTAATACAAAGTAGGGTGCCTCAGACATTAAATTTGAATCAAACATAATCTCGAATAACATTTCCATGATAAAAATGACATTTATACTTTTACACCCCTCAAATCTAAAATCTATAAATCGACCCACAATAAAAATGAAAAGAGTGTACCTGCTTAAGCTTTTGAAAGTATAATCAGTTATTCAAAAGAACACAAAAAAGCACACCAACATTTGTGAAATTCGAGTGTACCTACTTAAGGTTTTGAAAGTATAATCAGTTATATTAGCCCGTCTTGATTTGTAAAAAAAATGAAAAAACAATTAGATCCCATAAGATAACATACACAGATATTAGCCAAAACAGAAATCAAATTTTGTGTGTGTGCGATCAGATTGTTGAAAACCGTAAAAATAAAACTAACCATGCCGGAAAAAAATCGAAGAAAGCCCTAATAATCGAACCCATCAGATTGTTGAAAAAATCGAACCCATTAGGTTGTTGAAATCGCACCCACCCATGCGATTGTGTGTGTGTACGATTGTCTGTGCAAAAAAGGGGGCAGCAGGGGAGTGGAGGGTAGCAGGGGAGAGTGGCGGGGTAGTGGAGGAAGCGGGTAAGGGGGGAGGGTAACGGGGTAAGGGGGGACTGGCCGGATCTGGAAGATCTAGATAAAATTGTAGCACGATGGGGGAGTGGAGGGTAGCTGGGGAGGGGGAAGTAAGGGGGCGGAAGGGGAGAGTAGCGGGGGGAGTGGAGGGAGCGGGGAAAGAGGGAGGAGGATAGAGGGGGCAGCGAGGAGTGCAGCGGTGGGGAGGGGAGAGGATGGAGGAGGGGAGAGGGCGTAGGGTTTGGAGAAGTGGGGAAAAAAACGTGGTTAGAGGGAAGGAAGATGGGGCAGTGAATTTTTGGACAAAAATGAGAACGGGGGAGGTTGCGTAGAAGGCTTATTTTTTCCCAAGTGCCACATCATAATGGGTATAATCCTACATGGCACAATCCGAAACTATTAGATCGTCCCAAAAAATTCGCTCCCAACAGTAGATTTTTTGGAACAGTAAAATACCCCCTGCATATATATATATATATATATATATATATAATTCACATGATTATTTAGGCCTATTATCATTCCATATGATATTATGTTAAAAATATGTGATGAAAACGGATGAAAGTTAAAGATTGAAAGAAGTATACATATCCAAATGTTAACTTAACCGTTCGTTGCATAAATCATGTTAAGCTTGTTGATTTCATGATAAATGTTATATTTAACTTTTGAAGAAATATTAGGATGCATTTGCTAGATTTTATTAGCATAAAATCTAATTTCCATGAGCGTAAACTCATGTAGTTAGGATAAATAGGTTGAATATATCGAAAGTATAATAAAATGAATTTTTGAAAATAAAATCGTAAACTCAATAATTTCAATATGCTAATCACATGAAATTATAAAATTTATGTACAAAATGTCCTTAAGAAAAATGAAATAACGGACTAAAAGCGAAACTAGTAAAGTGCTTGAGGTAAAAGTATGAACTGGTGTAATATGAACACAAAAATTTATAAGAAATAAGATAGAAAGTGCAAAGTGAATAGATTGGAAATATGTGTCTTGAAATGGCAAAATCAATGCTTTAGTAAAAAAATGTCATTTTATGTGTAAATTGGACTTAATAATAAATTGTCCAAACTAAAGGACTCTAGTTCAAGATTTAATATTATATGATAACTCATATTTTATAAAGTAAATATAAAAAGAAACATCTTTAGAAAAGTGTATAAAATGCAAGTTTACACATATGCATGAATAGTGAAATCACATTAAAGTGTATAAAAAAGGTATTTGAACTCAAAGGTTAAGTTTATCAAGAAATGATAAAGAAAAAGGTTATTTTCAAAGATGAAATAGTGAGTTAAACGTAAAATTGAATCAGACTTTTGATAAAGTGTGATACTTGGAAATTAAGTGCTGGGACTAGTTTAATCCTAGATATTTGGCCTTATCAGTCAATAAAAAGGAAATAAAGGAAAAGGCTTAAAAGTGGATAAAAAAGAAAGAGAGGAAAAAGGGTTACAATGATATAACACGTAAAAGATACTCAGAGGTAATCGAGAAATTTAAGGAGGACCTAGAGCCCTAGGGTGCCCCTTAACCACTAATTAAGAGCATATTGCATCATTATAGCAGTTAGTGAAAGATTGTAAATATACATGGTATTGGTACCCAGATTAAGAAAGTGAAAATATAACTTTGAGCACATCACTTATTAATGTATCAAATATTAATTGGGTGATTTTGAAATGCACAAGATTTTGTCCCCTAACACCAATTGCCTCTCACTGGAGATCGAAAGCCAGTCAAAATTCCCTAGAGTGGCCTACTTTGTTTAAGTCCCTCTTATAAAGGTTTCAGAATATATGTCCCAAAGACATTGTGATGAAAGATGAACCATGGTTGATATTGTCGAATGAAGACGAGGACTTGACAACGGCTTGAATTGGTGAAAGTATTAGGGATGATTGTAACTTTTTATTGCAAACTTCGATAATATGTAAATTGGTTATTAGAGAACGACTTAGGGGTGATTGTAACTTGTTGCAATCATTGATTATACGTAAATTATTTATTGGTGAAAGTATTACCAATTATTGATTGTAACTTTTTGCAATAAATTATTATAAGTATTTGTAAATTTTTGCAATTATTAGAATAATATAAGTTGGTTATTATTGATTGTAATTCTTTTATGTGTTAGATGTGATATGCAAGATTATTAGTTATATTTGAAAAGAAAGAGATTTGAAATCTTGGGGTATTGTAAGTAATATACGGTCCCTTGAAACCGTATATATATACTCACGGTGACACCACACCATGACAAAAAAATAACTAGTAACACCACACTTACTGATATATATACACCATTATAAGTCACCGTCCAAGTTATGCAGGGACAAAGGCTATTTTTCAACACAAACTCAAACCGTTTGATACATTACCACAATGACCTTCGACCGTGACATTATAAGACACGATTTATATCACCGTCACATTGAGTCAGAGACTAGGGCTATTTACAAACCCCAATATCTCTGCCTAATGTAACCATTTTTTACAAATACACAATGCCTTATGTGTGTACATTATTAAACCATGACTGGACCTCACTGTTCCATTAAGGCAATGACTTGGGCTATTTTTCAACCCAAAAATCACAGTTAAACAAAACCGTTTACTATATTTTGATGGTTCGTGACGACCCTATGTTTGTATATCAAAATTGGACCTCACCGTCCCATTGAGGCAAATACTTATGATATTTTTCAACCAAACAATCACGGTCAAATGAAATCGTTTACATTCTCGATGAACTCTGGCCATTATTTTGCACATCATGGTTGGACCTCAACATCCAATTGAGGCAGAGACTTGGATATTTTTCAACCTAAATATCATGGTGAAATGAAAATGTGTATAACACAATCACAATGTCTTGCCACCATAGTGTCATTAACCACAGTTTAGCCTCACCGTCTCATTGAGATAGACTTGGCTTTTTTGAACTCAATAATCACAGTCAAATGAAACCGTACAATATATTTTCACGATGACCTGCAATCGTCTATTTGATTATCACGGTTTACTTTCACCATTCCATTGAGGTAGAGACTTGGTTATTTTTCAACCCAAATGCCACAGTTCAATGAAACTGTTTACTATAAGGATATGATGCCATGTGGCCGTCTAGTTTACTACCACTGTCTAACCTCATTGTCCTATTGAGATAGAGACTTGGGATATTTTTTAACCCAACAATTAAGGTAAAATGAAGCTGTTTAATCTATTTACATAGTTCCAAATATTCGTATAGTCATTTATGTTGATGCCTTATTGCCGTACTAGCTTATATCTCGATTGGACCTTACCGTCCCATCGAGGCAGAGACATGGACTTTTTTCCCACACAAATTTCACGGTTAGTTAAAATAATGTATTACTTAATCACCGTGAGTTGTGTCCATATAACCCATAAGTCACGGTTTGACCTCACTGTCCCTGGTAGGTAGAGACAAGGGCTGTTTACCCTACTGAACTATCACGATGAATTGAATCCATATTTTATATATTCTCGGTAACACCGCACCGTGATAGATAGTATCACGGTCACACCACACCATGTACATAGCACAAACGATTGGATCCCACCATACATTATGTGCATGCCTTAGTGTTTGTTTGCAAAATATAAAATGGAAATTGATAACGTAATGTACAATGAACAAGTAATAATTTATCATTAATTGTTCAAACGCAACATTATTTCATGCAAACACAAATAAAAAAATTAAAATTGTTCGTACAAGAATAATTTCAAACAAGGTATGTCAATATTACAAAAATAACAAAATATTGTTCATACCTGTCATAATTTAAATTTGTTACAACATGTCATACTTCAAAATTGTTTTATAACACAACTGAGTCACCAATAAATTCTTCCATAAAAATATGTCTACTTTCACCTTAAACACTTCTTCGGGGGGACTCTTTGATTGGGTGGTATTATTCTTGGGGTATTTGTGCTTGGGGTATGGATCATGCCATGCATTAGTCCTAGTCTCTTGACACACAAGTACCTTCATCTTTTCTTTATGCGAGTGCATTCCCATGGTCTCAAGTAGCGCATCAAGCGCTGCACGTGATTTTCAAGGACATCTGAAACCTTCTGATCCGAGACGGCTTTAATACCCTAATGGATACATCTATCCCTTAGTACTATATAAAAATTACCATAAAATGTGTTAGATGCTACTCGAGAAGAAAAGAAATGAATTTACAGTTAAATTTGGAAACATTTACCGTTTTATTCAAGTGCTTTAACTTCATCTTGTATAGTCTATGCCCGAGATTTTTAATGTATGGATTGTATCTTTCTAGGTACCAAGGAAAATACCCATCCACACATTCCTAAGGCACGATCCTCACCACAGTCGAGCGTCTGACATCGAAAAGAACATGTTTAAACCAGTTAAGTTGATACCATTTCTCGATATCAAACTTTAATTTGTATCGGGCCTAGATATTTCACCTCTCCCCATATAAAGGCCGTATTGGAAGTCTAGGGATTGTTTGAACTCGGTCAACCCTGTGTAGGACCCTCTCCACTACACAAAACAATAATTTGTCATGGTTTAAAACTGTGTCAGATCAAATATGGCATGGTCTTGAACTGTGCTAGAATCAGTTGTTCCAAAATGACCATTTTTTTGTCACAGTTTAAAAGTGTCAGTTTTGGCAAAACAGGAACACTTATGGTGCACTTTTAAACTGTGTCACTTTTGGCACAAGTTTATAACTGTGCCACATTAAGTAAATTTTAGTACATTTTTGACACAGTTCAAAACCGTGCCAAATTTGATACACTTTTGGCTTAGCTTTGAACTGTGCCAAAATTTTTAATCAAAGAAAAAAAATTATTTGAAAACAAGAAAATTCACAAATTACGAATCTCTCACATTGTTGATAAACTAAACTTATGTGCATACAAACATCAAAAATATTACAAGATTTAATAGTTCAGAGACTAAAAAATAGGGCAGAGTTTTCTCTCTTTTCTAGACATTCTAAAACCTACTAATATAAAACCTGCCTAATGTAAGCACGACCATAAAATATAACAATAAAATTACAAAAGCCCGTATGACCATAAAAGTTAACAATAAAACTAAAAAATCCTGCACGGCTATGACAAAAAAATTGATTCTCAAACCGTTTTAAACCATTGACTTCTTCATGTGTTTCACTTGGATAGAAGCACTGTTCTAAAAAAATCCGCCTAGGCACGCCTAAGCTTAAGGCTTGGGAGAAACGCCTCGCCTTACGCTTTTCACGCCTTATTCTTGGTAAAACCCTTCATGCGCACTTTTTTCTAAAAACAACAATTCCTTAGTGAAACGATGTCGCCTTTTAAAGAATTTTTTTACAAACCGGACCATTATCTTATCCAAAATAATGAAATAGTATTTTAATTTGCATATATTCAGACATATTTTTATGATATGTGCAATTTTTGTATTTTAATAGCCTTGTTATGGTTAAAAAATATTAAAATATATTAAGAAGGCCTAAACGCCTTTTCACGCCTTTTTACGCCTAGGCCCGCCTAGGCTTCTAAGCCTTAAGGCTTGGACTCCACGCCTCAATCACGCCCCGCGTTTTTTAGAACCTTGGATAGAAGATAATGATAAAATGTTATCATGCAAAAAACAGGATAAAAAATGAGATGATATTAGTAAGCAAGAAATTAAAAAAAAACTTATTCAAGATGAAAAATTGCATATAAGAGTTACAATTAATATTATATTCTCAAACTGGAAGTCTTGTGACTATGTGGTCATCTCTTACGAATTATAATAGTCCCATGCGAGGTGTTAGTGCTTCTTACGGGGCCGTTTGAGGACTTGATTGAGTTTTCACCCTCAAATGATATGTTTTTAAGCATAATCTAAATATTTTCAAATTATCATCATATTCTCAAACTGGGAGGCCCATGACTGCGCACTCAATTCTTAAAAATTACATTGGTCCCGTACGAGGTGTTCATGCCTCTAACGGGGGCGTTTGGGGGATAGTTTGGATTTTCACCCTATAACGAATTATTTTTAAGCGTGATCTAAATATTTTCAAATTATTGTTATATTCTCAAACTAGGATACCCGTGAGTACGCGATTAATTTCTACGAGTTACATTGGTCCCGTGCGAGGTGTTAGTGTCTCTTATGGGGCTGTTTTAGGGTTGATTTACATTTTCACCCTCTAACGACATATTTTTAAGCCTAATATAGATATTTTAAAATTATCATCATATTCAAAAACCTAGAGACCCGTGACTACAACGTCAGTTCCTACAAGTTATATTGGTCCTTTGCGAGGTGTCAGTACCTCTTACAGGGTCGTTCGAAAATGCTTTGGGTTTTCACCCTTTTAACAACTTATTTTTTAGACAAATCTAGATATTTTCAAAATATCATCATATTCTCAAAGTGGGAGACCCGTGATTATGTTATCAGTTCCTACAAGTTACATTGATCCCGTGGGAGGTGTCCATGCCTCTTATGGGGCTATTTAAGGTCTGGTTTGGATTTTCACCCTTTAACAGCTAATTTCTAAGCGTAACCTAGATATTTTTTAATTATCGTCATATTCTCAAACTGGGAGTCTCACGATTACGCGATCAGTTCCTACGAGTTACATTGATCCCGTGGGAGGTGTTATGTAACACCCCGCCCCCCCGGGGAGAGCGAACGGAGCGCTATTATCGATAAAACTAAATTAGTCCACAATATAACAAGGTATGGATCATCTAATTCCCACAATAAAATAAGAGAAACAACGAATCTCAATTTCTTTAAATAAATACCAAGTCTCTCGAAATAATTACAACAATCTAATTATCTCGAAAATATATAAATCTCCAAATGCTCTATACATCAAAATAAATACAATCTTCACAACTTGTATTCTCTAATAATCTTCCCAAAATAATCCACGCTAAAATCCAATCTCCAACTCAAATCCAAAGCGCACAAAATTCGCGCTGACCTGCCACTAAAAGAAAATATCGGGAAGTACACAATACGACAGGAAAAATGCTCAACAAATATGTTAGCGATGAATAAAACGTCACAATACGAATACGAATATTCAAATCAAATGTGAATCTCATAAGCAATTATATCGATATAATTTCTCAACAACACATTAACCGGGTCACCAGGCCTCACCACCGTACCGCGCCTATGCATTTTTTTTAGCATATCCGGAAAAAGAAATATTGGCGGGTGCCCAGCCTCAGTGCCATATTAAAATCTCATGACAACATGCTCAACACCAAATATAATACCACATAAATCGAAATCAGATTCCAACAAATATTTTTAGATTTCCAAAAGAATTTAACAATTCAAATATGAGTCAATAATCACAAGAAACCAAAGGCAGAAACACTCGCGAGATTTAGGAGCATATTGTGTAAAACCCCATACCTCAAAATCATCACATAATTCAACCTCAAAATCTAATCACACCATCACGTTCCTCTCGCGAAAATAATCAAATCTCGTTCTAGCCCAAACTGGAGAAAACACCAAATAAGCCTTCTAATCTAAGGTTGAAATCTTGAATAAGTTTGGGGCTATGGTTTGTATATGAAAGGTAGTAATTTTGGAGAGGTCTTCTGGTTGAAAACTTTGAGAAAAAGTGATTTGAAAAGTCAAGCCACGAATTTGTTGATATATAAAGGATTAAGACTTTGATTAAGAAAAGAGTCCTAATGAGATACAAACACTAAAATTTTATTACGGACGATCGGACCATTGGAATTGGATGAAATTTTACAGAAAATTAGCTAAAGACGAGAGGAAGCTGTCAAAAAAATTTCAGCTCGATCAGACCGTTCAATATTTTTAAATATTTTTTTAGAGAGTTTTATGTTTTGAGGACTCTTAGAGAGTTTTATATTTTGAGGACTCTTCTATATGATAAAAATTCAATTAAAACTCCATTTTAATTCCGATTCCAATTCCGTTTGAAATTCTCATCATTAAAAATAAAATCCAATATATTTGAGCAATAAAAATAATTTTACCAAAAACTTTATTTTCTTCTATATTTCGAAAATACCCTAAAAATTACGCGGGTTGTTACACTTCCCCACTAACAATGGAATTTCGCCCTCGAAATTCGCCGAATACTAACTCTCAAAAATCAGGCCAACAATCTCCAAAAATAATCTCGTCACCAAAAAAATAATTTCCTCACATCTAATCTGGATACCTAACGCAAAACGATTTCTATCTCCAAATTCGCGCCACAAAAATGCAACAGACCCAAAACCCAAGACCCGAGGTTTGTCGTATACCTAAGCTCTGATACCATTATGCAACACTCCGCCCGCCCGAGGAGAGCGAGCGGAGCGCTACTCATCGATAAAACTAATCAAATCCACAAATAACAAGGTATAGAACATCTAAATCCCACAATACAAAAGAGAAATCCACTAATATCAATCTTCAAATTAATACAACAAATCTCTCGAATTAAAACAACTATCTATCTCGATACAAAACAATTCTACAATGCTCTATACATCAAAATAATACAATCTTCTCATCTTGTATTAACAATCTTTCCAAAATAATCCACGCTAAAATCAATTTTCATAGCACCCCAAAATCCGCACTAACATGCCTTTAAAAGAAAATATGGGGAAGTACACAATACGACAGGAAAGACGCTCAAAAATATGTTAGCGATGAATAAAACGTCACAATACGAATACGAATATTCAAATCAAATGTGAATCTCATAAGCAATTATATCGATATAATTTCTCAACAACACATTAACCGGATCACCAGGGCTCACCACCGTACCGCGCCTATGCATTTTTTTTAGCATATTCGGAAAAAGAAATATTGGCGGGTGCCCAGCCTCAGTGCCATATTAAAATCTCATGACAATATGCTCAACACCAAATATAATACCACATGAATCGAAATCAGATTCCAACAAATATTTTTAGATTTCCAAAAGAATTTAACAATTCAAATATGAGTCAATAATCATAAGAAACCAAAGGCAGAAACACTCGTGAGCTTTAGGAGCATATTGTGTAAAACCCCATACCTCAAAATCATCACATAATTCAACCTCAAAATCTAATCACACCATCACGTTCCTCTCGCGAAAATAATCAAATCTCGTTCTAGCCCAAACTGGAGAAAACACCAAATAAGCCTTCTAATCTAAGGTTGAAATCTTGAATAAGTTTGGGGCTATGGTTTGTATATGAAAGGTAGTAATTTTGGAGAGGTCTTCTGGTTGAAAACTTTGAGAAAAAGTGATTTGAAAAGTCAAGCCACGAATTTGTTGATATATAAAGGATTAAGACTTTGATTAAGAAAAGAGTCCTAATGAGATACAAACACTAAAATTTTATTACGAACGATCGAACCGTTGGAATTGGATGAAATTTTACAAAGAATTAGCTAAAGACGAGAGGAAGCTGTCAAAAAAATTTCAGCTCGATCGGACCGTTCAATATTTTTAAATATTTTTTTTAGAGAGTTTTATGTTTTGAGGACTCTTAGAGAGTTTTATATTTTGAGGACTCTTCTATATGATAAAAATTCAATTAAAACTCCATTTTAATTCCGATTCCAATTCCGTTTGAAATTCTCATCATTAAAAATAAAATCCAATATATTTGAGCAATAAAAATAATTTTACCAAAAACTTTATTTTCCTCTATATTTCGAAAATACCCTAAAAATTACGCGAGTTGTTACATGTTAGTGCCTAGGGCCGGTTGGGCATTGGTTTGGGTTTTCACCATCTAACGACATGCTTTTAAGCATAATCTAGATATTTTCAAATTATCATCATTTTTTCTAGTCGGGAGACCCATGACTATGCGATCAATTACTAAAAGTTGTATTGGTCCCATGAGAGGTGTTCATGCTTTTTACGGGGCCTTTTGGGAACTGATTTGGGTTTTCACCCTTTTAACGACTTGTTTTTAAGCTTAATCTAGTCGTTTTTAAATTATCGTCACATTCTCAAAGCGGGAGACCCGTGACTAGCGGTCAATTCCTATAGGTTACAAATTATTAATTTGGTAATACTTTAAGTTCTAGTTTGGTTCAAATTTTTGTGCTTTCCAAGAATTTACATTGGTAATTTCACATGTAAAGCTTAAATAGTATGGAAGAAATTGAAATTGTGCTACTTAAGCTTTTAAAATGAATAATGAGACTCCATATGTTAATTTACCAATATAAGATTTATGAAGACCACAAAAATTCTAACCTAATGAACACTAATTAGAAATTGTAATTAAATGCCATGCCAAAAAAAATCCAAACAGGTGTATGTGTATTGAAATAGGTAAAAAATATTCCAAATAGGGGTAAACAACTGTGCTTTGACTGGGGGCTCTCACTGCACTGCTTCGGCAGGGGTTGTTGTGCCACTGGTTTTCCCTTTTGGTTCATAATTTTTTGAGTTTTGTAAAAGTGTAGCATATTTCAAAACATAGATCGCCGAAACGTAATTGTCTAAAGCATTAATGTTTTGTGGTAACTATGCCATAGGCATAAAACTATAAAGATGAAAAGATTTAATGTGTAGTGTATGTAATAATAGATTATTAAGAGAAAGGTTATTTATGGTAACTATGCCCTAGTATGTCCCCCCCATTAACTTCTTTCTAGTAGAGGAAGGTTGTCCCAAACCACCTTTCATAAAGGTAGAAGCCGTTGAGTAAGGGCTATACAAAGAGCTAGGTGTGGAAGATGAGGCTCTCTTAAATCTTGATCATCTCTTGTTGTTGCAATGAAATTCCACTGCTTCTTGTAGGAATCCCATCAGGTACAGATCATCGTTGCTGTAGGTCCCACTTTTTGACTTCAGAACCCCCAACTGAGTAGGGGGATTTTTGTCATTCTTCATAAAAATTATATTGTTTAATGTTTAAAAAGTGCAAGGAGAATGCCAAATTGATGAGGAAGTTAAAAGAAAAACATCAATTACCGCCTCATTATTACGTTCAAATTGTTATGCCAAAAGGATAAAAATTTACAAAGTTCAATGAAAAGTATGTTAGAATAGTCATTGTAACTTTATATTACACAAATATTCTCTTAATTTGGAACTCAATTTCTCTTATCACGCTTTGTGAAAATGGTGCAATAGTTACTGAAAATTCGAAGAGATCTTGGGTGAAAGTGATGCAAAATACTGCATCTCTCTTAAACATACAAATATAGCATAACAAATGGTAACGTGCAAAAGAAATACCATCAACCCTTAAACTACTTTTGGTAAAAAAAAACTCCCCTAACAATATAATGTATCAAAGGGATATACAAATTCATACAAATGAATAAGAAAGATACAACATCAATTAAATCCGAAACCAAAACCAAAACCAAAGCACCAGTAATTGAAATCCGAAACCAAAGCTCGAGAACTAATAATTGATATACCATATGTTAAATCTGAAACCGCATGTTAGATAATTGTACATGATAAATAAAAGTCTTACAAGATTTGGGATCTTGTTTTTTGTTAGTATGTTATGGTTATTATGTTAGGTATATTAAGATCTGTATCTTTCAATTTGAATCTCTGTTACACTACGGTTATTATGCTAATATGTATTTAGAATAAGAATACCATAAGTTCCTTTTTTTTAAAAGTAATGTATCCACGTAAGAATAGCTGCAAATCATATGATAAAAGATTGAGAAAGACTCCCAAGAACAGATTCAGAAGAGGCAAGTTCAAACATACTAATCAAGTTTAGTAATCAATACTAAACTAAAACAAAATATGCAATAATTTTAGAGTTCAACAATAGGGATATGCTAAAGATATTTAAGTTTCATAGACAACACGATTTAGATGGCTACCACGAACCCTCAAAACCCACTGTTGGATGCTCAAAGAAGTGAAATTCCAGAAAGTCTTCAAAGAATACGATTGAGAAATCGTTACAACTTATTTTGTTATTTTAGCCATCTGTTCTGTTCCAGATCAAGCATGAAGACACATTACTGTTGACTTCGTTGTGTATGCGATGGTGGTGGTAGTAGTAAAGGGTGAGGGGGCTGGGGAACTGATAACAGTTATTGTGGGTAAGTTCATAAAGTATGGCCACCATCGTACGCTAGCCATTCAGGTGGCTCAAGCCCTCTCGGACAATTGGAGACTTAAAAGAAAACAATCAGCATAGAGAGAATGTAAGCTTGAAAAAAATTAGAGAACCAAACCGACTATAATGAACACGATTAGCTCATAAATCTAAACTATGATGATGAACAATTAGTGATAAAAATCATTAATATATGATGATGATGATGATATATATATATATATATATATATATATATATATATATATATATATATATATATATATATATATATATATATATATATATATATATATATATATTATTATTATTATTAAGAAATGATATATATTTGTTTCGATTCTCCAATAAGAAATACAACAATTTGTGTTCAAAATCTACCAAAATATAGAACTCGATTAGCTCGTAGATCATTTTCCCCTTGCAAACCGACTATAATGAGTCAAATATTCATAAAAAAGAATTATAAAAACACTTACAATGTTTCCAAAATGGGGATTTCATTTGGTGAGATTCTAAATAGATCAAATTTTAACATATATTAACACAATACCCTGTCAAATGTACTTCCAAGAACAACCTCGTCAAAGAGAATACCTTGATAATACCCGAGAAAGATGAAGGCCACTGTTGGCTTGCTGCTGCGAATTGCTGCTACTGTGAATGTTTGCCGAGGGAGAGACAATTACCTGGATTAACAGTTTATGTTTCATGAGAGGCGGCTGCTGCGAGTCGTTACTGCTACTTTATACGATGTGAATGATGTTTAAAGAAAGCAACATAACATCTGCTCAACACTAAGAGTTAAAGTAAGATGTTGACGCTATGGCCAATGTGTCAGCGATGATGCAGATGTTGTGAAAAAAATTTGATGAACCAATGACGTGCCTAGTAAAAAAGATACTTTTTTAGAGAATAGTAATGCCACAGCAATCACACAATTACCATTAGTTATGTAGTAATCAATAAAGCTTCTATTGGAGCTAATAACTTGTCAAAGTTTACATTGCCAACAAATTAGTAGTAACTTAATCTCAATTTAAATGTTTCATCTCCGGTATTAAAGGTTAAGTATATGACCTAAACATATGTAAGAACCGTAATACAAACTATATACCAAACTAAAGCAAACACAATTACAACTAAAATAACTATTTGCTCTAGTAATCTATTTAAGACAAACATAATAAAGAGAACAATAAAGAGCATACCAATGTTAACAAGAAATCTCAAGTGATTGTAAACCTCGATACTGATGTATCGCAATATCAAAGTCATAGGAAATCAAGAAAATATAAAAATAACAAAGTGTATTATTGTTTTTTTTAAAACAAAAACAACAATATGATTAGGGATGTATATAGTATTGAAATCGAAAGAATGATATGGAAAGTAATAGAGATTCTAAACAAACATACATATTTAAACATATGTAAAGAAACTTAACTCTATTGTATTAGAAATCCTCACAACTCGAATTGAAATTGAACCAATATAAAATTTCAGGAACACCTGTAAAGAAAACTCAATTAAACAACACGGGAAAAAACATCGACCGCTTCGTAATATCTAACCATTTAAATTAAAATATCATTGGGATAATTTGTGGTATTTTTAATTTTCTTATCTCATAGCTTCCAAAATAAGACTCAAATAAAAGAATAAAAGTTTCACAATGTAGTCAAAGAAATGTAAATGATATTTCAAGTTTACCTTTTTAAGTAATGATTCATGCCCATCAAAGATATTAAGGGAACAAAGTTTCTTATTTGAACCTCCAATAGATATAACAACACTATTGCTGTTATATATATAACATCATGTAATAGAAGTGTGATACATCGAACCAAGGAAAAAAATGAAAACAACAAGAAAGATCTGAACTCTAATGCTCAAGCGAAAAGGAATACGATTCAAATTGAGAGTGAGAGAGGAAGAATGTGGGTTCCGGCTGGGTCCCGTTGTTTTTGGTTGTTCTTTCTATTTCCTACAAAATTATGTAACACAGAAAACAGACATATGCGATGCAATGTAGTTTTTTTTAACTACCTTTTATTTTAATGATGAATGAATGCATGCACATGCGCTTTTTACTTTGCTGCTGAGATCGTAAAAGGGAATATTTTTGGAATTTTTTTTTGAAGGAAAGTTTTTTTTTTAAAAAGGGGAATCCTATAAGGAGAAAACAGGATTCTTGAAATTCTTTTGAGAATATCAATTTATTTTCATTGAGTTTTATGATTTGACAAAAGAGGAAAGGAGGAAATTCCCAAAAATGGGGGGTTGCCGATCGACAAGCACCCTGACTTGCCTATCGGCAGTTCAGTCCAGTCCCATCAATTGAAAGATTTGATTGGTACCTTCTTCAGCCTTTGGTACCTTGTGGTGTAGGATTCCTTTCGATTTCTGCAGGGATTATGTCCCTTGTGAGGATTTTTAAGTATAAAAAGGGAGAAGGGTGGAGTGTTCTCATCACACCTTTGCATCCTCATCTGCCTACCCATTATCTTTTGGTCTTGCAAGATGGCTCTCCCTGGTAGCATTGAGTTTGTCATTTATCTCGAAGCCTTGGAAGCTATGTGCTCTTATAATGTCGACTATGATGCCTTCAACATGCGTCGAGTCTCCTTATGGCACAATCGGCCTTTTAAGTGGAATATGCTGATAGCGGCGGTACAATTTTGGTACCCCGAAGACCATATATTCCGCTTTGGGTTGGAAGAAGTATGTCCTACCTACGAGGAATTTTCTTCCTTACTGGGTGTGAATCCCAGTGTTGCTGCGGCTTTACCTGAATTTTCTCGCTCTCCTAGGGATTTATTGACCGGGCTTCTTCATATCTCGCCCTCGGTGGTTAGATCATTAGTTGTTGGAGGAATGATCTCCCTCCCGGTGGTGTTGCAGTCCGTGCATTTGCGAGAAGTAGGTGATGCTGGCTATACTGGAGCCGTTGTTCTGGGCCTTGTTTAAAATTTTCTATTGGTGACTGGGGAGGTGTGCGTGGACCCTCATCTTGCAGCCATTACTTCATGGATGTCATACCTTCGTAATCCTGCGGCGGTGATATTGGCGAAGACTCTGAATGGCCTGGATGCCTGGAGAGAAGGTCGTTCTGACTTTTTGAGGGGTAGCCCTGTGATGATGTTCTTGTGGTTGTCTGAAAGATTCCATTTGGCGACTCCTCCAGAGTATCCCTTATCGGCTGTACCCAACTTCTTTTCATGCTACTTCATTCGCGTTGGCCTGCATGTTGAGAATTGGGAAAATTGGCTTGTGGAGTATGGGGCTCGTGGGCTATATTGGTCAGTGCCTTGGTGGGGATAGTTTCATGCAATTCTGGAGATAGGAGAGTATTCATATGTGCGGATGGTTGGTCTCAGATAGACCTCTTTTTACTTTCCTTGGCGGCTTCTACGCCAATTTGGCTGGTCGGAGGTCGTTCCCCCTCGGACCTCAAATTTCTTTTTAGTAGAAGATTTGACTGAGCACCTACGTCTGTTGCTTGGATCTCTGTGGGAAAATTGGCGTCCGTCGACCCGTCCCTCTCAGTCTGTCGGGAAGGTTTGCCATGTCCCCAAAGATTATATGAAGTGGTTGTGGAGGAAAGTAGTTAGTAAAATGTTGGCAGTAGAGACTGGTCAAAGGTGGTTTATTTTATCTGACTCCATGGAAGGGGGTGTTGTGGTCTTTTCGAAGATGGCCAAGGCTCATCGATCCATGGAATGTTTGCGACACTCTATTTAGGCAGGGGAAACTTAGGGTCCTCAGAACGTGGATGATGAGGGCATAGGCTCTTCTGGTAGCTGTGGGTAGGACTCTTGGGTAGTTTATTTTGTGTAACAGATGTGGGGATTTTATCTGGCTTTTTATGGTAATAGGGGGAAGGGAGTTATCCATTCTTTTTTCTTATGTAATTCGTACTGTCATTTCTTATGAATGAAATAAACAAGTTTCTGATCATCCAGCTGTGCCTTTCGATGAATTTTGTATTTTGAATTATCTATACTGATTGCTAAGGCATACATAATCCTCTTGTCCAAGTAGATGTTTAGAATGAACCGCCATTCTCGAAGGTAAGAAAAGAATATATTTTTGTGAAAAAGAAGGGGCCGTGCTCATGTGAGATGTATGAGCTGCCTACGTACCTCCGGGGTTTTTGAAAATTTGTTAAAAAGTGGTTTTTTTGTAGAGGATCAGGCCCACGTAGTTCTGGGTAGAGGGAAATGAAGAGTTTTTTTTTAGAATAGAAAGGGGATGAGAAGAGTTGTAGCGGGCCGAGATTTTGGACTAGGGGTAGAATTTCTTGAGACGCTCCAGATTGACTGGATGATCCATCTCTTCCCCATCCAGGTCAGTGAGCATAGCGGCACCGCCAGATAAGATTTTCTTCATAATGTAAGGGCCGCTCCAATTGGGCTTGAATTTTCCTCTGGGGTCCCAGATGGGTTCTATTATCTCCTTGAGGGCTAAATCCCCCTCTCGAACACCGCGATCCTTGACTCTCTTGCTGAATGAATGCGCTATTTGACGATGGTACCCTTGTATGTGGTATAGAGCCTTTAATCTTCTTTCATCTATAAGGGCTAGCTCATCAAGACGGCTTTGGCACCAGTCTTCTTCACTAACCTTGCTTTCGAGAATGACGCGTAGCGAGGTTATTTACATCTCCACAGGTAGGACTTATTCCATGTCGTAGACTAGAGAGTAAGGGGTAGCCCCAGTAGAGGTTCAGATTGAGGTTCGATAGTCCCAGAGGGCGTACGGGATCCGGTCAGCCCAATCCCTACAAGTTTCGGTCATCTTGCTGATGATGGCCTTGAGGTTTTTGTTGGTAACCTCAACTGCACCATTGGTCTGAGGTCGGTAGGGAGAAGATTTGTGTCTCTGAATCCCATACTCGTTGACTATTTTTTGACTTCTGCCTTGAAGTGCAAACGGTTATCTGACACTAGCTCGTGCAGGACCCCATATCGGCAGATGATATTTTTCTTGATGAATTTGGCCACCATCTTGGCCTTTAATACTGCGTATGACTCAGCTTCAACCTATTTGGTGAAGTAATCAATGGCAACTAGGATGAACTCATGCCCATTTGATACCTTTGGCGTAACCTTCCCTATGATGGAAATACCCCAGGTGGAGAACGGCCAGGGAGAAGTCATGTTGTATAATTCCCGCGGAGGGAGATATTGGAGATTGGAGAACTGTTGGCATTTAGGGCATTTTCGAACATAGGCGGTGTAATATTGGGCCATGGTGGTCCAGTAGTAGCCCTATTGGATGATCTTCTTGCCAAGCATGTGACCGTTCATGTGGGGCCTGCATTCCCCGCTGTGGATCTTCTGCATTATCTTTTCAATGTCAACCCCTGCGATACAGTGCAAATGAGTTCCATCGAAATTTCTCTTGAGTAGTGCTTTATGACAGATGATGTACTGGGTGGCCAGCCTTCGGAGGGTAGCTCGGTCAGTCTTGTTGGAACCCTAGGGATACCTACCGTACCTGAGGAGGCACCAAATATCATAGTACCAGCAGTTGACTAGCTCAGGATCTTCTGTGGTGACGAGCTCAATGTGGTAGTAATGGGTTGGTTTGTCTTGCTTTTGAACTAGGAATGGGGTCATTGTTATTCCCCCGGGCATGTCAACCATGGAGGCCAAGGTAGCGAGAGCATCGGCTAGGTTATTCTTTGCCCGAGGTAGGTCATGGAAGGTGATATCTCAGAATTAGGAGGCTAACTCTTCTAATTGGGCGTGAAAGGGTTGGAGCTTTTTGTCCTTGACTTTCCACTTTCTGAGCAATTGACCGATGATAAGGGCAGAATCCCTGTATACATCAAGGTATTGAATGACTTTCTTGAGAGCGACCTTGAGGCCCATTGTGCATGCCTCGTATTCCGTCATGTTATTGGTGCAGGGGAAATTCAACTTGATGGCGATAGGAGTATGAGAGTCATCCGGGGCAACCAGGAGTATCCCAATGCCATATCCCTTTTTGTTGGCAACGCCATCAAAGAACATTTGCCATCGGGGGTTGTCTTGGGCAGTGCAAAGGATATTCTCATCTGGGAATTCGGAGATCCGCACATTAGCTTCTTCTACGGGGTAATCCGCGAGGTAGTCAGAGATGGCTCTTCCTTTAATGGCTTTCTGTGTGACGTACACGATATCGAACTCGGTTAGGATCATCAACCATCGGCCCATTCGTCTAGATAAGGTGGGTTTCTCAAGCAGGTATTTGATGGGATCCATTCGAGATACAAGTTTGATGGGGAAGGCGAGCATGTAGTGTCGTAACTTTTGGGTGACCCAGACAAGTGCGACACATGCCTTTTCTAAAGCAGTGTAGTTGACCTCGTACCCGACCAATTTGCAACTGGAATAATAGATGGCTCTTTCTTTACAGGAGTCTTCAAGGTGTTAGGCTAGCAAAGCTCCAAATTTAGTGTCGGTTATGGTTAGGTATAGGAGCAAAGGGAGACCAGGCTGTGGTAGCATGCGAACTGGAGGTTGGGTCAGATATTGTTTGATTCGGTCAAAAATTTCTTGGCAGGCCTCGTTCCAAACCTTAGTTGAATCCTTTCGTAGGATCTTGAAGATAGGTTCGCAGGTGGAGGTTAGCTGGCTGATGAACCGGCTGATGTATTGTAATTTCCCAACGAAACCTCGAACTTCCTTCTCTGTTCGGGGGGGTGGCATCTTAAGTATGGCTTTCAGCTTGGCGGGATCTTCTTTTATCCCCTTATTACTGACCTTGAATCCTAAGAGTTTTCCCTTTGTAACGTCGAAGATGCACTTCTGTGGATTGAGTCTCATCTGATACTGTCGCAGTCGTTCGAAGAACTTTCGGAGAGCAGGAGCATGACCTTCTCTAGTTTTGGACTTGATAATCATATCATCCATGTAAACCTCGACCTCCTTGTGAATCAGGTCGTGCAGGATGGTTGTGGTAGCCCTTTGGTAAGTAGCCCCAGCATTCTTGAGACCGAATGGCATAACGGTGTAGCAAAAGGTTCCCCATGGGGTGATGAATGCGGTTTTTTCTTGGTGGTCGGGGTGCATCTTGATTTGGTTGTATCTAAAAAACCCATCGACGAGTGATTTGAGAGCATGATTGGCTATGTTGTCCATGATTATGTCGATGTTGGGTAATGGATAATCATCCTTCGGAGAAGCTTTGTTTAAATCTCGATAATCCACACACATTCGAAGCTTTCCTCAAGATTTCGGTACAGGTACAATGTTGGCTAGCTACGTGGGATATTTGATTACTTAAATGAAACCTACGTTCAACTGTTTGACCACCTCTTCTTTGAATTTGAGCGACCATTCGGTGCGGAGCTTTCTCAACTTTTGTTTAACCGACTTATAATCTGGGAGAGTGGGGATCTCATGCTGGGCTATTTCAGGATCAATACCGGGCATATCGTCGTAGGACCATGCGAAGACATCCATGAACTCCTTTAGCAATTCTTCGAGTTGTGCGCGCTCATGCTCATCAAGGGCGGACCCTATCCTAATCTCGCGCAGTTGGCTACTAGAACCGAGATTAATAACAACAGTCGATTCGCCCTAGGGCCTAATCGGTTCGCCCCTAGCTGCTAATCGATTCACCCAAATGCTAATCAATTCGGTGAGCAAAACTAAATTTATGTCTCTATCCGAATCGATTCGGCCTTAACGCTAATCGATTCGGTCTCCCAGACCTGTAGCCTACTCCCAAACTGAATCGATTCGCCTAGGAGCCGAATCGATTCATCCCTAAAAATCTACGTAGCATATAGCATGGGTCGATCGATCGACCCTTGGCCGTTGAAGAATCGAAGGCTCGATCGATGGATCCCCCATGATCGATCGATCGGTCATGGCGGGCAGCGTCTTCTCCGAGAAGCTGTTTCGGCCATTGACAAAGCTCTAATCTTTTCGTCGATATTTCACCCAACTACAACCACAAAAATTGCTACCAAATCATTCTTATGCATCAAGTAACTAATTTATTTTCCTCAAATCAAATTTAAATCAAAGATTTAGGATTAAATAGCAAAATCAACCAAAAACCCATTTATGGTTTAAATCTCCAAAAACTAACTCTACATGCAAATTAATCACATTAAATCAATATCTAGAAAGTAAGAAACTTGCCTCGAGGTTGTAGTCTCGGATTCACCTCCAGTAGCAACGGTTCCGGCCTCAAATCTCCACTTTTTCTCTCTCTCCTCCATTTCTCCCAAGCTCTCTCTTCTCTCTCTCTCTCTCTCTCTCTCTCTCTCTCTCTCTCTCTCTCTCGACTTCTAACATAAGATTGAGAAAATAAAAGGGGTGGGAGACTTATACTGGTCTTAAAACACGATTTCCCCTCTTTTAATTGTTAATACACCATTAAAATGACTCGTAACCACATAATTGAGTCATAATCCACCAAAAGTGCCCAAAACTCAAAAATACAACTTGGCACTTATTTGGACTATCTCGACTATTCTGAAAACAACCTCACCCCCTATTTTGGCATTCGGAAAAATGTGAACAATTTTTTTTTTATGTTCCAAATTCATTTTATTTCATTAATTATACTCCAATTTAAATATGAATCATAACCGTCATTTTACATATAATGACGCAATAAAACACAATATAATGCTATTTACCTTCTCATAAGGGCAAATAGGCAAAACATAGTAAATATTACCCCTTAATATCACGGGAAATAATATTTAGTCTAACTTCCCCTATTTTATAAAATTACCCCATCAGGTAAAATAATATAAAATAGTCGCTCAAAATCTTGGGTTGTTACAACTTGCACCAAAACTTGGTCTCCAACCTCCAACTCCACATGCCTTCTATTTGCATCAGCATAACTCTTTTGACGATCTTGAGAAATTCTGATGTGATTGCGAATAAGTTCAATGTTCGAAGAAGTATCTCGGATCATTTCAGGTCAAAGAAGTTTATTATCCCCTACTTCCAACCAGCAAGTAGGTGATCTACACGGTCGACCATATAATGCTTCATAGGGTGCCATCCCGATAGTGAATTGGTACGAATTATTATTAGCAAATTCGACCAAGTGAAGATATTGTTCCGAAACTCATTTAAAATGAAGCACACACATTCTAAGCATATCCTCTAACATTTGGTTGACTCTTTATGTCTGCCCATCTATTTGAGGGTGGTAGGAGGTACTCAACTTCAATTCAGTTCCCATAGCTTCTTGAAAACTTCGCCAAAAATGGGAAACAAAAATTTCATCTCGATCGGAGACTATATTAATGGGCACCCCATGGAGTCTAACAATCTCCGCAATAAATAGTCGGGCATAACGAGCAGTATTGTAGTCTGTACGTACCGGTAAGGAATGTGTCAACTTAGTTAAGCGATCAACGATAACCCAAATGGAATCATGACCACTTTGTGACGTTGGTAATCCCGTGATGAAATCCATCGAGATGCTTTCCCACTTCCATACCGGTATTTCTAAGGGTTGTAACAATCCCGTCGATCGCTGATGATCTACTTTCACCAGTTTATAAGTAGTACATTGGGAAACAGATTCATAAATGTCCCGTTTCATACCCTCCCACCAATATGGACGGTGCATGTCTTGGTACATTTTGTCCCCACCAGGATGTACTGCAAATTTGGACTCATGAGATTCCGTCATTACGGCCCGCCTTAAGTCCCCTTCATCCGGGACAACAAGTCTCTCGTGGAAACGTAACCCACCCTCAGAACTTATAGAGTAGGATTCCGCTCCATCGGTTAACAATTGGTGTATACGGTCCTGAAAACTTTTGTCCCTTCCTTGAGCATCACCAACCCTTGTGATTAGGCACATATTCTTCATATTTATCCCCTTAATTTCGGTATTTTTATGATCCCACGTAGTGTAAATAGCTTGGATTTGTCTCGTATTTATGCTACTAACCTCTTTTGGCAAGTATTTCGTGTTTTGTGTATTTCTCATGTGTTTTACAGGTATTTCATGCAAGTTAGTGCGAAGGAGAACTCAAAACAGTGAAAGAAACCAAGAAATGGAGAGTTAAAGGGCATTTTTGTAATTTTTCAGCATTATTCCGGAGGTGGAGCCAACTATAAAGTTAAAGAGAACTAAATGCAAAGAATACTGGAAAAAACGGCACCTCAATCCGAGCTACGGTGAAGAAGTTACGATGTTTTGAAGTTGCACGATAATGGACCGGTCCGGTCATGCGAAATCCAGGCAATTAATTATGCATTTAAAGCAATGCAACTCTTGGAAAACTTGTGCAACAAGCAATTCTAGTTGTCAAATTAATGCTACTTGGTTCTATAAAAGACTAAGCCCTACCTCATTCCAAAAGGGAGTTGAATTCTAGAGAGAGGGAGACAAATTCTAGAGAGTAGAATAGAATTTTAGAGAGAGAAAGTGAGATTTAAGAGAGTTTTCTTAGTTTTTCTTTACATAGAAACTTTCATAAACTCTAGTTTGTAAGGTTGAAGAAGAAGAATTTTTCTTGATTCAAGTTCATCTCTTTTCCCTATTGCTGAATACAAATATCAATTTTTCATTCTCTTATTTATTCTTTACTTTATTTCCAATTTAATTCTCAATTCTTTTGCAATTTGTTAACAATGTTTGTTAGATCCATAATTCCATATATTGTTATGAATTTGCTTTCTCATAAAACCATGTTTAGTTAAGTTTTTTAAGGGTTGGGATGCATGAACCCATCCCAATGTAAATTGCTTATGTAGAAAATAGAATTTAAATTAAAAATTTGAAAGAGTCGTGCGAGACAATTTTACAACCATTGTAGATATTTTAATCTCTCTTTCCCTAGGTACTTGGGATGTTTAAGAATATGATGTGCGTAAAATTATTTATCACCGCTTTATATTTACCTTTGATTTCATATGAGGCGGGCTAGTTCCCTCATATATGTAATGCTTAGGATCTATAAAGGCTGGATTCAAATTTATGGCAAGGGTTGCCTCATAAATTTGAGTTAGCCATGGTCAGAGTATGTGAAAGACTACCAATTTGATATTCATTATCACCCGAGTAAGGCTAAAGTTGTGGCGGATGTGTTGAGTCAGAAACCCGAGGGGGAGTTAGCCATGGTATGGAAGGCTAAATGGAAGGATCTTAGCCAAGAGGACGCTGTTGCTAGGGCGTTTATGTCGGTGTTGACCGTTACGCCTACTATTTATGGCAAGGGTTGGTGATGCTCAAGGAAGGGTTGCCCCTACGTGCATGACCTACCTACTGCTGTTACTGGGCACCTTGATCGTGCCTGAAATTACTGCCTCCTAAATTAAATCACTCGAAACGCTGTCTTTTGGACAAATCCCCTTGTTGAGCATCCCTTTCCTTTTGCTTGCCTTCCGATGATTGGGATGAGTGTAGTGCTCCACTTCCTGCACCATTTCCTCCTGGCTTTCTCGCTTTCCCCACAACTGAAGCTTTCTTAATTCCATGAACATGCAATCGATGATCTTGATAATGAAGTAATGCGGCGTTCATCACATCCCTGAACATTTGTAAAGATGAATTTCCCAGCAAGTGTTGCCGTATCCTCCAATATAAGCCTCCAATGAACTTTGATATTCTCCTATCCTCCGGAGTTACCTCATCCGGCTTAAAACTAGCCATATGAGTGAATTCCTCCTCATATTCTTCCACCAAAAATTCACCTTTAACTACATCTTAAAGCTTCCTCCTCATCTCCCTTTGGACTGCCGAAGGAAAATACTTCTGATCAAACAAAACCCAAAAATCATTAATAGTCAAAGTATCTCTATGCTCTGGTGTGGTCATCGACTCCCACCAATGTAACTCTGCTCCAACTAACTTAAATGTAGCAAGAATTTTCTTCCTTTCCTCACTACACTCCACCATGCGAAGATGGAGCTGCATATCCTTTTTCCATTGGTTAGCTACTATAACTTCATAACCTCCTTGAAATTTTAGGGGATGGCCCTTTAAAAAGGATTCCCTGATTCTTTCCCACGGGTAAGGTCCCATATGGTCTTGTACCTCCTGAGCTCGTGGTTGTTGGGCTTGTGGTAATTGCTGAAATAAGGTAGTCATCTCAGCACTGACTGCTTGGGCCATAATATTTGCTACTTATGCAGCATTAATGGTTCCTTATTGTGGCGATGGACGACCTACCTCCTCTTCTACAACTCTATTTCTTCTCGCGGGGCGACCTCTCTTAGGCGGCATCTAAGACGAAGAAACAACATAATTAGAATACTATTTAGAACAATTTATTTTGCAGAAGATCGCAAGCATAGGCAAACAAAACAATCCTAACATTTAGGCTCTATATCAGGGAACGCTACGGAAGAACGTGACAAGTCCGCATAGACCCTAAAGACTTTAGAACCTGACGCTCTGATACCATCTGTGACACCCCGCTTATCAAAATAAGAGGTGGCCAACCCGATACTCCAATAATAACAAGAATCATAGATGGTCCATTCTTAGGATCACATAAATACATTAAGTATACGAGATAACCACCCATTATTTTGAAAAACGGATTGTCAATTTGTGTAAGTTAAAGAAAACATTTAAACAACCCAATTAAAAAGGAGGTGGATATAAATAAAGACAGACAATAAATCGACAACTATATACAACAAAATAACTGAATAAGTTGTCGGTTAATAGACATATACAATTGGGATACACCGAGTATTAAAGTACAACATCAAATTATATAATACAAGTACAAAACTTGGGCAACACGCCCAAAAGTGCAACCAATCATAACTAGAATACAAAAAAAAGATGGAAGCGTCTATACATGACAAAAGTTAAATAATTAAGAATAAGCTTATTTCGTTCACCATAAGTAATGATAAGGGATATAATTTCTCAAACTAAAAGAATAATCTAACGCAATAGAATAATAATTATCAATATTCATTTATGCATGAGAATACAATTAATTCTTACTTAAGAAGATTCCATTTCAGTTGTACACCATTTAGCCCCATAGTTTTTTTTTTCTTTAGGAAACATATTCAAAGAAATTTATTTCACAATGTGCTTTACTATCAATATAGGTTCCATTTTAATAAGAATAGTTATAATCACAACATATAACGATTCTAAGACCGTCTTTCTGAGTTTCTCCGCTGGACGCACCCCTAAATAGCTATCATCTTCCAGGGCCTATCACACAAGACAACCTGGTCATCCTACATCGCATAACGTCGGGAAGCGACCATATACCTTCGACAGTGAGTCATAAGCACACACGAAATTACCTCACTTCGAACAATAATCACACACTGTATAATAACCGATCCTATGGCCGAGGACTATATTCACCCTGCATTCACTAGCCAGGAGACTTCACCTCATGCGCTTACTTCCCTTAGGATAGCATTTAGAGAGGTGTGTATATACAAATTATCATTTACAATTTGATTTCATTTTAAAATATACATTACATTTTATCCGAAGCCATCTGTACTGAAAGTCATACTTATAACCCTCAATGTTTAATTATATCCAATATAAATCTCCATGAATTAACATTAAATCCTCAAACTATAATGTATGACATTACTTTAACCCAATTCTAGAAGTCCACAATATCTCACTCTAACACTCCCTAGGTCTAGACTAGTTTATTCTAGAAAATAATCATTTATCTTCCTCTAATTTAACTAACTAAATTAATTCTCGAACTAAGCCCAAACTCTCATTTCCAGTTAGGTTCTTAAATACCTTAGTACTATACTCTAATACTCTATTTTTACTTCATTAAATAATGTTCTTAAGTCCCTATCTTAAAATAAAGAAGCTAGAGGAAACTAAACATTTAAGGGTGAAAAACAGGGGACCGGTCGATCGGTCATGGGACCGCGGTCGACCGCGTCTCAAAGATTTTTCCTAAAAAAGAATGCACTAAGATCATTTTGGAAGGCCCGATCGACCATTCCTGGGATCGCGGTTGACTGCGCTCAATTTTTATACTTATACAAGAAATAAGTAGGCTTTCCCCCGAAGGCCCGGTCGACCGGTCCTGGGACCGCAATCTACCGCGCCTAGAAAACCCTTGAAAATTCCATTTTCTACAATGATAAATCCAATTCCTAAAACCCTTATTCCTACACTCCCTTCACTCTCATCAACCCACAAAATAACCACAACAATTATACACCAAAATAAACCCATATAACCAACTTAAATCACACAAACTCCAAGATCTAAGGTTTAAACATCCAAAGATACCAAAACCCACCATTTATTCCAATTCTCCAACTACACAACTATCACAACAGATTCTTCACATTAAATAATATACTAGCAAGTATTAAACTTTCCTTAAGCTGAAATCTCAAATTCCTTTCCGGTAGGAGCAAGATTAAACCCAAATTTCTTCAATTCTTCTTCTTTCTCTCTCTTTGTTTCTAGGTTTAGGAAACATACACTTGAGAAATAAGAGGGTTGCAAGACTTAAATCGTGCCTTTGGCATTAATTCCCATCTTTAAATGTTAATACACAATTAAAATGACTCGTAACTACATAATTAAGTCAAAACCTGTTAAAAGTGCCCGGAAACCAAAAATACAATATGACACTTATTTTGACTATCTCGACTGTTTCGGGACTAATCGCGCCCTCTAAATCAGCATTCGGAACAATATAAATCATTTCAAGTTCTAACATCGTTTAAACCATAAATGTCGTTTAAAGCACCATGACACCACGAATCGTAACATAATGCTATTTACATTCACATAATAGTAAATACGCGAAATCTAGTAAATATTATCTTTTAATTCACTTAAAATAATATTTTTTCCATTTTCCAATATTTTATATAATTACCTCACATGGCAAATTAATATAAAATCAATTACCCAAAAGTAAGGGTTATTAAATAAACTACATGGGGTCGGGTTCATGCATCCCAATCCGTGGAAATTTAGTTGGACATAATTAAACTAAGCATGTTCACAAAATCTATTCTGCATAAATCCATAACTACATCAAAAATTGGGAAGAAACTTGTAAGGAAAAATTACAACATAATTTCTATGAATAATCCTACACAAATATAAAAGAAATTTAAATGAGAAAGGAAGCACTATTTGGAATGAAGAAAATTATAAAATTAACGCTTGAAAACTGAATAACTGTTGCAGAAATTAAACCTAGGGTTCTTTGTTACAAAAGTTCTCTAAACTATAAAAAAGAGAACTCCCTAAAGTCTGATAATTAGTTAGAATAAATACCCTACGAAATTACAAGAGTTTAAGCTTGATACAACTCCAAATTTGAAAAAGAAAAAAAAATAAGAAATTCATCCCTGGACCGATCCGGCCTGGACTATCGGTTTGGTCTGGTGTACACCAGATCGGTTATTTTTTTTTAAATCTAATCGGTCCGGTATTTTATTTTTTTAGGAACTTTTAGGATTTCAGATCGGTTCATTTTATGATGATATTTGATTGATATGCACTTTATAGTAACTTTGGCTTCACCGGATCGATCCGTTTTTGGCTCACACCAGATCAATCCAGAAATATCTTTCTTTTTTCTATCTTTCTGATTTTATCTTGTCTGTGAGGCTTCATAACTTCTGATCCGGGACTCGGATTTAGATGTCTTTCTTCTTGCTTTCTTGTAGACTCAAGGTCTTCAACTTTCATTTTTGTTCGTCTTCCGAACTCCATATGTAAATTTACTCTTTTTCCCTCTGACTTTTCTTCCTTTATTTCCTCCTTAGTTTCTTGGTTTTGAGTTTCCTCTTCTCTTCACTTGTATAAAATAGCTGTAAAAAGCATAAAAATACACAAAACATGATGCACTATATAGGAAGTGTTAGTAGCAAGGATATGGGATAAATCAACGCATTTTACATGTTACGAGGTTATAAAAGTCACTAAATTAAGAAGATAAATTAGAAGAATTTATGCCTAATCAGTGCCTTTCAAAGTGAGCTCATGCCCTCCTTATATAGGGTCAGAGGACTACTGATTGGCATTATCCTTAACCTTTCTATTAACAACATACCCTATACACACTACCGATAGGTAGGGAAATGGACTTATCAATTGGCAGTCTTATGTAGATTTTTTGAAATTTTTTCATAAAACGTAATTTGCAAGTTCGAATCTCGAATAGCGAATCCCGTTGGAAAGGCTATTCAAAGAAATTTGAGAATTCTTTGGGCCTCTAATGATCTAGGAGTTGATTTTTTATTAAAGGGGATTAAAATCTCCCATCAGTCATTTAGACAAGAGATCATCAGACGACGATGGATCGTTCTTGCAAATTTTAAATTCGAATCGGCATAGGGCAGACCATTGGAAAGGTTATGCGAGGCACTTTAATGTTCGAAAAATATCTGCTCAGTTTCGAGAGTTGACTTTAGTTAAACGGAACCCAAAAGTGTCGGGTGACCTTTTAGACTAAAACATGTCATTCATCCATACCGTAAGGCTGATTCGTGCACAGGATAGACCATTGGAAAGGGTATTCAGTGACCTTTGATGATTCATTCAGCCTCATTTAAGACAAAGAGTTTACCTTGGTCAAACGGATCCCTCTAGATTAGTTCTTAAGTAAAAAATGGATTATTTATCCTAATGTGCATGTCATTTTGCACATAGGATGGACCATTGGAAAAGGGTTTTAATGCTCTATGAGTATTCATGAGCTTTTTCTCTGACGATGAAGTCAATTGAGGTTAAATCGGGGCCCGGGAGCACCCGATGGCCTCTAGATCAATTTTTCAGTAGGAAAACGGTTCGTTTATCTGCATCATTGTGTCAATTTTTGAATGTGTTGGATCGTTAAAAAGGGGATTCAGAGACCTTCAAAGATTCATTGAGCTTTCAATCTGACAATGAGGTTGATCTAAGTTAAATGGGTCTCGAGAGCACCCGATGACTTCTAGATCGATGCTCAAAGTATGACCTAGGATTTATGGTAAAACATGAAGTCTCTAGGTAACTAAGGAGGGACTTAGGGGGGTCCTAGATTGTGGTGTCTATAAGCCCCTCGATGGGTTATATTGGAGTAAGTAAAAGCCGTCGAATAGACACCATATGATGTTTTGGTTAGAGAGGTCAATTCTGCAGACCAAAGGGACGAGGATGATCATTTCAAAGGTTGAAGGTCGAGGTCAATTCTGTAGACAAAAAGGACGAGGATGAATGTTTCAAAGGTTGAAGGTCAATTCTGAGTACCTAAAGGATAAGGATGACCATTTTAGAGGGTCAAAATTAATTATGTGCACCTAACTTAGAACTTTGATCGTCGCGAGCAATGTAAAAGAATCGTAACTAGGCTCAACTCTTGAAAAATATTTTATTAAGATAGAATACCACTTTCATGGGCAAGCGATTGCATTAAGCGTATGAAATAAGCCTTTAAACCCTTAGGGTAACCTAGTAGGATGAGTTTTGTCTCGTGAGGGTTTGTAGTGAGTATACCCCCAAAATTCAGTATTAACTCAAACAAAATTTAAAATACCTAAAAATTGTAAAATTTAAACCCTTCTAAAAATAATCACCATAGATTCATATTCTCTAGTCTCAATTTTTTGTGTCAGTGTGTGTGTGTGTGCGAAGCCAAAAATTAAATCGTAAAATTCCACTGATTAATCATTACCTTACTTTTCCAAAAATTCATTTTGATCTCAAAATCTCACAGGATGCTCTCATAAAAGAATCACTCGAAATGTGGTTATTTCTCTAGGTATACATGATATAAGGAGTAAATGCATTGGAACATGAATTCATGCACACAAAATCGAAAGATGGAAATTTTGGGTGAAATGATCTCTTCATCGGGTTACGGTCATTAAGAAATGGGAACATCGCCTCTTATACACACCATTTAATCTCTCTTATTATCTTTTCCTGTTTTATCTCTTCACGCAGTAATTAATTTTGCAATCCAAAATCGGTTAGGATTTTTTGTGTTTTAAGGTGCATTGGGTACATCGGGAATAAATGGAATGTGTGGAATTGGAAAATGTCCTTAAGATGTCCGTTAGTGCTTTTTCGGGCTTTTTCTCATTTTCTCTTCTTTTTCAATTTTTTTCTATTTTTCCAAAAAAAAATTCTTGCTATTTTTGTTGAGCATTACTCTATTTTCTTACCCCTTTTTATCGCACAAATTGGAATTTATGCATAAAATTTCTAATTTTCCCAATTCCGGGCTAATTGGGCTTTTTCGGATTAACAAACGAAATTGGGAAATTTTATTTGGCTCAAATTGGGTTGCAAAGAGAAAAAATTTCACTACGTTTTAAGTTTAATATTTTTAGGTAACAATCAAGGGCATAACTTCATTTATCCGAATTACTAATTGCATTACCATATGCATCTTGAGATGAATTTAGTTTAGAGATATGTTAGTGGGCTTTTCAAGGCAACATCACATACTTTTCCCATAACCGATCAAGACAGGGGTATAAAGATCCTCAACGACTATTAAAATGCTGAAATGCACATTAAGTTAACCATAAACTTGGATTGATTTAAAAACTTAGAAAACTCGATAGGCTTGAAATCTCACCGGGTTGGTTAATCTCCATACTTAGTGGTAAAGTTGTCAATTTTCACTTAATTTCCATCTTTGGTCTATTTCGGCTTTGTTCTTTGGATTTTCAAATTTGAGATTTTAAACAAAACTTTGGTGATATTTTTGAAAATTTTATATCCCAATTTTTATTTATTTTGAAGAAAAACATTTTTGGCTTTTTCAAACCTTTTCAATTTTTTTGGATTTTTTTTAAAATTTTCTAATTTTTTTTTGCTTTTTGGGCATTTTGAACTTATTGAAATTTTTGAAGCGCATGCATACCCCCTAACTTAGACTTTTGGAAAGTAACGATGCAAAAGGACTAAAATCTAAACTAAAGAGAGAAGGCATAGAAAATGAACAAAGTAAAAAATGTAAGAAAAAGACAAAATATAAAATGTAACAAAGTATAATAAACGCAAAGATTGGTAGAAAATCTTTCACTATCTATTCAAATTACAAGTAGTGTAGAATAGAAAATTGGAATAAAATACACAAAATATCCACTCAAACATGATACTGAGGGGGCGGGTGAGATGCGCTGGGAGCATCCGGGTCATATGGGTCGTAAAAGTAGCTCGGTGGAGGTATGCCCATAGTCATGAGATAGAGCTCATCCTGAATATGATCCATCATGATAGTATCACACTGGTAGGCCCGACGATCCACTTCATGGTCAGGGCGGTATTCATTGATGAAATTGTCGAAGAGAAATTCTAGCGCGGTAATGCGTCGATCAACATCTGCTCCCAGTGGCTCAAAAGAAGAGTCTTCATCTTCACCATACTCTTCTTCTTCTCCCTATCCCATTTCAACATCCACATCCACATCCTCCTCTTCCTCATCGTTGTAATCCTCCTCACCATCATCATCCATTTTATCATCATCCTCATTGTCTTCCTTCCTCTGTGCTCAGATGATCTCCCTTTGCCTCTCACTTTTAGTGCGGGTGGCCTGCCTATAAGGATTGGGAAGGTGAGTAAACGTATGAGGAGGAACAATGTCGACATTGAAAAAAATAGAAGTGATGAGCCGAGCATATGGGAGAGGGGTTATGCCCTTCTTATCCAAGGCCGTAAAGACAATGTCCTTATAGAGAATGCGACTCAGGTGGATAGGGGTAGTTGGGTCGAAAAGGTGATAAACAAGGGTGGCTTAACCGGGATGCATAGCGGAGTCATTTGAGGTTTTGAGGATATTAGCGCATACAATTTGGAAGGTTTTATAGGCCTTTTCATTCATCCTACCGACCAGGAACGTCTTGGTCCCCCAATACTCTCCACCTGCGATGCGGGATATGCATGTGGCTTTCATAAGGGGGTGCAATTATCGAGGTATGTAAATTGGGTTGGGCTCGGGACCCCTTTTTCTTCTAACTTTTGGGTCAGAATGTCCAAAGAGAATTGTACGAGAGTGGCGTCTACATATCCTTGGGAAGTGAATTCAGCGGTGCGAACGAGAGATTCGTAAAAGGCACGCACCTCAGCCTTTTACACCGCCTTATGGGGCTCGTTGAGAAATTGACACCACCCCCGGAAGGAATAGGTTAGTAACATATTTTGGAAGCTCATTCTAGTGCATTTGGTGCTGCATGTATAATTTGCGTGTATGACTGAAAAAGAGCTCTCGCCAAATTTACTCTTGGTGTGATCGGAATGCCCCATTTATGTAGTCGAGAACTTCGGCGGAGGCATGTTTCTCTAGGAGGGCCCGGTTAACCATGTGGTAAGGAAGTGGGTTTATGGGAGAATATGGAATAGAGAGTAAGAGAGTTGGGTGAATGGAATGGTCGTGAAATGGGGGGAATGAGGTGTATTTATAGGTAGTGGGTAAAGGGAAGGGCTTTTGGAGGGGAAGGGGGGATTGGATTTGAGAGGGAAAATGTATGGGGAAGAGGGGAAGGACATATATGGAGGGAAGAGGATGGATTAGGGTAATGAAGACTAAATCTTTGGAAGAGGTTAGAAAATGCAGACATCGGACCAAAACAGGTCCAAGGATCGGCCCCGGTCTGATCCTTATTTGTTTTCAATTTTCTGTATAAATGGACCGATCTGAATCCCAGGGGAAAATCGGTCCGATTCCATAGAACTTCATGCTTCCCTTAATTCTTAGAATGGACTCTTCTCTCTCAATTTTCCTAGTGTTCCCACAATTATTCCTACACAAAAGTGACCTAGGATCTCCCAGCACTTACTACGAAACCCTATCTGCTCTATCGACATGTGTGCTCCCACTCCTATCCTATCGTATCTTACACCTACTGACTCCAAACTACACTAACCTACTCACACTAGTATACACAAGAATCACCCCATATGCATTGGGGGTGTGACGACCTTATCTCTCGCTTAAAACTCACCCGACCCCATGAATGGGGTTTTTTGCTCTCTTAGTCTCCCCCGTTTTCCTGTCATAAGTAAATAGTTGGAACAAGTTAGGTCTAGTTCCATAGATAAGGGAAAAACCTTTGTTCTCGGGCTGACTCACTGGGAAGGGATTGCCGTGGTGCCTAACTTGTTCTTTTCTTACGTGCACCAACTTAGAGGGGACGTCTCAATTTCTTTTAGTTTCTAAAGTGCATGGGTCGGGATCTAAATCGAATGATATGTGAGTCTTTTCCTCAATTGCATTAGAGGACACAAGTGGTATGGGTGGATGGTCATAAAGAACGAATTTATCTATCGTTTATTTCCATTATCTCTCTTTTAAGTGACTAAATGAGTCCAATAAAGGTTGGACTTTGACATTAAGGTTCTCATCCACCAGCCCAAATTCTTTCTCAAAGTACTATAGACTTATATCGCCTAACTCTCTCTAATGATTAATTTTTGAATAGCTTATCTCCCTCTCTTGTAATATTTCTATCCCGCTCACGTCTATATGATTTCTCTCGCTCTCAATCGTGGTCACTAAACACACTTCCCCTACTTCTTGCTCAATATCACAATCAACATTCTCACTTGGTCCAACAAGGACTACCCCGAACGACTCTCTCTTGTGAGTCCCCTCAGGCTCATGCACTTACTCTATAAGATCCATCTCTCACGGTTCAATTTCATCACCTTCTAACTTGGTGTTGTTAAAGATGTTTGTCTTAAGGGTCATGTTCCCGAACATTAGTTGTATTCATCCATTTCGAGTATTAATAAGTGCATTAGATGTAGCTAAGAATGGGCGTCCAAGGATGATGGGAACATAATTGCTAGGAAAATGGATGGCTCCTCATCCCAAATGACCAAATCCACCGGGAAGTATAAAGTGTCAAGAATCACATCTTTAAAAATTCCCTGAGGCATCTTTACTGAGATATTCATGAGTTGGAGAGTCATATTCGTGGGTTAAAGGGCCCCCAAGTCTAGTTTCTTATAGATGGAATAGGGAGGAATGTTTACACTCGACCCTTAATCTATTATCGCTCTCTCAATTCGGTTCTTCCCTATGATGCATGAAATGGTGGGTGAAGACGTATCTTTATATTTTAGCGAAGGACGCTCAATAGTTCCTAACCGACGTTCTATGCTGAAAACACAATTTTCTTTACCTTTAGCCTACGTTTCACCATGAGTAAGTCCTTAAGGAACTTAGCGTACGCAGGAAGATACTTGGTAGTTTTGAGAATAGGTAAATTGATCTTTACCTGCTTAAGAACGTCCAGGACATTGTCCCACGGAGTCTCTCTAGAATGAGGGATCAACCATTGGGGGTATGGTGCAATGTTGGGGGGTTTCACAACCATTTCCATCCCGCCTATGTAATCATTACCACTCTTTTTCAAGGGTACATCTTTGGCCTCTTTCTCAACGAGCGAAATCTCCTTTTCATTTTTATCCTTATGTGTAGGAGGTGAGAAGTCAACCACCCTTCCACTGCGTAGAGGGGTAATTGCACTACATTGCTTGTGATTTGCGTTGGATGGAGAGCTAACACTAGGTTGACCTTGGGGAGGTTTTTAGTCTTGAACCGAAAATTTTCCCTTCTCTTGGACACTTAAAGAGGATTTAAACCTATATATTCTCGTATTCATCTTAGTGACCATGCGCTCAAACTTAGCATTGGTTTAATTTTGATATTGGATGTACTGGTTTAAATTATCATCAAGAGACCTCCGCCATGGGTTATTGTATGGGCCTGGAGATGGTGCTTGCATATATTGGCTGCATAGGTGGTGCTTGTGGAAAATGAGGAGGGGGTGGAGGTAGGGCAACATGTGAATTTGGATTCAACACAACTTATTATTTCCCGTAGCTAAAATCATGATGGTTCTTCCATGAAAGGTTATATGAGTTCCCATGTGGGGCATTGAAATTACCCTTAAATCCTCATATTGCTTACATTTTATCTCTAAGAATTCCTTTGTAGGATGGTATTGTCGGACATTCCTTTATTCAATGGCCCGCCTCACAAATAGCGCACACCTTCTCTTTCACGACTCGGGTTGATCCGATAGCTTCTCTTAGTCATACCTCGAGTATATCTCTCATTTATTTCTAAAATTTATCAAATCGATGGTATAAGAAGGTGTCTTTATCCAATTAGTATAGACCATACGGAGAAGGAGTGGGGGACACTTGTCGAGTTAGGTTTTGGGCATTAGGATCGGACATGTCCCATGCTTGAGTAGTCTCGACGACAAACTTAAGATGAGCCTCAGCATCACTCACATCTAATTCCCAAAAAGGACTTTCAAACGTTGTTTGAACAAGTTATTTAGACACTATATTAATCCCTTAATCGAAGAAATAAATAAGGTTATGCTTCTCAAATCCATGATGTGGGAAAGCATTAACAAGATCTTGGAAGCGTTCCCAACATTGGTCAAATGGATCATTATCTCGTTGTAGAAAGGCTTGAATTTGAGCCTTAACTGAGTTAGTTTTATGTGGTGGAAAGAACTTCGAGAGAATCTTAGATTGAATATCCTTCCATGATATAATATAGTTCGGTGGTAAAGACCAAAGCTAGGTCTTAGCTTTATCCTTTATGGAAAAAGGAAAAATCTTTAGGCGAACGACATCTTGCGTGCAAGCTGGATCACTAAAATTTCACACTCCTCTTTGAACTCACAGATATGGAGGTATGGTTTCTCCTAATCCATGATGTGAAATGTTAGAAGAATCTGTATCATACCATTCCATAAGTGGAACTGTCCTACATTGTACGAAAGTAGAATGCATCCAGGGGTGAGTTCTCTCGAGAAATAAGAATTCTTTCATGGGATGATATTGTAAATTCCCCTCACCCATACCGAAAATGGTGATATCTGACATTAGTCTCCCTTCAATTGACTTGAAATCCTCACTCACTATTCTAGAAGCGTGACTCATCGTGTGACTTGTGATGAAGTTTGGAGGTGTAGGAGGTGGAGCCCAAAATTATGGAATGCGAGGGGCATGAGGACTATCGGAATTATACTCAGCGATGGGATTTTCGTGGATTATTATTGGAGTATTTTGAGGAGTTTGTTCTAGATTTTTCATGAAAAGGCTTTTGAGAGATGATTTCTTTTTTTCTTCTTTTTTTTTATTATTTTTATGAATTTTTATTGGATTGTTGATTTTTTTGATTTTGTTTTGGGCTTTTTAAATTTTGGAATCTAAATTGGGATTAGATCTACTAACCTAAAAGTCTACCTAAGCTCCTCGACAAGGGTGCCAAAAACTTGATGCAACCACAAATGTGTCTAAAGTTCGTGCCTATATAGGCTCAAGTGCAAGCCTATCACATAAGTAATAACCCAATAAGTCGGGATCGTATTCACAGGGAACTAGGATGGATGCTCGTAACGCCGAAGGAATAGAAGACTAACCCTGAATGGATTCGAGACAAGAAACTAAAAGTTGATTAATTGTGGACTGAATTCTACTGTCAAAATGAACCTGAAATTTAAATTACAAACTAACCTACGTGAATGGAAATAAAACTACTGCAATTAAGTAAATATGAATGAAGGAAAATGGGTTAGGATACAATCCCCCAAACCCTAGTAGATTTACCGGATAGAATACTAGCTTTTGAATTAGATATTTGATTAACCTTAGTCTTTATTAATCCTAATCATTGCATATATAAAGGTACTAGCCCGCATCATACATAATCAAAGGCATGAATAAAGCGGTGCTATAATAGCCAACACGCACATCGCATCCTTAAAACGCCCCGGCTGCCTATGGCAAACGAGGTTAAAAGGCCTACGATGGTTGTGATCTCTCCACAAAATGATTCGATCAAAATTAATTTCAAAGCCTATTTTATATTCATGTAAACTAAATCGGATCAGGTTCAGGCATCCTAACCCCTGGAAATTGATCTGGACATAATTAAACTAAGCATGATCACAAAATCTATTCTGCATGAATCCATAACTACGTGAAAAATTGGGAATAAACTTGTAAGGAGAAATTGCAACATAATTTATATGAATAACCATACACAAATATAAAAGCAATTTAAATCATAAACGAAAAAAAACTTGGAATGAAGAAAATTATGAAATTAAAGCTTGAAAATCGAATAACTTTTGCAGAAATTAAACCTAGGGTTCTTAGTTGCAAACTTTCTTTGAAACTATCAAAAAAAGAACTACCTAAAGTTTGGTAATTAGTTGGAATAAATACCCTACAAAATTACAATAGTTTGATCCTGGTACAATTCTAAATTTGAAAAATAAAAAATAAGAAATCCGTCCTTTGAACCATTCCGACCATAGCTATCGGTTCGGTCTGGTGTATACTGGATCAATGATTTTTTCTTGAAATCAGATCGATCTGGTAGTCTATTTTATTCAAGAACTTTTAGGATTTTGGACCGGTCCATTTTATGATGATATCGGATCGGTCCGCCCTTTACAGGAACTATGGCTTCACCGGATTGATCTAGAAATATCTTTCTTTCTGCTATTGTTGTGATTTTCTCTCATCTTTAAGGCTTCACAACTTTTGATATGTGACTCAGATTTGGATGTTGTTTCTTCCTACTTGCTTGTGGACCCGAGGTCTTCAACTTTCATTTTGGTTCCTCATCCGAACTCTAGATGTAAAGTTACTTTTTTGCCCTTTCACTTTTCTTCCTTTATTTAATCCTTTGTTTCTCGATTTTGAGTTACCTCTTCTCTTCACTGGTATAAAATAGCTATAAAAAGCACAAAAATTACATCAAACTCGATGCACTATATAGGAAGTGTCAGCAGCAAGGATATGAGACAAATCAACCCATTTTACATGTAACGAGGTGGTAAAAGACGCTAAATTTAGTGGATAAATCAAAAGAACTTATGCCTAATCAATGCCTTTCAAAGTGAACTCATGACCTCCTTATATAGGGTTAGGGGATTGCTGATTAACATTATCCTTGACCTTCCTATTGCAGGGTACCCTATACACACTATCGATAGGTAGGGAAATGTACTTGCCAATTGGTAATCTCGTATAGATTTTTCGAAGAATAGTCATAAAATGCAATTCATAAGTCCAAATCCCAAATTGGCGCATTCTGTTGGAAAGGTTATTCAAAAAAGTTTGAGAATCCTTTGACCCGTTCATGATCCATGAGTTAATTTTTTATCAAACAGTAAGATCTCGTGTCGATCATTTGGACAAGAGATCATCGGACCAGGATGGATCGTTCTTCCAAATTGTAAATTTAAATCATGCATGGGGCGGGTCATTGGAAAGGCATGCGAGGAACTTTGATGTTTCAAAGCGCTTTGCTCAGTTCAGAGAGTTGACTTTTGATAAATGGGACCCAAAATCATCGGGTGACCTTTTGGAGTAAAACAGGTCATTCGTCAATACTGTAAGGATGATTCGTGCATGGGGTGGACCTTTGGAAAGGGTATTCAGTGAACTTCGATGATTCATTCATCCTCATTTGAGATAAAGAGTTTAACTTGGTCAAATGGAGCCCTTTAGATTAGTTCTTGGGTAAAAAATGGATCGTTCGTATGAATGCTTATGTCATTTTGCACACGGTTTGGACCATTGGAAAGGGGGTTTAATGCCCTTTGAAGATTCATTGATCTTTTACTCTGATGATGAAGTTGATTGGGGTCAAATCGGTTCCCAAGAGTGACTGATGACCTCTAGATTGGTTTTTAGTGGGAATATGGTACGTTCGTTTGCATTATTACGTCGATTTATGCATGTGGTGGACCGTTAAAAAGGGTAATCATAGCCCTTTGAAAATTCATTGAGATTTCAATTTGATGATGAAGTTGATCAAAGTTAAACGGTGCTCGAGAGATCTCAATGACTCCTATATTGGTACTGAAAGTATGACCTAGGATTTATGGTAAAAGTTGAAGTATCTAGGTACCTAAAAAGAGACTTAGGGGGTCCTAGAATGTGGTGTCCATAGAGCCCCTCGACGGTTGAGCTTGGAACAAGTAAAATCCATCGAATAGATGCCATATGATGTTTTGGTTAAAGAGGTTAATTATGCGGACCAAAGGGACGAGGATGATCGTTTCAGTGGGTTGAGGTCAATTATACAGACTAAAGGGACAAGGATGACCATTTTAGAGGTTCGAGGTCAATTATGAGGACCTAAGGCATAAGAATGACCATTTTATAGGTTCAAAATTAGTTCTGAAGACCTAAGGGAAAAGGATGACAATTTTAGAGGGCCATGTCAGTTTTAAGGATCTAAGGTAATGCTGGGGATAGCCAATTTTGTGGGCGAAGGTTAATTCTGAGGACCTAAAGTTTTGGTAACTAATTTTGTAAGTCAAGGTCAGTTCCAAGGATGTAAAGTTATGGCAACCAATTATGTGGGTGGAGGTCAATTCTGAGGACCAAAATTTATGATAACCTATTCTGTGAGTCGAGGTCAATTTTGAGAACCTAAAGTTATAGAGACCGATTATGAGGGTCAAGGTCAATTCTGAGGACCTAAAGTTATGGAGACCAATTTTTTGGGCTGAGGTCTATTTTGAGGACCTAAAGTTGTAGAGATGGATTCTATTGAGGTCAATTCTGAGGACCAAAAGTTATGGTGATCGATTCTGCAGGTCGAGGTCAATTCTTAGGACCTAAAGTTATGGCGACTAATTCTACGGGTCGAGGTCAATTCTGAGGACCTAAAGGTATGGTAACCAGTTTTAAGGGTCAAGGTTAATACTGAGGAACTAAAGTTTTAGAGACCGATTCTGAGGGTTGAGTTCAATTCTAAGGAATTAAGGTTTTGGTGACCAATTTTGTGGGTCGAGGTTAATTTTGAGGACCTAAAGTTGTGGCGACCAATTTTGAGGGTCGAGGTCAATTATTAGAACTAAAGTTGTGGTTCCCGATTCTTTGGGCCGAGGTCAATTCTAAGGACCTAAAGTTGTGCTCTCTGGGGAGTCTTTAATTTAACTTTTTTAGACTCTACTGGAAAATAGACATCTATCTGGGGATTATGGGGAAACAGTTGATGATTTAAGGTTTTAGGATTCCACTGGGGAATGTGTTTATCTCAGATACTGTTGGGGAGAAATATTCGACTACATTATAACTCCAATTAAGAAGTGACATTTAGAAATTCCGTTGGGGAAACAGTTGATGACTTAAGGTTTTGGGATTCTGCTAGGGATTGTAGTGGACTCCGGGGACACGAGTGTGCTATTTTAGGATTTAAATTGGGGATAAAAGTGTAGTTTTTATATGACGGGCGATTTTGAGATCTTGAGACATGGTTTTCATGGTGAACAAATGTTCCAATAATTATATGGCATTTTTTGGGATTTTTGGACAAAATGTTTAGGGGGTTGCCAATCCGCATGTTACAGTGGTTTCCATTTGGTAATGACATGATATTATGGGTTGCCTTGGGAAGGGGAAGTCGCAGGTGCTGATCGGTGAATGGCAGGGGGCTTCCGATCATATTCCCCCGGCTTCCTATAAAAAGGGGCGATTTCTCCTCATTTTTTGCATCTTCTAGAATTCAGATCTTTTTTCCTTTCTTGCTAAGATCCATTTCCAAGTCTTTTCCTTCTTCGAGTCTTAGAAATGGGTAATTTTTTTAGTAGCATAGCCCACGTGTCATGGTGTTGTTTCTACAATTGGGAGAACCTTGAGTGCCGAGATAGGGTGCCCCTGGCATTAGGTAAAGAAAATGCCTTCAAGTTATTTGATCCAAGTGCTGATGGACATTTTTTTATGCGCAAACCTTCACATCACCAATCGTTTAGGGTGACGAACCCTAATGGCTATGCAAGTATTAATGACCTTTAGAATTATTTTTCTTCTTATCTTCTTTTCGTTTCCTTGACTGAACAAATGATTTCTTTATTTTGGCATATTGACATAGTTTTGACGAGAATTCGTTCGCGGGGGATGATGAGTTTTAAGGTTATGTGGGAGAAAATTTTAGCGGTGGTGCATTGGGTAGTTTCATGTGCTGGTCACCTAGCATATACTTTGAATAAGATACCGTTCTCTATGACTATTCTATGCATGGTGGTGGGACATTTTGAATGAGACATCGTGCTCTATCACTGTTCTACGCATGGTGGTGAGACATTACCCACACCATTGATTTGGGATTTAGGTAGATGATGGGATTCCCTTTGATGTCCAACAGTTACTGGGGATTGACTATGAGGGCATGCAGATGGAAGTGGGCTGGTCTTTGAGGGTGACACCTAAGGTGATTGATACTGCATTGGGAGACGTGGGGAGGATAGTTTTGGGCGATTCGATCTGTATTTCTTCTCTTTGAGAGATGTTGGTTAGCTGGAGGATCGACGAGACAGTAAGGCTGCAGGTACGACATATGGGCCTTTATTTCATCTTCTTTTGTTTGGGGTTTCTTGGTGACGTCGGGTGGCGACGTCATCCATTTATGGTTTTTACCATTTTTAGGGTAGTTTCGAATATTCCTCTTTATAATTGAGGGATACTGACCTTGGCGAAACTTTACTCTTCTTTGGACTCTTTCATTCGGTGTTGTCAATAAACCTTTACTGGGACCACTATTTTTTGGAGGTAATTCTCTTTATGTATTTCATTTAATTTCCTTTTGGTTTTTTTGATTGCTAACTCTTGTCTTTCTGCAGACATGGTTTTATGAGGTGATCGGGATCAGTGATCGTTTAATTGGTTTGCATGATGAGGAGGTGGGGGACTTCTATCGAATGTATCGATGGAGGAAGTCCAATCGGCGGTCAAAGAAGTTTCCTTTTTGATCGGCATTACGTTAGGCCTTGAACACCCTGACGAGAGAACAAGTTAGTCCTATTTTCTTTTCAATCCTTTTTTGGTATTTTATCTATTTTCCCAAATATTTACCTTTATTGGGAATTGTAGGTGACTTTCTCTCCTTGGGGGAAAACTATCCAGTAGCTGGGGGTGATTGGGGTGCACGCGCAGATGTGTCGGTTGCTTGTGCATGAGTTCAGCTACTCTTGATATTTGGGGGAGAGAGTGGTCTGGCAGATTGTAGAGGAAAAAGTGATGGTCCCACCGGCGGTGCCCCGATGTTTATGAGGTGGGTGCAAGAGTTGTTGGAGGAGGTTAGGACGACAACTATGATTGGCGAGCCTTATTCGTCATATACGAATATGGTGGAGACCTACAACTATCTTGACTTTGAAACGAGTTGTCTTATGCCTTCTTGTATCTGTGATGTGTTGAACATGCTTTCTCCTCATACGAATTTGAACAAGGGTACGAGTCATCCGATGGGGTTTTCCCACAACACGTGTGGTGCATCATCACCAACAACAACAGTAGAGGTTCCTTTCATTCAGCTTGCTCCACCTTCTTATAATTTTTAATTGGTAGGAAGGGGATCATAGTGTATGCCGCACCGCCCTAATGCGATGGATCCAAGAGTGTTGGGACTGACAGAGGATGTCCTTTCGATAGAGGTATATCTCTTTTCTTTCTTTGTCCTTTCCTGGACTTTTCTTTGGCTTTAGACCATCTTATTTTCCTTTTATTTTTGTTGCTTTGTCTGTCGCGTGTCTGGGTGTCTACTATGTATCTTAGGGACATCTAGTATTGGGTGGCCTCAGTGGCTGTTTACATTAGGGACTCGGTTTTATTTTGATCCTTTTTTGTGTCGTCTTCTTCCTCAAGGAAGGGATCAGGATTAGGGAGTTGAGTCTCCAAAACTTGCCATTGGGGGAAACACGCTCACTGTAGGGATGGGGGGTCTTGGAGAGAATGATGAGATATTTTGGGTTCCGGGATGAGTCGTGTTTTTTTTTTTTTGCTTATTCTATTTTTCTTTTTTATTACTGAGAAAAATGTAATAATGTAGACAATAATATATATAAAATGAATGAGATGTTTGATTATTTATCTTTGCTTTGAATGTCTTAATCTTCATGCACTTTTATTTTGTTACTGAGACTGTAAAAATGATGGGATTTGTAAATATCTCAAGAGAAAATTTATTTGGAGAAATGATGAGTAAAAATGGATAATATAGGGAGAAACAACCTGGATTTTTTAAATAAAGTTTTATTTTTTTAGATTTTTGATTTAGATTTTCTCATCTTTCTTTCTTATTTCTTAACTTCTGTCTTATTATTTCCCAAAATGTCCCTTTACATAAGTGCATAATTTTCTTCGTATAAAGAGAATCTGGAAGCCATGTGTCTATTCAATGTAGATTATGATGCTTTTAAATTGCACCGTGTCTCTTTGTAGTGTAATCGACCCATCAACTGGAACATGCTAGCAACGAAAACACAATTTTGACATCCCGAGAATCATGTTTTTTTCTTTGGCTTGGAGGAGGACTGTCAGACCTATGAGGAGTTTTTATCCATGTTGGGGATTAATCCTAGCATGGTAGTGACCATGGTTGAATTATCTCGGTCTCCTTAGGAGCTTTTAATAACATTTATCCATATCTCTTCTCCGATAGCTCGGCCATTGGTCACTGGGGGTATGATCGCTCTCTTAGCTAGCTTGTATTATCAGCATCTGCGGAATTTTAATGATGTGGGCCGTGTCATAGTTGTTGCTCTGGGCATAAATTCGAAGCTACTACTGGTGACCAGGGACCTAATGGTTGAACCTCAACTGGTTGCGATTATAACGTGGATGTCATATCATCGCAATCCTATTGCGATGATACTGGAAGAGACGTTGAATGGTCCAAATGCTTGGTGGGAAGGCCGTTTTGATTTTTTGAGAGGAAGCCCGACTATGATGTTCATGTGGTTGGTTGAGAAATTTTGTTTTCCGACTCCTCCTGAGTATTCATTGGTAGCTATGCCTAATTTCATCACTCGTTATCTCATTACTTTGGCCCATCGATAGAGAAGAGGGTAAATTCATTCATGGAGCACGAAGTTCAATGTCTGTGCTTGTCAGTGCCATGGTAAGAGGAGCTGTAGCCCATTCTTAAATTGGGAGAATACTAGTACGTTTGGTTAGTTGGACTTCGACTGGGAGATCCTCCGTCAAGTTGAATGGGAGAAAATTATGCCTCCCAGTACCCTCAATTTCTTTCCTATAGAGGATTTGACTTAAGGCTTCTGCATCCGGTTGGGTTCTCCGTGGGAGAATCGTTGACCGTTAACTTGTCCTTCTCAATCTGTCGATAGGGTTTGGCATGCTTATGGAGATTATATGAAATGGTTATGGAAACAGGTAGTGTCAAAGATCTTGGCAAAGTATACCTAACATAGATGGTTCATCTTGTTTGACAATATGGAGGGAACGTAATAGTTTTCTCTAGGCTGTTCCGGGCTTATCTCTTCATGGAGAACCTTCTGTATACTAACTAAGATGGGGGCCTCATGGAGCAGATGATGATGGGGTTGGGTTTTCCAACAGCTGTGGATAGATTTTTTTTTATGAAGATGGTGTTTTTTATGAATCTTTTGTGATGGATATGTGTTTAGTTGTTCTGATTTTTTTGGGAAAAATTTGGGATTATTTTGAGGGGTAGTTTGGTTGGCGGGTGTAGTTGTTTGACTCCCTACACTGATTTTTCCAGTGATTGTGATGGATTTTCCCTTTTATGGAATAGATGAGGATTTTAAATATATTGTCGTGCCTCGTGATGAGTTTTAAATTTAAATTTTCTATAAAAATCACTAAGGCATATATAATCCTCGTGTTCATGTAAATAATAAAATGAACAGTTATTATCGCAGGTAAGAAAAAAATAGCATTGTGTGAAAAAGTAGGGGACCACGCCCATGTAAGGCATATGAGCAACCTACGTACCTCTGGAAGTTTTGAAAATTTTCTAAGAAAAATGTTTTTTTAGAGGATCAGGCCCCACATAATTCTGAGTAGAGTGAAATTAAGATTTGTTTTGGAATAAAAGGGATACGAGAGGAGTCGTAGCGCGTCAAGATTTTTGATTAAGGGTAAAACGTCTTGAGACAGTCTAGGTTGTATGGACGATTCATCTCTTCTCCATCAAGGTTAGTGAGCATAGCGTCAACACCCAATAGGATCTTCTTCATAATGTAGGGGCCACTCCAGTTTGGCTTGAATTTCCCTTTGGGTTCCTGGATGGGTTCTATGATTTTTTTGAGGGACAAGTCTCGTTCTTAAACACCGTGGTCCTTGATTATTAGGTTGAACGATCACACTATCGTACGATGGTACCCTTGTATATGATATAGAACCTTTAGCCTCCTTTCATTTAAGAGAAACAACTCATCAAAATGGCTCAGATGTCAGTCTCTCTCCCTGACTCTACTCTCAATCATAACGTGTAATGAATGTATTTCTAGTTCAACAGGTAGGACTGCTTCCATGTCATATACCAGAGAGTAAGGGGTAGCCTTATTAAATGATCGAACTAAAGTGAGGTAGCCCCAGAAAGCGTAAGGAATTAGATTGGCTCGGTCTCGGTAACATTCAATCATCATTATGATGATTGCTTTGAGGTTCTTGTTGGCATGTTCAACAACAACATTAGTTTGTGGTTAGTAGGTAAAAGATTTGTGTCCCTGAATCCCATACTCATCGAATGACTTTTTGACCTCTATTTAAAATGTAACCCGTTATCTGACACTAAACTTTTCTTCAACGACACTATTGGTTTGTGGTCGATAGGCAGATGATGTTCTTTCAGATAAACTTAGCTACCTTTTTAGCACTTAGTACTATATATGACTCGTCTTCGACCTATTGGTGAAGTAATCAATGGAAACTAGGATAAGATAATGCCCGCTGGACGCTTTGGGCGTGACTTTCCCCATGATATCGATGCCCCATGTGGAGAATGGATAGGGAGAAGTCATGTTGTATAATTCTCATGGAGGTAAGTGTTGGAGATTGGTAAACAATTGTAAAGTAAGGCATTTTCGGATGTAGGCGGTTCAATCTCGAACCATGGTGGTCTAATAGAAACCCTATTAGAAAATCTTCTAAGGAATCATATGGTCGTTCATGTGAGGTTCTCATTCCACAGTGTGGATTTTCTACATTATTTGTTCAATGTTAGCCCCTTTGATGTAGTGTAAATGGGTTCCATCAAAGTGTAACAACCCGCGTAATTTTGGGTTATTTTAATTAATTTCTAGAAAATGGAGGAAAATAAAGTTTTTGATAAAATTATTTTTATTGCTCAAATATGTTGGTTATTATTTTTAAAGGCGAGAATTTCAAACGGTTTCGAAATCGGAGTTAAAACGGATTTTAAAATGATTTTTAAATGTTTTTAACTCTTGGAGTTGTTTTGACTTCCAACTCTTCATTTCTTTGCCTTAATTAAAGGAGTCTTTTGGATTCCAACTTTTCATTTCTTTGAATTATAAAAGGAAGTTGTGGGCAACCCTTTTTAACCTACTTTTGGCACAAATTTTGACAGCAAATTATATTCCTCTTCTTTTTATATACACATTGGCCCTTGAGATTTGTGAGTTCCAACCTTAGATTAGAGGTGTTCTTGGGGCTATTTTTTTGGAGATTCTTGGAGGAGCTTTTGTATATCTTTTGAGTTGATCTTGAGGATGTGATCATTGGTTTCTCATCATGGTTTGAGGTATGGGTTTTTACACAATATGCTCCTTAAATCTCGCAAGTGTCATTCTCTTTGAATTCTTGTTAATTGAACTCATATTTGAATTGATAAATTCATTGAAATCTGGAAAATAATTATTGAAATTATTTTGATTCATGTGGTATCATTATATTGTTGATGAGCACGTTGTCATGAGATTTTAATATGGCACGGATGTTGGGCACCCACCAAAATTCTTGTTTCCCGGGATATGGCTTGATAAAGCATATACGGATGTGGTGAGGCCTGGTGACCCATTGATGTGTTGTTGAGAAATTATATTGATAAATGCTTTGAGATTTGCATTTTGATTTGAATATTCGTACTCGTGTTGTTACTTTTTATTCATTGCTAATCCATATTTGTTGAGCATCTTTCTTGTCGTATTGTGTACTTCTCCATATTTTCTTTTAGTGGCAGGTTAGCGTGGATTGGGACGCTATGGACCAATTGGGATTATTTTAGCATGGATTATTTTGGGAAGAATTTTTAATACAAGTTGGAAGAATAGTATTATTTTGATGTATAGAGCTTTGGAGATTTGTATTTTTATTCGAGTTAGATAGTTGTAATTTTAATTTGAGAGACTTGTTGTAATTGAAGAGATTGAGATTAGTGGATTTATATTATTGTGGGTTAATTTAGATGCTCTATACCTTGTCACTTGTGGATTTGGATTTATTTTATCGCATTAGCGCTCCGTTCGCTCTCCCCGGGCGGGCGGGGTGTTACAAATGGTATCAGAGCTTAGGTATACGACAACCCTTGGGGATTGGATTTTGGGGTTCATTGCATGGTTAGCAATTTTTGGAGATAGAAAATTTTAGGTGATATTCGTGATAGGTTTCGAGATTAGAGGTGAGGAATTATTTTTGGAGACGAAATTATTTTTGGAGATTGTTAGCCTGATTTTGAGAGTTAGGCATTCGGCGAATTTCGAGGGCGAAATTCCATTGTTAGTAGGGAAGTGTAACAACCCGCGTAATTTTGGGTTATTTTAATTAAATTCTGGAAAATGGAGGAAAATAAAGTTTTTGATAAAATTATTTTTATTGCTCAAATATTTTGGTTATTATTTTTAAAGGCGAGAATTTCAAACGGTTTCGAAATCGGAGTTAAAACGGATTTTAAAATGATTTTTAAATGTTTTTAACTCTTGGAGTTGTTTTGACTTCCAGCTCTTCATTTCTTTGCCTTAATTAAATGAGCCTTTTGGATTCCAACTTTTCATTTCTTTGAATTATAAAAGGAAGTTGTGGGCAACCCTTTTTAACCTACTTTTGGCACAAATTTTGACAGCAAATTATATTCCTCTTCTTTTTATATACACATTGGCCCTTGAGATTTGTGAGTTCCAACCTTAGATTAGAGGTGTTCTTGGGGCTATTTTGTTGGAGGTGCTTGGAGGATCTTTTGTATATCTTTTGAGTTGATCTTGAGGATGTGATCATTGGTTTCTCATCATGGTTTGAGGTATGGGGTTTTACACAATATGCTCCTTAAATCTCGCGAGTGTCATTCTCTTTGAATTCTTGTTAATTGAACTCATATTTGAATTGATAAATTCATTGAAATCTGGAAAATAATTATTGAAATTATTTTGATTCATGTGGTATCATTATATTGTTGATGAGCACGTTGTCATGAGATTTTAATATGGCACGGATGTTGGGCACCATCCAAAATTCCTGTTTCCCGGGATATGGCTTGATAAAGCATATACGGATGTGGTGAGGCCTGGTGACCCATTGATGTGTTGTTGAGAAATTATATTGATAAATGCTTTGAGATTTGCATTTTGATTTGAATATTCGTACTCGTGTTGTTACGTTTTATTCATTGCTAATCCATATTTGTTGAGCATCTTTCTTGTCGTATTGTGTACTTCCCCATATTTTCTTTTAGTGGCAGGTTAGCGTGGATTGGGATGCTATGGACCAATTGGGATTATATTAGCATGGATTATTTTGGGAAGAATTTTTAATACAAGTTGGAAGAATAGTATTATTTTGATGTATAGAGCTTTGGAGATTTGTATTTTTATTCGAGTTAGATAGTTGTAATTTTAATTTGAGAGACTTGTTGTAATTGAAGAGATTGAGATTAGTGGATTTATATTATTGTGGGTTTATTTAGATGCTATATACCTTGTCACTTGTGGATTTGGATTTATTTTATCGCATTAGCGCTCCGTTCGCTCTCCCCGGGTGGGCGGGGTGTTACACAAAGTTTCTCTTGAACAATTCTTTATCGCAGACATTGCACTCGGAAACCAGTTTGAATAGGGTTATACGGTCTTTCTTGTTGGAATCTTGGTGGTACCGACCATGATTGAGGAGGCTTTAAATGTCATAGTACTAGCACTCGGCCATATCATAATCCTATTCTGTAATGATCTCAATATAGTATTAGTGTGTTGATTTAGTTCATTTTTGTACTAAGAAGGGACTATTATTATTGCTTCGAGCATGTCGACCATGAAAGCGAGGGTGGTAAGAGCATCGGCTAAATTGTTCTTTGATTGGGGCAAGAATGTGAAGGTGATATCTTAGAACAGGTAGGCCAACTCTTCTAGGTAGGCGTAGAAGGATAAGAATTTTTCATTCTTGACTTTCCATCCTCTAAGGATTTAGTTGATGATGAGGGCATAATCCCTATGGACATCTAGTCATTGGATACCATTCTTGAGAACTACTTTAAGGCCTATAGTGCACGCCTCGTATTCGGTAATATTATTGGTGCACGAAAAATCCATCTTTATGGCAATAGGAATGTGAGAGTCATCAGGGGCAATTAGGAATATCCCAATACCATATATTTTCTTGTTGGCAGAGCTACCAAAGAACATTTTCCACCAGAGGACTTCTTAAGAGGTGTAAATAATGTCTTTGTCTAGGAATTCAGAGACCCAAATGTCGACTTCTCCCATAGGGTAGTCAGCACGGTAGTAAGAGATATCTCATCCCTTCATATCTTTTTGCATGACATACACAATATCAAACTTGACTAGGAGCATTAACCATCACGACATTCGGTTAGACATGGAATGTTTCTCAACCAGGTATTTGATAGGATCCATTCAGGACACAAGTCTGATGGGAAAAATGAGCATGTAGTACCATAAGTTTTGAGTGACCCAAAGAAGTGTGACACATGCTTTCTCCAAGGCAGTTTAGTTGACATCGTACCTGACCAATTTTCCACTGGTTTAGTAGATGGCCCCTTATTTGTGGTATTCTTCAAGGTATTAAGTCAGCAAAGCCACAATTGTAGTTTTTGTTACGATCAAGTATAGGACTAGAGGGAGACCCGACTGCAATGGCATGAGAACCAAAGGTCGAGTAAGATACTAGTTAATTATGTTAGAGGCTTCCTGATAGGCCTCATTCCAGATAATAGTGGAATCCTTTCATAGTAATTTGAAGATCGATTCAAAAATAGAATTCAACTAGCTGGTGAACCAACTAATATATTGTAATTTTCCCAAAAATTCCTAGAATTTCTTCTCCTTTTGGGGTGGTGGAATTTCTAGTATGGCTTTCAGTTTCGTAGGGTATGCTTCAATTCCCTTATCGCTAACCATGAATCCTAAAAGATTTCCTTTGGTTATGTCAAAAAGACATTTTTGCAAGTTAATTTGCATATAGTATCGCTGCAGCTAATTGAATAACTTCTAGAGGGCGGGAACAAGACCTTCCCAAGTCTTAGATTTAATGATCATATCATCTACTTAGACGTTGACCACTTTATCTATTATATCATGCAAGCTGGTTGTAGCATCCCATTGGTAGGTAGACCCTGTATTTTTTAGCTCGAATGGCTTACATACGTGATAAAAATTTCCCCAAGGGGTGATTAACGAGGCATTTTTCTTAATGATCAATGTGCGTCTTGATCTGAATATATCTAATAAACCCGTTGACAAATGACTTGAGAGTGTGACTGGTCATATTTTCCATGATCATGTCGATCTTGGGTAGTAAGTAATCAACTTTCGGAGTTGACTTATTCAAATCTCGATGGTCGATGCACATACAGACTTTCCCTTTTAATTTTGGCACGAGTAGATTATTGTCTATCCATGTGGGATATTTGATCACCCTAATGAAGCCTACATTCAACTATTTGATCACTTCTTCTTTAACCTTGAGTGATAATTCAGTGTGGATCTTTTGCAGTTTCTATTTGATCGGTTTACATTCTCAAAGAGTTGGAATCTCATGCTAATCGATCTCGGGATTGATATCGGGCATGTTTTCATATGATATGTCCACGGATTCCTTCAATAGTTATTCGAGTTGCTCGCGCTCGTGCTCATTAAAGGTGGACCCTAGCCTAATCTCACGCAGTTGGGTACTAGAACTGAGATTAATAACAATAGTCTAATCCTCATTAATTTTAATACTATTATGCTGTTTCTTATTAACCTTCTTAAGATCAATTGAGAATTGTTCATTTGTAAAGTCCTCATCATCAAGAGTTTTATTAGAATCAAGATAATTAATGTAAGGCATAAGAAGAGACTCAAAGTCCTTGTTTATTTAATTTTTGGGAAAACATCTTTGAGATCCTCGTTAAAGGAGGTCTCAATATCACAAAAAGGAGTAATAATAATAGAGTAAGAGAGTGTAAACAACTCAGTTGGGTTTCATTTCAGTAGGTGGAACCGGTATAGCATTCCAATTGAGGAGAGATTCATTAGTGGCGTTTATTAGGATGGACGAATACGATGATGTAGTACTTAAGTGGATCATGCAAAGTTGTAGCCTAGTGTCCGCATATTAAATGACTCCTCAAAGTCACTTCCCTCTGAAACCTCAGTAACAAATGTAGCTGTCATGACGAGTGGTTTCACATGATGATAGGAGTCTTTGTCCCAGGAGTAATTGTCTTGAAATAAGATTTCCATCCCTGGATTCATCGTCTTGTCCACGTGATCATACTATGGTTCGAGAAAGCCACAAAAGGGAAAATCTTCACCTTCTTTGACGAATATTCTGTTCAAGGAATCCCACAAAACAGTCTTGGTATCTTCTAAACTCCTTTTCAGTCATGGTTAGCAAGTCATTTAGTGTTCCTTTGATGATTGTTGATAACCCATGACACATGGAGGAAAGGCCTTCTTCACTACTATGGGTTCATAAATCCCCTATTATCATCATCCTAGACGTAGTATGGGTATAAAGTGCATATTATTGAACATATCTATTACATTGACATTGTCATGAGGTTTGTTCTCTAGACATACTCGGTCTTTGAAATCATCCCCTGTTGGGAGTGGAAGCAATTTGACTAGGAAGACGGAAAAAAAAGCTTGACATTCAGCCCATGTTGTATTTCTAGTATTGAATTACTGGTTCTGGAGTTTTTAGTATTACCATCACCGCCTAAGTTGGTGATGACCTACCCCTTGGCGAAGAACTTGAGTTTCTGATGGATTGTAAGATCATAAATTTCCAATTGAGTCCTTGTATTTTTTTTACTTAATTTCGTGAACAAAACTGTGTTTGTAATATGTCATAGGGAGATTTGTATTTTTTCACGATCCCACTTGGTCTATGACGTATTGAAGAAATTAAAGGAGTTGCGACAAAGCTTCAAAGGTTTAAATCATCTCGAAGCTTAATTGGTGCAAGTTTAATCGTCTTCAAAGTTAATTTCATTCCGAGATCACTCAGGTATGAATGCGTATAATTAATGGTGCTCGGAATTATTTTATAAAAGATAAGGATGTAATTTTTATAAAGAAAAATGTTTTTAAATGTTTTAAAAGTGTTTTAAAGGTTTACACTTCCTTTTATGTTGATAAGCTCGTAAAAGAGTTTGACATTTTTGGATCTCTCATTGGAAGAGACGTTTTAAACAAAAAGTCAAAAAGTCAAACTTTCGCGTTGTCATTCAAACGACATCCAATCTCGTTCGAACGAGATGAGATGTCGCTCGAACGAGTTCCTCAAGTCGTTCGAACGATACGTTTTTTGAGGTGGCATTTAAATCCTATTTAAACAGTGTTTTCGTCATAGTTTCGAAGGTGTGCACTATGGAAAACTGTATTCGACCAAAAACTTGTTTTGCACATGTTTTCTAAGGTTTAAAAGTCTTAAACACATCCTTAGAGTTTGCAAAGATCCGAGTTATCATTCTTATATGTTTAAGTGATCTTGTTGCACCAAAGTTATTTGTTCTACACATTGAACATAAAAGGGTTTTGCGGTGAAGAAGCGACGGGCATCGTGTTCGACATCATAGATGAATCAAAGCCATTCGGTGGATACCGAGACATACGTGAAGGCGTGTGTTATGGACAAGTGTCGTGGAAGACGGAATTTCGGCATGGGCACTATTAAAGAACGGTTGAAGATCAGAAGGAGTTTCAAGACCCGTGGGGATCGACTCTTAGTGTAAGGCTAATCTGTCTTTGTAAAACCATTGTTCATGGTGATTGTCTGGCTTAGGCCGTCCGAGGTTGTTTTCCCATTTTGGGTTTTTTCCTCGTACATCTGGCGTTGTGAGTATTCTTTACTTTATGTTACTTACTTTAATCACTAGATGCATGTTCAGGATTAATCAAGATAAAATTGGTTTAAAGTGAGAATTGGGTTTTTCACAACTTGGTTTGGTGCATAATTAAAAGTTGGAATTTTTCGAAGAAAAATTGGTTTTGTTTAAAACACATATATCGGGCCACTCACTCTTCAAATTGGTATCAGAGCTAGAAAACATTTTTTATTTGTTTTGGGATCCCGTGTGTTGTTTATCTCTCATGTGTTTGTTTTCTCTCGATGGATTCTCTAAGCGTTGACAATTTACATCGTTTGAATTTAAAGTTTTCAAATCGTATTGATGTTTTGGAGAAAGAAAATTATGGTTTGAAAAATAGGATTGAATAATTGCAAATCTTTCAAATTCGAAGAGATATTTGTCGTGAGCACTTTAGTTCCTTGTTTAAGGATTTTAATATATTAAAATTGGGAAAAAAGGAGAGTGATGATAGAGTCCTCATTTTAGAAAAATAGTTAGAAGATTTGAGAAATTCTAGTGTTTTTGCCGTTGAGGAAAATATTTCGATTAATGATTTTGTGGCACAATAAAAGGCTCTTAGGGATAAGTTTTACTCACATTAAGGTGGAGCGAGATAACCATCTAGGGGTAATTGAAAATTTAAGGAAGGAGTCCCGAAAGTTTGAGGAGTCTAATCATTTGCTTGAGTCAAAAGTTTTGAAGCTAAAAAATGATTTAAATGACTCGAGTAATGATGGTAGAGGCTTATCTTTTTCTAGTGGTTCGAATGTAAAGGCTAAAACCATAGTTGGTTTTAGTGCGTCAACCACATCCGAGGGTATTAGAAAAGGTCAACCTAAAGATCCCGTTCCTCGTCGTGTTTTCACATGTTCGTATTGTGGTAGGAAAGGTCACCTTAGGAGTTTTTGTTTTGATCTTAGAAAAGACCCTAGGAAGATTAAACGTAGTGTCCCATTGGTTCCCAAAACTCGTTTTGTTAGGTATACACCTGCTTGGGTTAGGAAATCCATTTTGGAGATGCTAAATGCTTCGTTGGTTGATTCTCACATGCATGCACATGATTCATCTCTTGCTATTTCTTATGGATAGTAGCTTGCATGTTTTGTCATACGCTAGCCCTTGCATCATGTTTATAGTTTGCTAGTGTTATGACATGTTTATCTTTTTGTATTATATTTTTCATTTGTTTGAGTCTTATTTGAAAAATACAAAAAGATTTTGTTTTTGAGAAAACTTTTGAAAATACAAAAATATTTTTCTTTTCATTGAGTCAAAATATGTTTGAAAAGCCAAAAAGATTTTTAGTTTTTTGAGTTCACATGTTTGATGTGGCATATTGGTCTGCTTGGACCCCCCCCCCCCCCCCCATTGTTTGATTATCCATGTGGCTAGGACATTTGGTCATTATTATCGATGCTTAGAATGATCTTAACCATTGTTTATATGGTGTTTTTTCAAACTTGATATGCATTTTGATTGGACTTTGTATATATGCCAACATCGCACACATGCACGAGTTTATATGGATTTTTGACTTCTCTTGCATATTTGAATTTGGTGAGGCATTCTTATCTCAATCTGTTCATCTATGCGTAAGTAAACTTAAGGAGAAGTGTGCATGCAATAACCGTTTATCGTGAGAATTTGAATTGAAAAAATGATGAGTGATTCATGGGAAAGGGCTGCGAGTGTTCAAAATTAACTCGTCGTGAAAGTCACCGTTTAAAAGAGCCCAAAAGAAAATGCAATACGCTAAGAAAAGGGCCAAATTTGTTTAGTTCATTCCAAAGAAAATATGATATTATTGAGGGAGTTTGGATGCATTAAAAATTTAAACGGATTTTCACAATCAATCCTAATGTTGAAACATTGCAATTTGACGCTATTGTTTGTAGAATCGTCAAAACTATGGATTTGTGTGCATGTAATATGTTTAGTTCATTAAGCTCACACTTTAATTGTCAAATGGCCATGATAAAGTTTGATGGTTTATCGCTATCAATTAGAGCTTCTTGATCATTTCGATGTGTTGGAGTTGTGACTCATTTGTTTTAGTTTCACGCCCATTCATTCCATGTCCATGTTTGAGCACATCAGTACTATGTTTGCATGTAACTCACATTTTTAGTTTTTACGAGTTTTTGCGTCTTGTGTTAAAAGACTACTATTTTAGCACTATTATGCATCTATTAGGCCCTTCCTGGAATTTTCTTGTGGAAATTTTTTCACTGCGCAACACTATATATTATTTCTGGGAATCTGGGAAATTTTTGCAGGTCGCGCGAAGTCGTTCTAACGACATCTCATCTCGTGCGAATGACAACTATACTTCATTCGAGCGACTTCGTCATCTCTTTCGAGCGAAGTCCCTGGCTCGTTCGAACGACAGGCTATTTTGAAGCTTCTAATTGGTTTGCATTCCTCTAGTTTAATTTGATATATTTTTGGTACTGCAAGAAGCATTTTTTGGACTGTTTGGTTTATATGCAGGTTCTTTTATGTTCCAAATTGGTATTTTGCATATGAGTCCGTTTATCACACCTGATTAAGTTGCGATATTCGTTGCGTGATTCATTGGTTTACTAGCTACTGATTTGTCATTACATGATCTTATTTAGCTGGTTGTTTGATGTTTATCTAGTGTTTTTCATTTTTTAAAATTGGTATCAACTTGATTCAATTTGGTATCATATTCCCATGCTAGATATTTCAAATTGGTTTATCTTTTCACCGGATTGTCTATTCGAGACAAAAAGGGGGAGAGATGTATGTGATGTAAGGGGAGATTTGTTGAGCGCTACTATTGGTATCTGGATTTACATATTGTTTGATTGTATTTGTTTCAAATTGGTATCAAATAATTTCTCACATGTTTCAAATGATTTGTTCTTATTCGAAATATAAATTGGTATCATTTGTTCCTCCATACTTCACTGGGAATCTGTTTTTCTGTTTCATGTGTGTAGGTATTCTTCAGCGATTAGATATTTCAAGACTACATCACATTCAGACAGCTCATGCTTTTTGGTGCTACATATTCTAGTCCGTGTCCTGTATTTTTGATTTTGGGTTTATAGGATGGGATTTAGGCGTCATATGGCTTGACGGCCCGGTTAGGCATTTCACTGTTTTAGTTTTGTCCCGGAATAGTAAAAGGGGGAGATTTGTAAGGTCATAAATTTCCAATTGAGTCCCTGTATTGTTTTGACCTAATTCCGTGAACAAAACTGTGTTTGTAATATGTCATAGGCAGATTTGTATTTTGTCACGATCTCACTTGGTCTATGATGTATTGAAGAAATTGAAGGCGTTGCGGCAAAGCTTCAAAGAATTAAATCATGCCAAAGTTTAGTTGGTGCAAGATTAATCATCTTCGAAGTTAATTTCATTCCGAGATCACTCAGGTATGAATGCGTATAATTAATGGTGCCAGGAATTATTTTATAAAATATATGGGTGTAATTTTTATAAAGAATTTTTTTTAAATATTTTAAATGCGTTTTAAAGGTTTACCCTTCGTTTTTATGATGATAAGCTCGTAAAAGAGTTTGACATTTTTGGATCTCTCATTGGAAGAGACGTTTTAAACAAAAAGTCAAAAAGTCAAACTTTCGCTTTGTCATTCAAACGACATCCAATCTCGTTCGAACGAGATGAGATGTCGCTCGAACGAGTTCCTCAAGTCGTTCGAATGACATGCTTTTTGAGTCGGTGTTTAAATCCTATTTAAACAATGTTTTCATCATAATTTTGGTGGTGTGCATTCTGGAAAACTATATTCGACCAGAAACTTGTTTTGCACATGTTTTCGACGGTTTAAAAGTGTTAAACACATCCTTAGAGTTTGCAAAGATCCGAGTTATCATTCTTATATGTTTAAGTGATCTTTCTTCACCGAAGTTGTTTGTTATACACATTGAACATAAATGGGTTTTGCGATGAAGAAGCGACGAACATCGTGTTCGACATCGTAGACGAATCAAAGCCATTCCGTGGACACCGAGACATACATGGAAGCGTGTGTTATGGACAAGTGTCGTGGAAGACGGAATTTCTACGTGGGCACTATTGAAGAACGGTTGAAGATCAAAAGGAGCGTCAAGACCCGTGGGTATCGAGTCTTAGTGTAAGGCTAATCTGTCATTGTAAACCACTGTTCATAGTGATTGTCTGGCTTGGGTCGTCCGAGGTTGTTTTCCCGTTTTGGGTTTTTTCCTCGTACATCCGGCGTTGTGAGTATTCTTTAGTTTATGTTACTTGCTTTAATCACTAGATGCATGTTCAGGATTAGTCAAGATAAAATTGGTTTAAAGTGAGAATTGAGTGTTTCACAACTTGGTTTGGTGCATAATTAAAAGTTGGATCTTTTTCGGAGAAAAAATGGTTTTGTTTAAAACACATATATCGGGCCACTCACTCTTCAAATTGGTATCAGAGCTAGAAAACATTTTTTTATTTGTTTTGGGATGCCGTGTGTTTGTTTATCTCTCGTGTATTTGTTTTCTCTCGATGGATTCTATAAGCATTGACGATCTACATCGTTTGAATTTAAAGTTTTCAAATCGTATTGAAGTTTTGGAGAAAGAAAATTATGGTTTGAAAAATAGGATTGAATATTTGCAAAGCTTTCAAATTTGAAGAGATATTTGTCGTGAGCACTTTAGTTCCTTGTTTAAATATTTTAATATATTAAAATTGGGCAAAAAGGAGAGTGATGATAGAGTCCTCATTTTAGAAAAATAGTTAGAGGATTTGAGAAATTCTAGTGTTTTTGCCGTTGAGGAAAATATTTCGATTAATGATTTTGTTGCATGAGAAAAGGCTCTTAGGGATAAGTTTGCTCACATTAAGATGGAGCGAGATAACCTTCTAGGGGTAATTGAAATTTAAGGAAGGAGTCCCGAAAGTTTGAGGAGTCCAATCGTTTGCTTGAGTCAAAAGTTTTGAAGCTAAAAAATGATTTAAATGACTCGAGAAGTGATGGTAGAGGCTTATCTTTTTCTAGTGGTTCGAATGTAAAGGACAAAACCATAGTTGGTTTTAGTGCGTCAACCACATCCGAGGGTATTAGAAAAGGTCAACCTAAAGGTCCCGTTCCTCGTCGTGTTTTCACATGTTCGCATGGTGGTAGGAAAGTTCAGCTTAGGAGTTTTTGTTTTGATCTTAGAAAAGACCCTAGGAAGATTAAACGTAGTGTCCCATTGGTTTCCAAAACTCATTTTGTTAGGTATACACCTGCTTGGGTTAGGAAATCCATTTGGTTGATTCTCACATGCATGCACATGATTCATCTCTTGCTATTTCTTATGGATAGTAGCTTGCATGTTTTGTCATATGCTATCCCTTGCATCATGCTTATAGTTTGCTAGTGTTATGACATGTTTATCTCTTTGTATTATATTTTTCATTTGTTTGAGTCTTATTTGAAAAATACAAAAAGATTTTGTTTTTGAGAAAACTTTTGAAAATACAAAAATATTTTTCTTTTATTTGAGTCAAAATATGTTTGAAAAGCCAAAAAGATTTTCAGTTTTTTGAGTTCACATGTTTGATGTGGCATATTGGTCTGCTTGGACCCCCCCCCCCATCGTTTCATTATCCATGTGGCTAGGACATTTGGTCATTATTATCGATGCTTAGAATGATCTTAACCATTGTTTATATGGTGTTGTTTCAAAGTTAATATGCATTTTGATTCGACTTTGTATATATGCCAACATCGCACACATGCACGAGTTTATATGGATGTTTGACTTCTCTTGCATATTTGAATTTGGTGAGGTATTCTTATCTCAATCTGGTCATCTATGCGTAAGTAAACTTAAGGAGAAGTGTGCATGCAATAACCGTTTACCATGAGGATTTGAATTGAAAAAATGATGAGTGATTCACGCGAAAGGGCTGCGAGAGTTCAAAATTAACTCGTGGTGAAAGTCACCGTTTAAAAGAGCCCAAAAGAAAATGAAATACGCTAAGAAAAGGGCCAAATTTGTTTAGTTCAATCCAAAAAAAATATGATATTATTGAGGGAGTTTGGATGGATTAAAAATTTAAACGGGTTTTCACAACTAATCCTAATGTTGAAACATTGCAATTTGACGCTATTTTTTGTAGAATCGTCAAAATTATGGATTTGTACGCATGTAGTATGTTTAGTTCATTAAGCTCACACTTTAATTGTCATATGGCTATGATAAAGTTTGATGGTTTATCGCTATCAATTAGAGCTTCTTGATCATTTTGATGTGTTGGAATTGTGACTTATTTGTTGAAGTTTCATGCCCATTCATTCCATGTCCATGTTTGAGCACATCAGTACTATGTTTGCATGTAACTCACATTTTTAGTTTTTATGAGTTTTTGCATCTTGTGTTAAAAGCCTACTATTTGAGCACTGTTTTGCTTCTGTTAAGCCCTTCCTGGAATTTTTTAGTGATATTTTTTTCACTGGGCAATACTTTATATTATTTATGGGAATCTGGGAAATTTTGGCAGGTCGCGGAAGTCGTTCTAACGACATCTCATCTCGCGCGAACGACAATTGTACTTCATTCGAGCGACTTCCTCATCTCGATTGAGCGAAGTCCCTGGCTCTTCGAACGACAGGCTATTTTGCAGCTTCTAATTGGTTTGCATTCCTCTAGGTTAATTTGATTTATTTTTGGTACTGCAGGAAGCATTTTTTTTTACTGTTTGGTTTACATGTAGGTTCTTTTATGTTCCAAGTTGGTATTTTGCATATGAGTTCGTTTATCACACCTGATTAAGTTGCGATACTCGTTGTGTGATTCATTGGTTTAGTAGCTACTGATTTGTCATTACATGATCTTATTTAGGTGGTTGTTTGATGTTTATTTAGCGTTTTTCATTTTTTAAAATTGGTATCAACTTGATTCAATTTGGTATCATATTCCCATGCTAGATATTTCAAATTGGTTTATCTTTTCACCGGATTGTCTATTCGAGACAAAAAGGGGGAGAGATGTATGTGATGTAAGGGGAGATTTGTTGAACGCTTCTATTAGTATCTGGATTTACATATTCTTTGATTATATTTGTTTCAAATTGATATCAAATAATTTCTCACATGTTTCAAATGATTTGTTCTTATTAGAAATATAAATTGGTATCATTTGTTCCTCCATACTTCACTGGGTATCTGTTTGTCTGTTTCATGTGTGTAGGTATGCTTCAGCGATTAGATATTTCAAGACTACATCACATTCAGACATTTCATGCTTGTTGGTGCTACATATTCTAGTCCGTGTCCTGTATTTTTTATTTTGGGTTTATGGGATGGGATTTAGGCATCATACGGCTTGACGGCCCAGTTAGGCATTTCACTAGTTTAGTTTTCTCCCGGAATAGTCAAAGGGGGAGATTTGTAAGGTCATAAATTTCCAATTGAGTTTCTGTATTGTTTTGACCTAATTCCGTGAACAAAACTGTGTTTGTAATATGTCATAGGCAGATTTGTATTTTGTCACAATCCCACTTGGTCTATGATGTATTGAAGAAATTGAAGGCATTGCGGCAAAGCTTCAAAGAATTAAATCATGCCGAAGTTTTATTGGTGCAAGTTTAATCATCTTCAAAGTTAATTTCATTCCGAGATCACTCAGGTATGAATGCGTATAATTAATGGTGCCCGGAATTATTTTATAAAAGATAAGGGTGTAATTTTTATAAAGAAATTTAGGGTATAGGATATTTCGACAGCCTTTCTTTAGGGTAGAGATACATATGGTTGTAATCCATGTAGTTATCAAAGACTCAAACCTGGTAAAACTTCCTGGTTAACATCTTAAGGTCCTCCTTGACCTTTTTTAACTCTTATTCCTTCGAATTAATAGGTACTTATAAGTTAGTCCTGAGATGGACAAGATTCAATATAGGGAGTTGAGGTAGTGGAGGCCTAATAGCATGAAGGGAACATATAGTGTTCTGACGTTCTGTCGGGACCCAAACAGGCTCAAGTGCATGTGGACCCATAGTGCGAGGGAAGAGGACCTCAGTATCCTCGAGAATAGGGATCTAGTTTTGCTGCATCTTATGAACCTCAAACTGAAGGTTGTTAATCTTGACAGTAAGTTTGACTAGGACTGTCATCAAATCAAGTTGCAATTTAAGTATTTGGTCTACATTCTCCATGGAGGTTTGGTGAAGGTCAATTATGGAATCAGAGGAAGTAACGGGAGAATTGTCGAAGCTTCGCGGGGTTTGACGGAATACTGAAGCCAGTGGGGATCCAGGCCAAGGGTTGGGTATGTGATCGTCCTGAGAATGAAAATGATTCGATTATATTTTTGAAAGAGAAGAGGAAGAATTATTAAAAAAGAGAAAAATGTTTTTGAAACCTTTTGTAATGGGCAGGACAAAAGGTTTTCGGTATTTTTTTATATAATGACAGAAAAATATTTTTCGATATTATGATAAGAAAGAGGAAAACTATTTTTGATACTTTTGGTAAAGAAGGATGGAAAACGAGAGGAGAGTCTCAACATGATTACTATATGTTTATGTTTTCACTTGCATTAGGTTTACCTAAATGCAAAAAAAATCAGATAGGACCCAAGCCTCGGAAAAATTGGGTTTGAAAGATATGTAAATGATGTTTTGACTTATTGCCAATATCATGTACAGGGTCCCATTTTGAAAATACGAAACTGCGTGAAAATTTGGGTTGCATGATAACCTAACATTTTGGAAGAGTTTCGTGTAGTAACCGAAAAACTAAATATGAGTACCCTAAGTTTGATGCCTCTATGAGGGTAAGGAGTTGTTGGGTTAGTGGAAACGTTCCCCCATTTGTCATGACTTCCATGATATACATCTTATTTCTTATGGCAATAGGTACGTGTGGACAAGCCATTTGATATAGCTAAGTGTACGTGAATTCCCTCACTATATACCTCTTGGGGACAATATGTGTGAGAGAGAATTCGATATACTCTACGTAAGTGAATGAGTTCGCTACTATATACCTCCGGTTGTGAGTTTGGTCAAGTGGTTAGGCACGAGGGGACTCATTCGATATAATTCAAAGGTACTAGGCCAATGGTAGGTAAGATTCATATTGCTTAGGCTAGTTGTAACCTGCCGGACCAACGCCTGTCACAAAGTGACCCCTAATATGGGACAAAAATTTTGTCAATAGCCGTGCTCTTGGTGATGTAGTGTGCAAAATGCATGATTCTTGATTAGTATATTATGGAGAGAGTATTTCATTGGGCATGATGAGCACTATATTAATAAGGAAGAATGCATAAGTATCATAAAAAAGAAAATATAGCATGGTCCATGAATATTACACTAAGCATGCATACGTGGGAGTGTGAATATCTACTAGTGAGTACATTGTAGTGAGCTTAATCATAGGTAATCTACAAGTGGTGTGTGATAAGTGTAAGTGAACATTGATATATACAAGTGTGATAAGTAGAGGTGTGTGCTAATGACACCTAAGAATGGATATTCTAAGTGGTGTGTGCAACATGTGAATATAAATGAACCTATATACAAAGTTTAGGTAGTGTGAGGTGTACATAGAAAGTATTTACAAATGTGTGAAGTGAAAAGTGAGAAAAATTTGATATAAACATGAATTAGATACATATAATAAGTAATAGAGAAGAAAAGGGAACATAAAGGTAGGTGCAGACACACACAAGCAGAAAAGGATAACACCCATGTAAACAAAGTCTATCATATGACAACCCGCCTAATAAAATATCGGGTGAACAATCCTATACCAAATTAGAATAGGAATCCCAATTAATTCATCCTTAGCATCACTATCGAAAACCTTTTTAAAACATGCTAACCACCTAGTTATCCAAAAATCTGGTGCCAAATTTTATCTTTTTAATTAAACAACCAATGACATGCAGAAAGATAATATGAGTCATACACAATGACATAATTAAATCAACGGTATAAAAAATAAACTGCATGCTGAATAAACCATCAGCCACCAAAGTAAATAGTCCAATACAAACATCCAACACCTGAATAAATAAATCTTAAAATTGTACTTAAAGTCTGGGCAACAAGCCCTAGTTAAAACTTAAACTGATAAATGATTCCTACTATAGGAAGTAATGAACTATGCGTTTAAACCAAACTCCTGCTAGCATCCACATGTGTCGCAGCTTCATGTGCCTGTAATAGAAAATCAAGCCTAGCGTCCCTGTGGCTAGACACCTAAAAGGTTTAGAAAATAATTTTATAGCAAGGGTTAGAACACAAAACATTTTGAAAATATTTAGCATGTGAATTAACTGCAGTAATTTAAAATTCATGAATGCACTTCATATTCAAGTTAGTGTCGCACACTCTTCAGGACATACTTACCCCTCCACTGTTTTTCATACCTAACGATTTCCTTAACCCCACCTAGTTGTATTACCCCGTCCAACTAGTCCTTGTATAATCTCCCCTTGCCTTTATAATCTAAACCGAGTATTATTTTCCATGGGTTATAAGTTCTCTCACCAATTAACTTATTACTTTCTTTTAAATAATATCATATAACTATGAGACAAATTATATGAAACAAATGCATCACATACTGTATTATGACCAGCATATAATATTTAACACCACTACATACGTACTTTTACTAAAAACATCCGCACATATATCTTATGAATATCCATCCCTCCGAGTATAGCCTCGCCGGATAATTTCCTCTAAACTGCTATCTCCCTAGGTGTGCTCACATAATCTAGTTAACCAAGTTGGAATTGCTCACCAACCTGGCCCAAAATATAAACGTAATGGAGGTAGTCATATTCCTTTATAGAAAGTTATAAACCCCTCACCCATATACCGAACGCTATGACCTGGGGATATACTCACCTTACTCCTCAAGCTAGGGGATTGACCCACATCGTGCAACCTCCATTGATAGCACTAGAGTATATAAATTAAATAAATATCTAGTCCCCCATATTTAATAGCACACACAAAGTACACACACATATATATACTATCACCACACCATATATGTGTAATATAAATTCTCGCTTTACCATGTACTAAAACCCGTAACACTAGCCTGTATATTCCCGAGTCTATGGTCCGAGTCTAATTTAATTAATTTCTCATTAATCAATTTATTAATTTTTCCGAGTGTTAGGTCCGACCCTAATTTAATTACTTTACACATTAATTAATTTAATACTTGGTGTCGCCCAACCAATATACCTGGACTCGTTCCCTTGGCCCGTACCATCATTAATACTCGATTCTATTTTTCGCTCCATAATTAATTAATTTCACCTCAATTCCTTTAATAATGTAGTTACACTCTACTACAACCCCCGAACATTTTCCCTCGGTCCAAAACCAATACCTACGAATTATTTCCTGAAATTTATTCATCTCGTGACATACAATTATCACCTTCCTAAACCCAATTATATTCCCTTATAATTGCCAAGGAATATGTGCTACATAAGTATTTAGCACTAAATGAAAATTAGGGGAAAAACCTTAATTTAATTTCCCTCTATATATTAAAGAAGCCGATCTGCCAAAAATCTGGGACCATCGATTGATCGATCCCCTGGGTCGATCGAACTGGTCCCTTTCTTCTCCAATGTTCTGCTTTTTCGCCATTAACGAAAGCCCAAGGTTTGTAAAACTTAATTTCAACCTCTAATAAATTCACCGCACCACCTAAACATGTTTAACTTAAATACTACACATCATACGGATCTTAAGATAAGCACTCTATCCTCGTATTTCATCATTCCGAAAGGGGTTTTCCATTAAATTTTCAATTAACTTTGTTCCATAATTTCACTACCCGATTCGAATTTCACACACAATATTTTTGGTTTCTCATGTGAGTTAGGTTCTCATACACCAAGTCATATTATAATACCAATTGAACGTTTTATCAACCTAAGTCATTCATTTCATAAAACCCCCATTTTCATATTATATTTCAACCCAAAAACGAATTTCATATACACGTATTATGATATGAATTGATTATCAAATATTTTGAAAATCACAATAGTTACCACTTGCCTGGAATTGTTTGTAGAGTCTGATTCATAGGTATAGAGAAAGTGTTGACGAAGAACACCCCAATTAGTCCCTTAATTTGACTGCAAAAGATTCCTAATTGGCTCTTGATTAGCTTCCTCTGTTTTCTATCAAACCCTCTGTCTAGAATTGTGTTAATTGCCATTCAACACTCCCTCAATTTGGTTTAAAACCCTAATCCCAATTTTGGCCACATGGGCCTAATTCAAATGGCCCAAATCACTACGTGTGGGGCCTGGCTACGCCCAAAAATGCCCCGAGACCCGATTACTACCCTCGAGTACTGTTTTTTGACTATCTCGTCCCATCCGGACTCAACCCGCACTCAGAATTATCATTTGTAATACTTTATAACATTCTCCAATTTTTACCTCAAAATGTGACACACGAAATTTCGAACAATTAAACTTAAAGTCACCAAATATAAATAATTCTTCCCACTCAAATAAATTCTCCAAATTATAAATTTAAGTTTCTCCAATTTAAATCTCATAAATTTAAGTTTCTCCAATTTAAATATTTTTATATCACCCAAAAATAATTAAATATTAAATCCTCAAAATTAAGGGGTGTTACATACTCCCCCCCCCCCAAAGGAATTTCGTCCTCGAAATTAAGATAAGCCTAGTGCTCCAAGTCTCGACTATCACTGCCTATACCTGTGCCTCTAAGCTCGCTACATCTCTCTCCCGCTTCTAAATAAGATTTACGTAAATATACATTTTAATTAACCAGGGCACCCATACACCTTGTACCCGTGCTTAATCACACTAAAGTTTCCTTAATTAAGCAGGGTGCCCATACATCCTGTCCCCGTGCTTAACTGCAGGAAAGTTACCTGACTATGCTAGCCATAACCCGTAATATAACTTTTAACCCGTAGTCATAACACATATATGAATAATAATCAGGGTACCCAACCCATGTACTAACGAACAAACATCTCCCCACTTCCAACGTTGCGCTAAGTTTCATGCGTGGGACATCTCGGAAGCAAAATCCAAACAAGGAACCCCCCCTGATATACTACTACCTAACATTGTCGGTCGTTGAGATCTGTTAGACCCCAGTCCATAGTACGTACCCCCCAATACTTATCTATTCACATAAAATCATACACGCCTACTTTTATGCTACAAAAAACAACATAAAATACCGCACCCTTACTATCACTAGTTCTTGTGAAAAATAAATCCTGAGCTATCTCTCCCCACTCGAAAATAAATCTAACCACCCTGATTCACTTCAGTAGACACCCCTAATTTTTTGGATAAAATGTGAGAACACAAGACCTCACTATGTGTTTATCGCACCACACAATACAACATATATTCAAATATCTATAGTCTAGATTCCCTCTGAGGTGATACCTAGTAAAAATTATTCATACCCTGGTGTCGCGAACACCAAAACTAACCCTCACTGTTCACAATAGTTCAAATCCATCGCTATTCGGCCAATATTTGAAAAAAGCATCTACCCTACTCCCAAAATTCTCAAAAGTAGACTCTCCTCGCATAATACCAATCCCCTCTCTGTGCACACCCCCACTCTCTCATGGTTATCACTAAAGAAATACACTACTCTATAGAAATATATATATATATATATATGTGTGTGTGTGTGTGTGTGTGTGTGTGTAATATGGCTGCTATAGCCGGCGCACCCACTAAATTCAACGTACCCGTGAATTCTAGTGAAAATAATTATTATATTGTGACACCCTCACTATCACTCAAAACTTACCCCATGCCCATAGGATAAAAAGATAATTACCTATATACTATAGCTGCAATGGATGATCCTCGGGTTCTTAAGCAGCTTCCCCCGCCCGAGCACACCCATGACTTGTTGTGGTGGCTGTACATCCAGGACCTCGTCATGTAGTTGACCCCTTCCTTGCTTAGGAAAATCTCTCTTCACGTGTCCCTCTTCCCCACAAACGAAACACTTCCTAATAAATTCACCCTCCCACTGATCCCTTACATGCTAGCCTTGTCAAAAGTCCTGGCCATCTTGTCGATAGAACCTAGATCTAAATTGCTTGGCCTAATTCCACTACTGGAAATCCTGCCCCTGATGTCCCTCGGTCTGGTGTTGGGATACCCCACTAGTACTGTTACCTCCCTCTTTATCCGATTGACTAGGTTCGACTCCCCTCTTACTTCCTTTCATGTGGGAGCGATATTCCTGGTAGTGTAGGAGTGCTGCATTAACAACGTCCATATAAGATATTAAAGCAGTATTACCAATCAAATGCCGGCTGATCCTACAGACTAACCCATCCATTATCCTAGACTTATTTTTTTCTTCATTGCTTACCTCATCCGGTATAAAATTTGTCAAACGAGTGAATTATTCCTCATCATCGTCCACTGAACGTTCCCCCTGATTCACCTCACTGAACTTTCTCCTCATTTGAGCCTTAAGAGCTGGCAGGAAATACTGACAGTAGAAACGAACCCAAAATTTTGCAATAGTTGATGTACCCCTTTCCTCAACTGTGGTGATCGACTCCCACCACGGTAGCGCTACTCCCACTAACCTAAAAGTGACTAGCATTTGCTTCTGCACCTCATCACAATCTACCATGCATAGGCGACGCTGAATATATCTCTTCCACTGACACGCTAGCACCACATCTGAACCCCCTCAAAACTCTGGTGGGTGGTCTTTTTGAAAGACCTCTCATACTTGCTGCCACTCCGACTGCCTCGTATGGGCCTGAACATCCGGTCCCACTAACGCCTGTGGCTGATCTCGTGGAAAGTACTTTGACATTGCTATCATCATCGCTTGAATTGTCTGTGCAACTAATTCAGTTACCTGTGCAGCCAAAATCATCTATGGCAGTTACTGCGGTAACTCTGGCTCCTGATGAGCCTCCCTAGTCTCATCTCCCCCTGCTGCCCTAGCTGCTCTCTGTCTCTCTCATGGGTGGCATCTGAAATGCGAATCAAATCATATGAGTTCACCATTAAATATAAAGAAATTGGCAGAATAATGTAAATGCACATATGTATAAGAATACAACAATCATATGATAGGTCTCTACATCAAAGGACGCTAAGATAAAACGTGAAAAGTTGCACAGATCCTAAGGACACTAGAACATTATGCTTTGATCCATATGTGACACCCCGCCTAATAAATTACCAGGTGATCAACCCTATACCAAATTAAAATAGGAACCCCATTTGGTTCATCCTTAGCATCACTATCGAAAACCTTTTTAAAACTTACTAACCACCTAGTATTCCAAAAATGTGGTGCCAAATTTTATCTTTTTAATTAAACAAACAATAACATGCAGAAAGATAATATGAGTCATACACAACGACATAATTAAATCAACTGTATAAATAATAAAGTTCTTGCCGAATAAACCATCGGCCACCAAAGTAAACAGTCTAGTACAAACATCTAACACCTGAATAAATAAATCTGAAAATTGTACTGAAAGTTTGGACGACAAGCCCTAAGTAAAACTTAAACTGATAAATGATTCCTACTTTGCGATGGAATGAACGATGCGCGTAAACCAAACTCCTGTTAACATCCACATGTGCCACAGCTTCATGTCCCTGGAATAGAATATCAAGTCTGGCATCCCTGTGGCTGGAAACCTAAAAGCTTTTGAAAAACATTTTATAACAAGGGTTAGAACACAAAATATTTTGAAAATATTTAGCAAGTGAATTAACTGCAGTAATTTAAAATGCATGAATACGCTACATATTTAAGTTAGTGTCGCACTCTCTTGAGGACATACTCACCCTCCACTATTTTGCACACCTAACGGTTTCCTTAACCCCACCTAGTTGTACTACCCATCCTAATAGTCCTGGTATAATCTCCCCTTGCCTTTTTACTCTAAATCGAGTATTATTATCCATGGGTTATAAGTTATCTCACCAATTAAATTAATTACTTTCTTTTAAATAATATCATATAACTGTGACACAAGCTATATAAAACAAATGCATCACATACTGTATTATGACCCACATATAATATTTAACACCATTATAAACGTACTTTTACTAAAAACATCCGCACATATATCTTATGAATATCCATACCTCTGAGTATAGCCTCTCCGAATAATTTTCTCTAAAGTACTATCTCCCTTGGTGTGCTCACATAACCTAGTTACCCAAGTTACAATCGCTCACCAACCTGGCCCAAAATATAAATGTAATGGAGGCGGTCATATTCCTTTCTAGAAAGTGAGATAAACCCCTCACCCATATACCTACTGCTATGACCTGGCGATATACTCACCCTACTCCTTAAGCTAGGGGATTCACCCACATCGCGCAACCTCCCTTAATAGCACTAGAGTATATAAATTAAATAAATATCTAGTCCTTGATATTAATAGCATGCACAAAGTACACACATATATATATACTATCACCACACCGTATATATAATATAAATTTTGTCTTTACCGTGTACTAAAACCCGTAACACTAGTCTGTATATTCCCGAGTCTATGGTCCGACTCTAATTTAATTAATTTCTCATTAATCAATTTATTACTTTTCCAGAGTCTTCGGTCCGACTCTAATTTAATTACTTTACACATTAATTAATTTAATAATTGGTTTCGCTCAACCAATATACCCGGACTCGCTCCCTTGGCCTGTACCATCATTAATACTCGAGTCTATTTTTTGCCCCATAATTAATTAATTTGACCTCAATTCCTTTAATAATTTAGTGCCACTCAACTACAACCCCCGAACATTTTCCCTCGGTCCAAAACCAATACCTACGAATTATTTCCCAAAATTTATTCATCTCGTGACATACAATTATCACCCTCCTAAACCCAATTATATCCCCTTATAATTGCTAAGGAATATGTGCTACATAAGCATTTAGCACAAAATGAAAAGTAGAGGAAAAAAATTAATTTAATTTCCCTCCATATATTAAAGAAGCCGATCTGCCAAAAATCTAGGACCATCGATCGATCGATCCCCTAGGTTGATAGAACATTTCCTTTCTTCTCCGTTGTTCATCTTTTCCACCATTGACAAAAACACAAGGTTTGTAAACCTTAATTTCAACCTCTAATCAATTCACCCCACAACCTAAACGTGTTTAACTTAAATGCTACACATCATACGGATCTTAAGATAAGCAATTTCTCCACCTATTTCATCAATTTCGAAATGAGTTTTCCATTAAATTTTTAATTAACTTTGTTCAACAATTTCACTACCCGATTCGAATTTCACAAAAAATATTTTTGTGTTTCTCATGTGAGTTAGGTTCTTATAAACCAAGTCATACTATAATATCAACTGAACTTTTTATCAACCTAAGTCATCCATTTCATGAAACCCCCATTTTCATATTATATTTCAACCCAAAAACGAAATTCATATACACCTACTATGATATGAATTGATCATCACATATTTTCAAAATCACAATAGTTACCACTTGCTTGTAATTGTTTGTAGAGTCTTATTCGTAGGCGTAGAGAAAGTGTTGATGAAGAGCACCCCAATTAGTCCCTTAATTTGACTCCAAAAGATCCCTAATTGGCTTCTGATTACCTTCCCATGTTTATCTCTCAAACCCTCGGTTTAGAATTGTGTTAATTGTCATTCAACACTCCCTCAATTAGGTTTAAAACCCCTAATCCCGTTTTTTGCCACATGGGCCTAATTAAAATGGCCCAAATCACCACATGTGGAACCGACTATGCCCAAAAATGCCCCGAGACCCGATTACTACCCCCGTGTACTCTTTTCTGACTATCTCGACCCGTTCGGACTCAACAGCTCACTCAGAATTGTCATCCGAAATACTTTATAATATTCTCCAATTTTGACCTCAATATGCGAGACATGAAATTTCGAACAATTAAACTTAAAGTCGCCAAATATAAATAATTATTCCCACTCAAATAAATTCTCCAAATTATAAATTTAAGTTTGTCCAATTTAAATCTCATAAATTTAAGTTTCTCCAATTTAAATATTTTTATATCTCCCAAAAATAATTATATATTAAATCCTCAAAATTACGGGGTGTTACGTAGCCCTCTGATGATAAGTAGTCCCTAGCAGACTTGCCATTGTGGCCATCCCTCCCCTGGTCTAGTTTCCCATCTCCTTCTCCATTTCGAGGGTCGATGCTCGCGCGTGTGGTGGAGGGAGCTAGTGGTCTTGCTCCCTTTTTAGGAATGCGTCGGTCGTCGTCGATATGGGGTAATGTAAAGAGATAGAGTCGCCAACCTATTTTTCACAAAATAGACAAAAGAACAGGTTGTTGCCTCGAGAGAAAGACATCAAAGAAAAACTGATGCTTGAAAAACTAATTAGATCAAAGGTTCGGGGGCTAAGTTATGCAAGGGAAAAGTGTTAGGCACCCATCCCACCTTTTCGGTCTCTCATAGGCTTATGTTACTATTTTCCTTAATTTCTCTGTGACGTGTGTGTGTGTGTGTGTATATAAATGGACATCGGAATTTCTTAACTCACATCATGGAAGAGACGGAAGGAGGTTATTCTTAGGAATTTTCCCAAAATAATAATTAAAAATCAGATAAGTGCACTTATCGAGATATTGATCGTTATGATGAAATGGTGGTATGTGTCAAATAAGATGCAAGTATGAATTACAATTACGATATATGTTAATAATATATGGATATAATAGGAAAAAGAGGAAAATAGGATTCGAGTCTCAGGTTTTAGCCTAAGACGCTAACATAGCCTATAAAGGAATCAAAGTCCACGTAGTTCATATGCGACACTAAGGTAGGGTTTATCCCATAAATTCAAACGAGAATTTTATTATGTGTGTGTGTGTGTGTAAGGAAAAGGTGGTTTTGGTTTTGAAAACGTGTGGTGAAAAATTCCATTGGAATTTATAGGTATAACCCTCTTTTCCTTGTTTTAGGTTTTTATTGAAAATATATTATGTGAAATATTACTAATAAAGTTTTGAAGATTAATATGTATATAATCGAAAGTAAAAGCTAAATTAAGAACTTATATAACTAATGCAAAAATAAATAAATTTAAAGAGAGAGAATAATTTTTGGACCTTCTTTGGAGACTTATATATTGATCTTAATTGATGATGATATTCCTTGAAAGTGAGGAAGAATGTAGTTTTTTTTTTTTGCTAAATTGGGTGTGAAAATCGCGGAAATGGAAGGTGGAGGAAGGTTTCTGATATGCCCAAAGAGAACCTGACATCTCGGAGACACCAACCTCGGCAGCATGACGATCGAGGTAACAGAGGCTCGATGCTAGCGATCAGTGATATCGTCTAACATAACATCGGCTACGACCGACGTTACTAGTTACCCCTCCATCGGGCCACAACCGGGGTCTTCATAACTCATGGGGTAATTTATCCATCAAGTTGTCCACAACCGGCATGACATCAACCACATACATCAACCTCGGCTGGGAATCAGCCGGGGTCAGCAAGGACTCATGGGTTCAACTACCCTTCAGCATCATCATCGGCCTAGACCAACGTTCTAACTATACCTACCTAACCCCGACCAAGGTCGACGTCACAACTTCGATTGTCTTAACCTCGGCTAGCCTACCTGGCTGTAATCATTAAGAATAACCTCGAGAAAAGCAACAATCAGACTTCACCAACCTCGTAATCATCCAGGCCGAGGTTGATACCAATCGAAGACAATCAAGAATTTCCACGAGAATACCTTCGAACACGTGGACAAGTCTGTTATAACTGAATCATTCCCTCCACGTGAGGGAATATTGAGGTCATCATTATTTAGTTGAGATTAGCCAGGTGTCATCCTTACACTGGATAGATCTTCATGCACATGCACATTGCATGCTTGGAGGGTACATTACACCCCCAAGCACTATATATAAAGGTTATCTTCTACCTTATAAAGGGATCCATAATTGCAACCCTAGCTAAAACTTTGTTGGTTTACACAGTAGAGAGAGAAAGATTGATAGATTGTCTCTATGGCCATTAGTGCCTTCATCTAGTGATATTACTTACTCACACACAGTGGACGTAGTCCAGATTGGCTTAACCACTTACATATAAGTGTTCTCCTCTTCTCCTCACCTACTTCTACTATATATACAAATACTCTTGTGCTGCCATTGTTATCACTTATTTGAGCTTGTCAACACCTTAACTGGTGGTGATATTTCCAGCATCATCATTTTGGCACCGTTTGTGGGAACGAGAAGTTATCTCTTCCTCTTATTTTCTTAACCTCACCGGAGATTCTGGTGGTGAACCAGGAACCACCCCTTGTGTGGAGTTGTTTCACCGTTGAAAGAGATCCCTTAAGGTATTAAGATCATATTCTTCACAAGCTCATCTATTTTAACATATGGAATCGGAGTTACCACCGCCACCTCCACCATCTGGTGCTGGGGGGCTTAGTTCTAGCCAGACACCACCCCAGTCTGAAATGGCTGAGGTGGTGCCAACTTTGAGGTCTTTGGCTGTGACCCAGTAAGCAATGCAGGAACAATTTGCCCGGCTTAGTCAAAATATGATGAGGCCACCTGGAGTCTCACCGTAGATGATTACTCTGGTGAATGTTCAACCCCATCCTAAAGCCAGGGGACCACCCCAAGCACAACGAAAAGACCAACCTTCTCCTCAGCGGAGGAGGGACGTTGCTGACCCTAGGCGTTTATGTCTGGGGAGGCAAGGAAACCCTTGCCCTGAGGATGGATATGATGATATGGAGGTGGAAGATTCTTCAGAGGACTGCTGGGAACCGTATGAGGTTTTGAACAACACTATACATACTATCCAACAGAGCTGAGGTTGTGGGGGCAGAAGAGAAGATGGAGCCCAATAAAGAGGATCATCTTTTGATCGCGTGATAAGTGGGTCAACCTTTGAAAGGTTAGGCCCAGTTAATGACCTTAGGAAGAGGTTATCTAGGTCGATAAGTGTAGTAGGCTCACAAAGAGAAGAGGGGGAACGTCGGCCTCATCAAGGCCGACCCCACCTAGGACGAGGTAGGGACCAGGAAGAGGTCAATAGCCGACGTTGTGTTGTGGCCGGGGAACCTTCAGTCCATCCCTTGGAGGTGGCTGGAGACAACCTCAGCCAAGATGATGTTTCAAAACCTTGGAATGACTCTATTCAATGTCTTAAAGAGAAGATAGGAAACCTCATCAAAAACCGAGACCCACTGCAGAAAGGGTTCTCAAAGGGCTCCCCATTTGTGGCGTGGATAGTGAACTTCCCAACTCCTGCAAAATTCAAGCCACCTATGGTGTCTCCAAAGTATGATGGTAGTACCAACCCGGTGTATCATATTGAGATATACCAGTCAGCAGCTGACATCTATTTAATTCCTGATGAGATGAAGTGTCGAGATTTTTTTGAGACTTCGACAGGAGCTGCACACATCTAGTTTACCTCTCTTCTGAAGAACTCAATTGAAAAAGTCAAGGGTTTAGCCGAGTGGTTCATTAATAATTTTTTCTTTGGGGAAAGACCTCAAAAGAAGACCACTCACCAACTGTACGTTAAGCAGGGAAGAAATGAGAACTTAAGAGACTACATTGCCCGATTCAACTAAGAAAAATTAGAAGTGGAAGATTACAAAGAGAGTATAGCCATGACAACTCTTATTGGGGGGCTGCAGAAGGGAAAGGTACTATGGAAGCTGGCGGAAAACCCTCCAAAATCTATGGACGAATTGTTGGCAACAACTGGTAGGGTTATGAATGCCGAAAATGCAATGGTTGCAAAATATGAGCATGAGAATGGGAGCAACAGTGGGAGATTTGGGAACAGAAAAGATGGGAAGAAAAGGTCAGGGGCAATAAGTTCGCACATTATACTCCTCTGACTGTGAGCTGTGAACACATCCTCAACAAGATAAAGAATGATAGGTCGCTACGGTGGCCAGAGAAGTTGAAAGCTCCTCCGTATAAGAAAAATAAAAACTTATGGTGTGAGTTCCACCAAGATCATGGCCACGTGACTGATAAATGCTTTGCTCTGAAGGATGAGATTGAGAAAATATTAAAGTCTGGTAAACTACAAAGATATGTGGATGGAAGAGCTTCCAAGGGGGGGAGATATGACCCTAAGAAAAAGATAAACGATAAGTGTCAAGAAGATCCCCTGACAGGAAGAGACAGGGATTAAGATGATGATGAAGATGATGATTCGGGACTCCCTCTAAAGGATGATAATTACCCAGTGAAGAGGGTAGGCATGATCTCTTTTAGTGTTAGCACAATCTGCGGGGGCTTGGCAGGAAGAGGTTCAGAGGTCACGGACCTCAAGGCACACGTGGCAGAGGCCAATTCTGTAACCAAAACTGAGTTAGTGAACCAGGAATCTTCAGAAGTCAAATGAGAGAAGATGAAGAAGGTGGAGATGGATACCCTTATCGTTGGCTTTTTAAGACTCGATTTTAAAGGTATCCTAGCTCCACACGATGACCCTCTGGTAATCACCACAAGGGTGCATGGGTGTGAAGTCCAGAGAATTCTCGTCGATGGCGGAAGCTCTGCGGATGTCATGTTCTGGCCTTGCTTCAAGAGCTTAGGCCTCAGCAGATCTAGGCTTATACCGTATCATCATCCATTGATGGGCTTCAACGGAGAAAAAGTCCACACATTAGGCATGTATGGGAGATAAATGGCCAAAGAGGTTGACTCAAAAAATAAATTTTTTCGTGATGGATGAAAACATCTTCTCTTCCTATAACCTCATCATTGGAAGAGTAGCCCTCAAATAATTTGAGGCAGTGCCTTCGATGGTCCACCAAATGCTAAAATTCCTGACCCCTATGGGGTAGGGGATGTGCAAGGTGACTAAACTTCGGCACGCGGATGCTACTTCAACTCTGCGGAAGTGAGAGAGGCACATAAGAGGGAGATGATGATCTATAATATTGATACTCTCGATCCTAGGGATGAGACAAAATTAAAGAAGGGAGAGGCCGTAGAAGAGGTAAAATCCCTCATCCTCAATGAGGATGATCTGGAAAAAAACATCCAGATTGGCAAGGCCCTAAGACCCAAGGTTAAAGAAGAGACAGTGAAGCTTTTGAAGAAGAGGCAAAGTGTCTTCCCTTGGAGTCACGTTGATATGCCTGGAATTGACCCTGAGATTATGTGCCACAAGTTAAATGTAGCAGAAAGCGCCAAGCCTATCAAGCAGAGAAGAAAAGTTTAATCGAGAGAGAAATATGATGTTATCAGGGAAGAGGTTAGGAAACTGGAAGAGGCTAATTTCATCAGAGAAGTCATATACCCTAAGTGGTTGTCTAACACCGTCATTGTACCAGAGGCCAACATGAAATAGAGGATGTGTGTGGACTTCACTGGTCTGAATAAGTCTTATCCAAAAGACAACTTCCCCTACCTCGAATTGATCAAATGGTGGATGCCACAGTAGGGCATGAATTGATGATCTTCATGGATGCATATTCAGGTAATAACCAGATCTTCATGGGTGCTGAAGAGGCAGAGAAGACAACATTCATCACGGATAAGGGAACCTACTGTTACAAGGTTATGCCTTTTGGCCTAAAGAACGTGGGGGCCACCTATTAATGTCTTGTTAATAAGATTTTTGAAGACAAAATTGGTAAGACTATGGAGGTGTATTTAGATGATATGCTGACAAAGAGCTTGAAGTCCGACACTCATGTGGCCAACTTGGAGAGAAATTTTGACACCATCGATCTGTACAGAATGAAGCTCAACCCAATGAAATGTGTCTTCGGAGTAGGAGTCCTTGGTTTCATCATCAATTAGAGGGGGATAGAGGCCAACCCCGAGAAGATTAGAGCCTTTCTTGAAATGAAGACACCAAAGACTATAAAATACGTTCAGAGATTGGCAGGAAGAGTTGTAGCACTCAATAGGTTTGTCTCCCGAGCCACCGATAAGTGTCTTCCCTTTTTCAAGGTGCTTAGAAAGGCCTTTGAATGGGACGATGAGTGTGAAAAGGCCTTCAAGGAATTGAAGTCCTATCTCGGGTCTCCCCTACTCCTATCCCGACCCATTGTGGGAAACAAGTTGTATGTTCATCTAGCAGTCTCAGAGTCAGCTATCAGTGCTGCTATAGTAAGAAAAGATGGTGGGGTACAAAGGCCCGTATACTTCAATAGTAAAGCTCTTCAGGGGTCTGAACAGAACTACCCTCAAATGGAAAAGTTAACATATGCACTGATACATGCCTCCATAAAGATGAAGCCATATTTTCAAGCACATTATATGGTCATCCTCACTGATTCCCCTCTCCTAGAGGTCCTCCACAAGCTTGAGAAGTCAGGCAGGTTGATGACCTGGGACATTGAGTTGGGAGAGTATGACATAGTATATCAACCCAGGGTTTCCATTAAAGGGAAGGCCCTTGTAGACATTGTTGTAGAATTCACTTGGGATGAGGTAGAGAGTGATATAAGCCAAGAGGTTGCAGATGAGTCAGATAGTAATGTCTTCCAAAATCAGGAAGAGGTTGGACCTAATCGAGCCAGAAAAGTTATAATTGATAATGAGGAGGATAGGTACCTCTTCAAGCAAGGGACCTTATCAAAGGGAAACTTCTCTTCAAATGAGGACGTTTGGAACCTCTTCATTGATGGGTAATCCTGCAAAAGTGGAAGCGGAGCAAGGCTGATAATTTCAGCACCAGATGCTACCAACATTGAATATGCTATAAGGTTTAACTTCAAGGCATCAAATAATGAGTCAGAGTATAAGGCTTTGACATCAGGCCTCTCCTTTGCAAAAGCCCTTAATATAAGCCAACTCTTGGTACACAGTGACTCCAGGTTGGTAGTCAACCAAATATTGGGAGTATACGAGGCCAAAGATAAAAGAATGGCCAAGTACCTGCAGAGGCTAAGAACCTTGCTAGAAAGATTCATGGAGGTAAAGATGAAGAGGATACCTCGATCGAATAACAAATATGTAGACGCACTAGCAAGGTTGGCTTCAGCAATAAAGACTACCATTAGAAGAATAATACCGATAGAGATCTTGCTCAAACCAACCATTAAGGACGAAGAGTTGACCAACCCATGCTTCAATTTGAACTTAGGGGACTTATGGATGTACCCTCTTATCAGGTTTATCAAATTAGGAATATTACCAGAGTCGGAGATAGAAAGGAGGAAGTTAAGGTACAGAGCTGCCAAGTTCTCAATACTAGGAGATGTCCTGTATAAAAAGGGATTCCTACTACCTCTCCTCAGATGTGTCCATCCCTCAGAAGTTCCCCACATCCTACAAGACATACATGAGGTCTCTTGCTCCAGTCACATACGAGTAAGACCTTTAGCTAAGAGGATAATAACGGAGGGGTACTAGTGGCCGACCTTGTCCAAAGACGCTGTTGCCTATATCAAGAACTGTGATAAATGACAGAGATTTTCTACTATCCCCCACCAACCTCATCAGCCTATGACATCAATCAGCTCTCCTTGGCCCTTCGTGGTATGGGGGATTGATCTTGTAGGACCTTTACCAAGAGCAGCCAACAACTATAGATTTTTGATAGTTGCCATCGACTACTTCTCCAAGTGGGTAGAGGCTAAGGCGATGATCTCGTTACAGAGAAAAAGACCTTCCAGTTCATATGGAAGAACATCATTTGCAGATATGGTCTTCCAAGCACCCTCATCTCGGATAGAAAAACCCAGTTCATGAATTCTTCTTTGTAGAAATATTGTGAAAGGGTCGGGATCAGACAATTCTTCTCTTCTCCTGGCCGACCACAGATAAATGGCCAGACCAAAGTCACAAATCGAACAATCCTCGATGGGATTAAGAAGAGACTGGACGAAGCTAAGGGAAGATGGATGGAAGAAGTTTACGCAATACTATGGGCCTACAGAACAACAGCAAGGACACCGACATGGGAGACCCCATTCATGTTGTCACATGATTCAGAAGCCGTCATACCTACAGAAGTAGGGCTTCCAACTCACATAGTTCAAACTTACGACCCTGAGAAAAATGGGGAAGAGAGGAGACTTGATCTGGATCTAATCAAAGAAAGAAGAAAATATGATGAAGTCAGAAAAGCAACTTATCAATAGAGAACATCAAAGTTCTATAACCAGGGGGTAAGGTCAAGACCCATAGCTGTAGGGGACCTGGTGTTGAAGAATACGTTATAGAAGCCAAACAAGCTCCATCCAAACTGGCATGGTCCCTACAAGGTGGTTGATGAGGTTGTGCCCGATACTTATCGACTAGAAAATCTTGAGGGGGAACCTTTTTCCAACCCTTGGAATGCAGACCATCTGAAGAAATATTATGTTTAGATGTTGCAATTTTCTTTATAACATGTATCATCTTATGAAGAGGATATTAATCGGAAGAGCAACTCTTGTGTCAATACTCTATTTTGTTATGTTAGTACCAATTTATGAGGATAACATCCTAGTTTGCTTTACTGTTGGCCTTAAACATCATAATTTGGTGATAAGGTCAGATTTACAAGAGGTCTGAAGTGAAAAATCATATGTGGATGACCTTAGACCTTAAACATCATTAATTTGGTGATATTTATGAGGATAACATCTTAGTTTGATGATCTCAGACCTAAACATCATTAATTTGGTGATATTTATGGGGCTAAAATCTTAGTTTGATGACCTCAGACCTTAAACATCATAATTTGGTGATAAGGTCTGAGGTGAAAAATCATACGTGGATGACCTCAGGCCTTAAACATCATTAATTTGGTGATACTTATGAGGATAACATCTTAGTTTGATGACCTCAGACCTTAAACATCATAATTTGATGACCTCACACCTTAAACATCTTAATTTGGTGACAAGGTCTGAGGTGAAACATCATATGTGGATGACCTCAGACCTTAAACATCATTAATTGATGATATTTATGAGGATAACATCTTAGTTTGATGACCTCAGACCTTAAACATCATAATTTGGTGATAAGGTCTGAGGTGAAACTTCATATGTGGATGACCTCAGACCTTAAACATCATCAATTTGGTGATATTTATGGGGTAACATCTTAGTTTGATGACCTCAGACCTTAAACATCATAATTTGGAGACAATGTCTGAGGTGAAACATCGTATGTGGATGACCTCAGACTTTAAACATCATTAATTTGGTGATATTTATGAGGATAACATATTAGTTTGATGACCTCAGACCTTAAACACCATTAATTTAGTGATATTTATGAGGATAACATCTTAGTTTGATGACCTCAGACCTTAAACATCATAATTTGGTGACAGGGTCTGAGGTGAAACATCACATGTGGATGACCTCAGAGCTTAAACATCATTAATTAGGTGATATTTATGAGGTGAAACATCATATGTGGATGACCTCGGGCCTTAAACATCATTAATTTGATGATATTTATGAGGATAACATCTTAGTTTGATGACCTCAGACCTTAAACATCATTAATTTAATGATATTTATGGGGATAACATCTTAGTTTGATGACCTCAAACCTTAAACATCATTAATTTGGTAATATTTATGGGGATAACATCTTAGTTCAACGACCCCAGACCTTAAACATCATTAATGTGGTGATATTTATGGGGATAACATCTTATTTTGATAACCTCATACCTTAATACAAACACCATTGCACGACATATAAAAATATTCAAGGTCAAAAGAAGCAAACTTCTCCTCAAAGAATGATATAGCACAAAAGTTATAATTATAAGTCAAAATGTAATAGAAAATGTTATCAGAGGTTACAGACCAATATATGATAGAAACAAAAATTACAAATTAGAGCTTCACAAGATACGGCCTAAGAGTCTGCAAACTCATGGTTGATGTCCTCGGCCCCACTTCCTTGGCCGATGTTGGTCACTTCTACCCCATCCTCCTGACGGTTGACATCCTCAGTCCCCATAACCTCCAAAGGTGTGGTCTCTGCAGGAGCAACAACTTCTTCCTCCACCTCTTGTAAAGCTTGGGCAAATTGAGGATCAGCGAAGCCCAGATCAATGAAGTTCGAGGTTACTAGGATCCCTGACTCTTTCTCCTTCATGGCAGCCCATTTACGAGTGGCCTTGACACCTCTTTTGAGGTATTTAAAGCCGAAGCTGATAAATTCATCATAGACCTTGTAGTCCGCCAAGATCTTCTCTGAAGCGTCCTCTACGACAACCCTTGCAGCAGCATCAACCTTCTATTGAAGAGCATCATCCTTAGCCTTTATAGCAGAGCTGTGATACTTTTTAAGCTGGGAAATATCCTTCTCTATCCACATAGCCTTAGTCTCAGACCCCCCTAAGGCACTCTTCATACATTCCACTTCAGCATGCAGTGCGGCCTCTGTCTTCTAGGCCTCTCTTACCTTTTCAATCAGAGGCAGCTTCCTTAGGGTCCAGTCAATAAATTGGTGCATGGTGAGGATACCCTGCAAAACATGCTCAGAAATATAAATTCAAGAGCTGATAAAATCCAAAGTCGATATTACACTTGAAATATAAAAGCAAAAGTCTTACTTGGATGGATCGATGAAGGCAAAACTCAGCCAGCAGAGGGGTTTCCAGAGAACGACAGAATCATTTATTGGCGTCAGTCATCACAGAGTCGATGGTGTCCAAGGCCTTCACACTTTGGCCAATGAGGCTGTCACTGATCTTCAACTGCTTTAGACGAACATCTAATGCATCCTCAGATGAGATAGGGATCACGCGATCCCCCTTAGAGGCTTTCTTCTGCGTCTGATCCTCAGGGGCAGGGATGGTGGATTTCCTTTTTCTTGAGGCATCGACCTTTGAAGAGGTTAGAGGAGGAGGAGGAGGAGGAGGTGCTTTCAGGCCAGCTTTCTTAACCAGCTTGATGAGGCTAGGGGTCTCCATTTCCCAGAAGTCGTCTGATATTCCTTCTGGACGTTTTGCAAAAATAATGGCCTGAGTTAAAAGATCAGAGGAATAGAAAAACCAAAAATTATGAAAAATTAAAGTAACTTACGAAGCTCGGACAGAGGACTCCCCCTAAGACCAGTCTCAGAGAGATAGTAGGGGGTCATCAAGTGCTCATACTTGACTAGACAGCCAAGCTGTCCCTAATCTTGAAGGTCCTTGATCTTCTGTAGGTTATCCTGACTCAATCCGGGGTTGGCCTTAGCAACCAATGACACCTTTCCCATCTCAGGGGTACCCTTGGCTCTAAGGATGCAGGGGTGGCAAGTACCAAACTCCCAAGCCCCTGAGGTAAAGAAATATCTCGACTTCCAATTATGGTTGGAGGTCTGGGTGACCAGCAATATTTTCTTAACAGACTTCATGGCCAGGAAGTGATAATAGCTCGAATGGTTTATGGTGGAGGAAGGCACATAACACCCTATAACGACCTAGACATGAAGATCTGAATGATGTACTTCCCTCCATAGGATGATGGTCCCAATCATCACACTTCAAGCATTAGGAGATATTTAGGAAGGGGCCAAGTCAATATGGGACAGTATGGACCTAATTATTGGATGAAGTGGGAGGCAAAATCCTAACTTAAACATCTGCTCGTATAAGCAGATTTCACCATCTCGGCCACTATAGGCCCTCTCATTTTTCTGAGGTCTCCTAAGTTTGATAAAGGGGCGTATGGAATAAAGATGCCTGCAAGTTAGGAGGTTAAATTTGCTGACAGTGCTCTCTATCTCGACTGCCTTCGAGGTGTCAACATCATTTTCATGACTATCATCCTCATCCCTGGCAACATAGGTCTTAGCAGGTGTGGGAACACTAGTGGGGAATCTTTGAGCGAACTCAGCCCCTATGGAGGACGATAAGGGGACAACATTGATAGGTGGTGGAAAGGCCACATTGGGATCTATAACCTTAACATCAGAGGAAGTACGGGAGGTACTAGCGACATTATGTGATAAGGATCGACTTTGGACCTCGACCTGATCAGGGACCTGATCTTGCCTAATAGAGAAGTCCATCGCCTCTTGGAATGAGTCAACAGACATAGTTACTTAAGTGGATGAATCAGACTCAGACATAGGAATGGGTTCCGATGGAGTCTCCGCTGGCTCAGCTGGATCTGCTAGCTCAGGGTATATCACCCTGATAGGGGGTGGAAAGATTGGACTAAGAGGGAAGGCCTCAACCCTATGAGCTTCCTCTTGGGCTCGTTCTATTTGCCTAATCTTATATAAAGTCTTCTCCCTAAGAGAAAGGAATTCCTCTAAGAGCTGATAAAGAGGTCTGAGCATAGGAGGACGAACTTACACTTGAGACTCTAAATAAAAAATAAAGAACTTGACTCAACCTAACTAAGGATCAAACTGGGATTTTAGAGTAAGAACAAGCAAGAACAGTCACCAAAAAACTCAGAAATGTCACCAGAAAACTCAAACAGTTACCGAAAAGCTCAAAAATTCACTAAAAAATGAAGAAACAAGAATAAAAGTGGACGAAAATGGCAGAGTGAGGTGGAGACGATACCTTTAAACTCATGAAATAAAGGAGGAGATGTGAAAATGAGGAGACCCCTGAAAATGTAGTAGCCAAGCCCTTGTAAGAGAGAGAGAATTGTAGAGATAGACAAGGTGGGAAAGATAGAAATGAAGAAGGAAGAGAAGAAATGAGGTTTAAAACTTTAAGTAGGATGGCACGATTCCTAAGGCCCGTCATGGCCTTGGGATCCCAAAAGACAATCAGAATCATTGCACCTGTCAGGCACACTACCCACTCCAATAGGTGACACTTGTCAAAGAAATGGTGTACATAAGGAAAATATAGCCTCGGACATGCATACCCCTTAATCACCTACTCACATAGGTAACTAAGGGCTAGGTGTAATTGATATGCCCAAAGAGCACCTGACAGCTCGGATGCACCAACCTCGACAGCATGACGACTGAAGTAGCAGAGGCTCGATGCTAACGATCAGTGATCTCGTCCACCATAAGGTCGGCTACGACCGGCGTTACTAATTACCCCTCCATCGGGCCACAACCGAGGTCTTCATAACTCATGGGGTCAGTTATCCATCAAGTCGTCCACAACCAGCATCACATTTACCACTTACATCAACCTCAGCTGGGAATTAGTCGGGGTCAGCAAGGACTCATGGGTTCAACTACCCTTCATTATCATCATCGGCCTAGGCCGACGTTCTAACTATACCTACCTAACCCCGGCCCAGGACGACGTCACAACTCTGGATGTCTAACCTTGGCTAGCCTACCTTGCCGAAATCATCAAGAATAACCTCAATAAAATAAATAGTCAGACTTCACCAACCTCATACTCATCCAGGCCGAGGTCGATACCAATCAAAGGCAGCCGAGCATTTCCATAAGAATACCTTGGAACACATGGACAAGTATGTTATAACTAAATCATTCCCTCCACGTGAGGGAATATTGAGGTCATCATTACTTAGTAAAGATCATCTAGGTGTCATCCTTCCACTGGCTAGATCTCCATGCACATGCACATTGCATGCTTGGGGGGTACATTACACCCCCCAAGCACTATATATAGAGGTCATCTTCTACCTTGTAAAGGGATCCATAATATAAACCCTAGCTAAAACTTTATTTGTTTACACATTAGAGAGAGAAAGCTTGAGAGATTGTATATATGGCCATTAGTGCCTTCATCTAGTGATATTACTTACTCACACGCAGTCGACGTATTCTAGATTGGTTGAACCACTTACATATAAGTGTTATCCTCTTATCCTCACCTACTTCTACTATATATACAAATACTCTTGTGATGCCATTGTTATCACTTGCTTGATCTTGTCAACACCTTACCTGGTGATGCTATTTCCATCATCATTAGTTTCAAAGAAGGAAACCTTAATGACTTAAGAAGAATGTTGCTGAGATCACTAAAGTTGATGTTTCTGAGGTGACTTTCAAAGTGAGCTCATTCCCTCCTTATATAGGGTCAGGGGGATACCGATTATCATTGTCCTTGACCTGCTTATGGACACGTAACCCTAGACACATTACTGATAGGCACGAAAATAGACCTGCTAATTGGCAGTCTCATTCTGATTTTTGGGAAAAATGGTCATAAAACTCAATCTGTATGTCCGAATTGTGCACAAGGAATACCACTAGAAATGTTATTCATATACCTTTGAGAATCCTATGGGTCGCTCTCAGGAGTTGATTTTGGGTCAAACGAGGCTTGGAATCACCCGTTAGTCCTTTGGACTGGAGATCGTCGAATGAAGATGGATCATTTTCCTAAACTGTAAATCCAAATTACACACAGGTCAGGTCATGGTAAGTTGTATACGAGGAACTTCTATGTTCTAAAGAGCTTCGCTCAGTTCGAAGAGTTGACTTTGGTTAAACGAGTTCGAAACTTTCTCGGTGACCTTTTAGAGTAAAACGGGTTATTAGTCCATACCGTAAGACTGATTCATGCATGGGGCAGATCGTTGGAAATGATATTTAATTTCCTTTGAAGATTCATTCATTGTCATTCGAGTTTAAGAGTTCACCTTAGTCAAATGGATCCCTGGAGCACCCGGTGGCCTCCGAATCAATTTTTAAGGTAAAACGGATCATTCCTCCCTGCTTATGCCATTTTGTCCCTGGGGAAGACCATTGTAAGGGGGTTTCAGTGTCGTTTAAATATTCATTGAGACTTATCTCTAATGATGAAGTCAATTGGGGTCAAATCGGGGCCCAGGAGGGAGTGCCCGATGGCCTCTTGATCAATTTTTGATAGGAAAATGGTCTATTAGTCTTCATTATTAAGACGATTCACTTATGGGATAGATCGTTGGAAAGGGGATTCAGAGACGTTCAAAGATTCATTGAGCTTTTACTCTGAAGATGAAGTTTACCGGTGTTAAATGGGGCTCAAGGGTGCCGGATGTCTTCTAGATTAATACTCAGAGTATAACCTAGGGTTTCTGGTAAGATGGGAAGGTTGTAGGGACCTAATGAGAGACTTAGGGGTTCTTAGAATATGGTGTTTAGACTTAGTCTGATGTGGCTCCTTATGATATGGTCTTATTTGCTAAAATAATTATTATGTTTCTCAAGTTTAAAAAGAAAAGTCAAAATTTTAAAAACCTAAATTTAGGAAAAATACAAACATGCCAAGTACAAGTTTTAATAATCAAGATCAAAGTAAGTTTAAAAATGAAAACTCTAAAGAGATAACTATAGAAATGATGATTCAAAGAAATGTTTTGAGTGTGAAAGATGAGGTCATAGAGTGTATGAGTGCCCCGCTAAGCTTAAAACATAAGGTAAGGATAAAGTCGTTCATAATGCGACTCTTAGCGATAGTGAGAATGAGTCTAAGGATTTTGATGATTCCGCTACTTCAGGAAACGACTTCATCATTTTTATGGCGAGTCATGATAGCACTTCAAGTGAGTCATATCCTAGTGTTAAAATTTTCAAATGGGATCTTGAGGTTGTTTCCACCCACTCACAAGGTAGTGAGGAAGAAGGAAATGAGGGTGATGTTAATGAAAGTGAATTACAGTCTTCCTGTTTTAAGTTATACACCGAGTCTATGCGTATTTGAAAGATCAACAAAAGTTTAACTTTTAAGGTGTTAATGCCTGCAGGAGTAGGAGTTTTTAGTTTGTCAACCCGAGATGATAAAGATTTCTCTCTCTAATAAGATTATTTTGGTGGGTAAAGAAAAATGTGATTTAACTAACTCTCTATCTATTGTTAACAAATATTGCATCCTCGGAGATTCAAAAAACACTTCAATAAAAAATTGTTAAACTTAAGAAAGATTTTGATGCCTCTCGGAAGTCAAAGTCACACTTGAGGATAATTCCAGAAGAATGGGGAAGTTAAATTTTGGTCTAGTTGTATGTTATAATAAGAAAGTATATCATGAAAGAAAGGGTATATGATATGAATAGGTGAGTCATCCAAAGTGAAATCCAAAACTTTTGCTAAGTTTCTTAACGAAACAAGCCCGCCTAAACCTAACCCACCTAAGAGAAATCCACCTAAGCAACCTATGAAAGTTACTTCAAATCAACCCTAGGTTGGTAATTTTTTTCACAAAAGGGGTCATCTTAGATATTTTTATTACAATCTTAGGAATAATTCTTATCCCAATATTGTTAAACCCCACTATACCTCCTTAGCTAGCCTTAAAAACCAAATTGAGTATCTAGTAAATACATCCAAGGGTTTAATAGAAGATATTCCATGGTTTTCTATGGCCCAAGAAAATGATTCCAACCTAAAGACTAAAATCAACAAAGTGAAGAATACACCTCAAGCTTGGGTTGCAAAAGAAAAGACCATAAAAGGATTTTGTTGTTCATATTGCCCTTAAGGCTCAAAATACCTTTTAATGGTATTTTGATAGTGGATGCTCCATATAGATGACATGTGATTACTCCCTTTTTACCACTTTTGAAGATCACAACTATGGGAAAGTCACCTGTGGGGATATGAGTAAATCTAGAATTATGGGTAGAGTTACCATTGAAGTTTTTGCTTTTCCAAAACTAAAAAATGTTCTTTATGTTGATGAACTCAAATCTAATTTGATAAGAATTAACCAATTATGTGACGAAAAACTAGAAGTTATGTTTAACCACACGGAGTGCACAGTTTATGGTAAATCTGGTGAGGCTATTTTACAAGGGGTGAGGATTGGTGACAATTTTTATGGAATCATTCTAAAATATTCATTAGTTTGCAATAGTGCCAAGGCCTTCCATGTCGATCTTTGGAATCAATGTCTAATTCATGTAACGTTAGAGATCTTGATAATTTGAGGCTTTCAATCATTAGGAAAACACACCTCATTAATTTGTGTCCCTTGTCAAATTATAAAGAAAAGTAAGAGTCCTCATAAGATGTAAAACTATATAGCTACCTCTAGTGTCTTAAAATTGATTCACATGGACCTTATGGGTTCCACTAGTACCAAGAGTATAGGAAGAAAGAGATATATCCAAGTAATGTAGACGATTTTTCAATATATTCAATAGTTCGAGTTCTTAGGGAAAATTTCGATGCATTTAAGTTTCTAATAGTTAAATGTTGAGTTCTTCAAAATCAACATGATGTCACCATTAATCAGTTTAGAAGTGATAATGGAACAAAATTTAAAAAATCTGGTGTGAATTCCTTTTGTGATGAAGTTGGAATTAAGCACGGGTTGTCGTAGTTTGAAAGCCTCAATAAAATGGTGAAGTAGAGAGAAAGAATATAGTAATTCAAAAAATGGCTAGGCCGATTCTTTTAGGTAGGATAGTGCCCCGTAGGCTTAGGACGGAGGCGATAAGCACCACATGTCATATGGTGAATACTGTATACTTGTGTCCCCATACTAATAGAATTCTTAATGAATTGTGGACAGCAGTCAAACCCAACCTAGCCTATTTTCGAGTCTTTGGGAATCCTCATAACATCCTTAAGGATAGAGAGCTCTGAGGAAAATTTGAATTGTGGAGTGATAATGGAATACTTCTAGGGTATTCACCAAATAATAGAGCTTATAGGGTTTATAACTTTGCTAGATGTAAAATTATGGAATCAATAAATGTGATGATAAAAGATGATGCTTCGAAAAAATTTATTGATATTGAGGATGATTCCTCACTTGAGAGTAATGGACCCTATGATGTTCATCACTTGGGTTCATAAAAGTCATGACCCTTCATAAATTATTGGGAATCCTGAATTAGGTGTCAAGACTAGGGCACAACTTGAAAATGAGGTTACTTATTTTTATTATAACTCTAAAATCGAACCTAAAAATTTCAAAGAAGAACTAAAAGATGAACATTGGATAAATTCCATGCAAGAATATTTTCTTCAATTTCAAAAGAGTAATGTTTGGGAGTTAGTTCCCTGACCTAGTGATACTAGTGACATTGTTACCAAATGGATTTTCAAAAATAAAATGGATGAAAATGGCGTCATTGTTCATAATAAATCTAGGTTAGTTTCCCAAGGATATACCCAAATAGAAGGTGTTGACTTTGATGAGACATTTACTCATGTTTCTAGGTTAGAGTTTGTTTGCCTTTTAATAGCCATATCATGTCTTCTTAAGTTCAAACTTTATCAAATGCATGTCAAGAGTGCCTTACTAAATGACATTCTTCAGGAAGAAGTTTGTGTGGAACAACCGAAAGGGTTTGAAGACCCTACGTACCCGAATCACATCTTTTATTTGAAGAAAACCTTATATGGTTTGAATAAATCACCCTCTCCTATGTATGAGAGGCTTACTTACTATCTCCTTACTCGTGGCTTTTTGTTTGGGGGAGTAGACATGATGTTATTTGTTTGACAAGATGAGAGTGAAATCTTAGTTACCGAAGTGTATGTCGATGACATATTTTTTGGATCCACGTATGATAAACATACTCAACTATTTGGGAAAGAAATGCATAGTGAGTTTGAGACGAGTATGACCAACGATCTCACATACTTCCTAGGTATTCAAGTGCGTTAACTTGATAGAAGATTATTTTTATCCCAATCTAAGTATACTAATGATTTTGTGAAGAAAATTAATTTAGACTCCATTAAGCATGCACGTACTCCCATGAGTTCATCAATTAAGCTTAGTGAGGACATGAAAGGAAAGGATGTAGAGAACACTCTTTTTAAAAGTATGATAAGTAGTTTACTATACTTAACTGCTAGTCGTTTGAATATTTCCTTTAGTGTAGGAGTTTGTGCCCATTTTTAAGCCACTAAAAAAGATTCCAATTTACTTTCCATTAGTTGTATTATCAAATATGTTAGTGGGGCCCATTTATTTGGAATTTGTACTTGTAAGGAAAAATTTCCATAGTCCGTACTTTACATAGGATATGTTGTATCCCGCTACAATCGCAAAAGAAGCTCACATTCATTTGTTCAAAATAACGGATCCGAATTTCAAGCACACTTCAACATATGTGCAACATGAGGTACAATTTCATTAGAATGAGTCTAAGTTTTGTAAATGGTTTACATTTATATTGGGATTTTTCGAAACAACTTTTAACAAGATGTGACATTTTTTATAAAGCAAAATTAATTTTCAAGACCCGTAGGTGGAGTTTTAAAATAAGGTTTTTTGACGTTTCATTCATTCAAATGACAAGTTTATGTCATTAGAACGATAAGAACAGGTCGTTCAAACAACTCATCTAACAACTTCAGATGTCATTTGAAAGTTCCTTTGAAGGGTCTCTTGAACTTGCTTTGAATGGCATCATACTTTTTGGTTTTATTTTTTTCGTTTCTTACTGGATCAAACGACCAGTAGATGTCATTCAAACGACCTGTAGATGTCGTTTGAATGACTCTCTGACTCAAGGATTTTATAAATACTTGCTTTGGAATCCTGTTTCATTTAAGATTACAATATATTGATGAAAACAAACCTGTAATCTGCAGAATTTTTTAGTCTTCACTTTTAAAGGTTTTTTAGGTGTTTGACTCTCACCAAATAAATCCCAATCCTCTATGAATATTTTGTGGAACCCAAAATACTTCTATTGAAGTTTATTCTTATGGAGTTCCATATCTATTGCTGGATTGGTAGCTCTTACGGGATTGCCTACTGACGATTGCAATCACATGGGAAGACTCGAGGGTGTTCGTTGCAAGAGACAGAGCTTTGGTTCTTGTTGGTGATTACGGGAGTCCATTACTGATTTAGGCTGCAGTCTATGTGAGTTTTCTGAGGTAGATTCATTGATTATTTATGTAAGTGTATTGTAAGTTATAATTTCAAAACATTTATAGAAATAAATGTTTTGCCCTTTGAGGGGATTTTTACTGAAATTAGTGTGTCCAACAATTTGTGATTGTTTTTTATGGCATGATTAATTTATTCACCTAGATGCATGTTTTAGGATTTAATTAATATGGATAAAAAATTGACATCTAGTTAAATAAGTTTAAAGTTTGGAAATTTATGAATTAAACTGCTAATCGATATCGCACACCCTTTTACAAATTGGTATCAGAGCTAGTTACTCTAATTTATCGAGTGGCCCTTTTTCCACAAAATTTTGTGATATCATTTTTTTAAATCTTATTTTGAAAATTTTGACAATTTTTTTGATGGATAACTTATATAATCGGATGCCCGTCTTTGATGGCACTAATTATTCCTATTGGATAGCCCGCATGAAATCTTCCTTAAAATCAATTCATTAACGTGTTTGGGTTGTTTATAAAAGAGGGTGGACTCCGCCCACTATCACCGTTAATAATGCCACAAATCTTAAACCGGTGTCAGACTGAACTAAGGATGAATTTAAATGGAGCACATATAATTCTCGTAGGCTAAGTGCAATTTCTAGATTCGCCACCCCTTATGAGTTCTGACACATCATCATATATACCACATCAAAATAAGCATGGAATGTTCTACAACTTACCTATGAAGGCACTATTTAAGTGAAAGAGTCTAAATTACAAAATTGAACTATTCAATATGAAATAATTACCATGCTTGAATATGATTATTTTGATGAGTTGTATGCACGTTTGTCTGATATTGACAACACTAGTTTCAATATTGGTGAACATATTCTTGATGCACGAGTAGTTAAAAAGATTTTGAGATTGGTGCCTAAATATTTTATCTTGAAAGTCACTATGTTTAATAACTTAGAAAATTGAGCAATCTTAAGTTAGAAGAGCTGGTTGGAGATCTCTAGACATATGAAATTGACATGTTTTCTAACACTATCAAGCTTAAGGATAGAGGGATAGCACTTAAATCCCACTCTAGAAAAAGTGAGGAAGTGTCCAAGAGAGAGAAAAAATAAAGTGAAAGTTTATAAGTCCGAGTCTGAGGGCGAGTTTGATTTTGAGGATGTGGCCCTACTTGCTAAAAAATTTAAAACAATTTTCAAATTTTCCAAAGAAAATTCTTCCAATAAAAAGGAAGGAGAGGACAAAGAGAGTGGTGAGAAAGAGAAAGAGGACAAGGAGAGATGTTTTGAGTGCGAGGGCAAGGGCACAAAGCATTTGAATGTCCCACTATGCTTAAAAGAAAGGGCAAAAAATTACCATGCCAGACTCTCTTAGTGATAGTGACAAGAATGTGAATGATTATGAGGATGAGTCATCACATGGTATGTGTGTCACCTTTATTATAAGTCACGTGAGCACACCTAGTCTATCCCACAATGATGAGGAACCTTGTGTACTTGAGACCTCCGATGATGATTTGAGTGTTTCAAGTGAGTGTAAAAGTGAGTGTAAAAGTGAGTGTAAACGTGAACTCTGAAGAGAGTTTAGAAATTTATATGCCGATACCTTAAATACGAAGAAGTTGAATTAGGAGTTAGGTCTTAAGGTGTTAGATTTGGAGAGATAGATAGAAGTTTTGAGGGAATTTGAGACATCGGTGAGTTAACTCGAGAAGGTGAAGGTTACTTTGAGTAAGGAGTTGATCATCATAGGACGTGAAAAGAGTGAACTTGAATCCCGTGTGTTCCAACTAGAGAGAGATCTCGAATGAGCTCGGGAGGTAAAGTTCACTATAGAGGATACATCTAAGAAGGTAGAAAATATGCTCCTTGGTTCCCCTTTGGGTAATGTTGAGAGATTAGGAATATGTCATGATGGTGCATCTACTTCCCATGTTGCACCCGAGCCAGTTTTCGAGTTTTTTATAAATCTCTATGGCACTCAACCTAACTCACCTAAGCATCCTTTTAGAGATAGGAGAGTACTTCCTAGACGTTTTGAGAAAGGTGTTCCTAGGCCCGTGTATGTTTGTTCCCATTGTAAGAAGAGAGGATACCTTAGGGAATTATGTTATAAGTTGGGTAGTGTGTCCCATAGAATTTTACCACGTGTTTCCACACATGCACCCACTCATGATACTTTGAGAGAGTTTTCACACATTCGAGAGTAATTTAAGTTCTTGGTCAAAACTTCACATGATTTGATGGATGTTTTTCATAGGTTTCCACCACCTATGGAAAACTCCTCTACACCTAATGGTTGTGGTTTAAAAATGTTTACTAGCATAGGATGACTTTCATGATGATATTTTATGCCTATTGCTAGTGTGTACCACTTTTGTATTTATATTTTCCATTTTGATATATTTTTTCGAAATACGAAAAAAATTGAATTTTTTTGAAAAGTACAAAAAGATTTTCTATTTTTTGAGAAAATTTTTAAAAAGCCCAAAAGATTTTATTTTGATTAAATTTTTTGAAAAAGGCAAAAATATTTTTGTATTCATTTTACACCATCTATAATGGACATTTAGGATGACCAAATCACAACATCATTCCATATCCATGTGACTATTTGATAGTGTTTTGAGATGATACATCATTTCATCCATGTGATTGATAATGTTTGGAGTCATTAAGATGAAATTTGAAATTAATTTATACACGTTTGACTCATGATTTCCTTTAATGCACACATGCACGGATTTGTTTGATTATTGTACTTATCTATCATATATTGGTCGAAGTTTTTCCATCTCAATCCTATCTTTAAAATGAAACATATGCAATCAAACTTGACAATGAAAGTAGTGCATGTAAGAACCATTACTCATGAGGAATTTGTTTAATTTGAAAAAATGATGAGGGAACATGGGTAAGGGCTACAAAAGGTACACATGTATTTTACGATTAAGCTATCGCTTAATTCGAAACTAAAAAGAGTGGCATTGTAAAAGTATCCAAGGTCAAAAGAATTTAAGAGAGCCGAAAAAGTGTGGCATTGTAAGAGTATCCAATGCCAAACTAGTTTAGTTTATCATAATCATTTAAAATAAAAGCATTGAATATAAAAATATTTTCATTATCTTATATTTGTGGGAGTTTGGTTGAAAATATATCAACGGGTGAGTTTGGTTGGAAATATATCAATAAGTTTGCATGTCCTAACAAAGTCTTGAAAAAGCACTAAATAGTTTTAGATGTTATTGGTGTAAAACTAATTTTAGACTTTGATTTGTTGATTAGATTGAGTTAATATCATTTGAATTCAATAATTTTTACACCAAAGGATGATTGTGAAGTGCATTCATTAGTAGTATTCATATTCATCGTGCACATTTGTTATGTATGTTTGAGTTGATTTACATATTGAATATGTTCACACCCATTCATTTTTCCCACAATTTGGTTATGTTAGTGTAAATTCACGTTGTGTGTCCTCTTTGTAAATTTTCTTTCCTTGAAAAATGTGAAAAATCAAGAAGAGCTTGTGGATATTTTTGGGTTTATCCTTACATGATCGTAGTTGATTTATTCGTGATTATTTTCTTGTCGTGACACTCTATGTTTATTTTGTTTATTCATTTCCTTGTATATTTTGAACAAATAAAGAGGGGGAGAACGAATTATGAAATTATGGGGATGTGAGACTTTACATTGTGGGGGAGATTTGAAATTTATTTGATTTGCATCGATATATGTTTATCTCATTTCAATCTTGATACGTCACGAAGGTATTTGTTTCTTGTCTCATATGTTCAGGTACAAAATTTAAGGATCATTATTTTCCGCACACCGATGATGACAAAGAAACATTGGAGATTTGAAAATGTCAAAGTTGAAGATTTTTGAAGAATTTTAAGACTTGCATATTTAGTTCCTTTTCACTTTGGAGTTCATGGGAACATATTGGATTTGTATAGGATATTTGTTTTGATAATTCAGATTTTTTACTTTTGTACCAGTATGGACACAAGGGAAATTGGTAAGGAAACATTTTTCACAATATGTACTTTACATAGGATATGTTGTATACGTCTACAACCGTCGAAGAAGCTCATGTTCATTGGTTCAAATGACGGATCAGAATCTCAAGCATACTTTAACATATGCGCAACATGAGGTAAAATTTCATTAGAATGTATTTAAGTTTCGTAAATGGTTTACATTTATATTAAGATATTTGTGAAATAGTTTCTAACAAGCTGAGACATTTTTTTCTAAGGCACGATTAAATTTTCAAGACCTGTAGGGGGAGTTTTAAATTTTTTTTTTTCCATTTTAGCCATTTAAACGACAAGTGTATGTCGTTATAACAATCGGCAGAAGTCATTCAAACGACTCATGTAACGACATTGGATGTTGATTAGGTGTAAATTCTTCCGAATTTACCCCCTTAATTTATGATTTTTATCGCCCCGGTCAATGTAATTCACCTTGATTTATCTCATTTATATGCTACTAACCTTTCTACGTAGTATCTCGAGTTTTGTGCCTTTTTCATGATTTTTACAAGTATATATTACTAAGGGAAGAATTAAAAAGGCAAAGCAAAAGACTAAATCAAGGAAGAAAAGTCAGAAGGGCAAAAGCGTAATTTCCATCAGGAATCAGGACGAAAACCCAAAATGAAAGCTGAAGATCTCGAGTCTACGAGTGCGTAAGAAGAAACGGTGTCCAAATTCGATTCCGGAGTAGAAGTTACGACGTTCTGAAGATGAGAGAAATTAAAGAGAAATTGAAGAGAAATTGAGGAGAAGCTAAAAATGGAATGAGGACAGATCCCATTTCTCAAAGAAAAGGACCAGTCCGATTCCTTGAAACTCACTGACCAAAATCACATAGTAGACCGATCATATTTCTAGAAAAAAGGACCGATCAGGAACTTTATAACTCACTGGAAAAATTGTCATAGCGGACATATCCTATTTCCTAAGAAAAAAGGATCGATTCGGATTTGATTGAGGACCGATCCGCCATTGAAGACCCGGACCGGTCCGTCGAGGACAAACTTAATTTTCTTGTTCCGTTTTTAGAGTTTAATTCAGATATAACTCCGGATTTTTGGTGATGTATTTAACTTCTAGTTATTGTTAGACAAAGGAGTTTGAACTTTTACTTCTTAGTTTAGTTTTTTTAGAGAGAGAAAGCTCTCTCGCGTGTGCTGCAAACCCTAGTTTTGAAGATTGATTAGAGGATTTCAGATTCAGAGAATGCAAGTAATCTCATTTCATTTAGTTTATTCTCTCTTCTACTTAGTTAATTAATTCTCAATTTTTAGTTTCTATCTCAAATTAAAAATTGTTCTTTCCAATCATGATTTCTTTTAATTCTAGAATTAATGTTTTTATTCACTTAGTTATGTCTGGATAAATTCATTAGGGTTGGGGTGCATGAACCCCACCCGATGTGGTTCATCATAATGGAAATAGATTTTTCAATTGAATTTTAAAGGAATCATTTTGCGTAGCTATCACAATTGTTATAGGACTTTTGATCTCGTTTGCCCTAGGTAATCGGGATGCTTAAGAGTGCGATGTGCGCATAGTTAATGAGACACCTCTTTGTTCTTACCTTTGATTTCGTATGATGCGGGCTACGATCCTTCATATACAGAATATTTATGATTAATAAAGACCGGGTTCCTTGTAAATTCTAATTCCGAAATCAAGTATCCTACATGGTGAATTACTAGGGGGATTGTAACCCAACCTTTCGTTCCCGTTTGCAGTTAATTTTGTTAATAACTTGCCATTCATCATAGGTCAATTATCACGTTTGCATTTCATTTAGGCGTAGCTTAGTCAGTACTTAATTTAATTACGCATTTAATTATAGTAAATCTCCATTTCAAATCAACTTTTTGTTTCTTTTAGAGTTTAAGTTAGAATTCCTTCATATTTCTAACGTTGTCACAAATTCATTCGTCCTTTTTTCCCGAGGATCGATACCCGACTTATCGGGATATTACTTGAACGACAGGCTTGCAATTGAGCCTACATAGCACGCACACTAAACACATTTGACGCCATTACAGCGGAATTAGGTTGGCTTAGGTTAGATCGAGTCAATCTAAAGCTTAGAACAAAAATTAAAAAAATAAAAATCCTAAAAAATATCTCTCACACGCCTTTAATGCAAAATCTTGAACATAATCAAACTCCTCAAAATACTGCAACCAAAATCCATGAAAATCTAATTATTGAGTATTACTCTGACAGTCCCCACACGCCTCGTGTTCCACAGTTTTGGATTCCACTTGCTACTCCTGAGAACTTTATCGGTAGTTAAACCCCGAGTCAATCCTTAAGTCATAAATCTATTACAAATGAGTATTCTGAGTCATTTGAAGATAGAGTGATGTCTGACGCAGCTAGTTTCGGTACTAGAGAAGGAAATCCACCCTATCGCCCCATGAAAGACTTTTTTCGAATGAACTGTCACCCCTGGTTGATTTTAACAACCATATAATGTCGGTTAGTTCCACTTATGCAATACGATGAGATAGATTTTCCCTACGTTCCGTGGCATGGATTCCGAGAAACCATACCTTTATATAAGATACTTCAAAGAGGCATGCGACACATTTAATGACCAAGCTTGCACGCAAGATGTCGTTTGCCTAAATCTTTTCCCTTTTTCCTTAAATGATAAAGCCAAGACCTGGCTATGGTCTCTACCCTCGAACTCCGTGATTTCCTGGAGAGATATGTAATCCAAATTTAACTCAAAATTCTACCCACCGTACAAGACAAACTCTATCAAGAATCAAATTCAAGGCTTTCGATAACAAGATAATTAGCCTTTTGACAAGGGTTGGGAACGTTTCTAAGAGTTAGTAAGCATATTCCCCCATCATGGTTTTTGAAAAACACCACTTGATCTCTTTCTTCCATAATGGGTTGCAAATGACTTCCAAATAACTTATTCAAACTATGTGTGAACGACCTGTTTGGGAATTAGACTCTAGTGATGTTGAGGGCCATCTTATGTATGTTTTAGAGGCTACTCAAGTATGGGACACATCTGTTCCTAATACCCAAGTCCGGCCTAGACAAGCATCTACCGTTCTGGATGCATCATTCTATACCATTTGGATAGTAACACCTTAATATACATTCGATTAGATCACTTGTAGAGAGATATAAAAGATTTTCTTGATAGCCGATTGAGAGATATCTACGGATCCAGATGTGTCTGGAAGGAAAAGGTGTGTAATATCTATGAGGAGGGCCATTCCACAAAGGCATGCCCGATGATTTTGGCCTATAAGGACCTGCACACCGAGTAGGTGGATGCTATAGGAGGATTCAAGGGAAATTTTAACGCCCCACATGGGAACTCGTACAACCCTTCGTGGAGAAACCATCCTAGTTTTAATTACAAACATCCACGAGATGCGATGAACCCATATTCACAGGTTGCTCCACCTCCACCCCCCTCCATTTCAGTAAGTGCCACCTTCTCCATCTCCATACATTACTCCACCGCGGAGGAACCTAGAAGATAAAATAAACCAGTTCATCAACTCCCAGAATTCAACTAATGCTAGATATGATCACATGTTCGCCGAAATGAACACGAACATCTCAAAGTTTTAATCTTCATTGAGTATTCGAGAGATAGGCAAGTTTCCTGCCTAGGGCCAAAGACCTCCCCAAGGTAAATCTAGTGTTAGCTCCACTTCTATAGAACATCGGGAGCATTGTAAAGATATAAACACTCTTCGTAGTGGGAGAGTTGTTGATTTATCACCTCCCCCACATGACACTTCGAAAGCCAAGGAGACTTCGCCCGACACGAAAGAGGCCAAAGATATCCCCTTGAATGAGAGTGAAAAGGAAGACACTAGTGAACCTATGGTAGTTGTAAAGCCACCCTTCGCTGCGCCATTTCCTCAAAGATTCCTTCCTATAAAGGGACCATAAGTGATGAAGTGCTAGAGGTTCTTAATACCCTGAAATTAAACTTACCTTTCCTCGATGCAATAAAGAAAATTCCAGCTTATGCAAAAGTCATTAAAGATTTATTGACTGTCAAGAGGAGGATGAAGGTAAATAAAAACATTTTCCTAGCATAGAACCTGAGTTCCGTTCTTCTTAATGATCTCCCACCTAAATATAAGGATCCCGGTGCACCCACCATTTCCTGTACCATTTTAGAGAAAAAAAATTAAGAGGGCCTTACTCGACTTGGCGACAAGTGTTAATATACTCCCCTATTCAATTTATAGGTAGCTTGATATGGGGGACCTTAAGCCCACAAGGATCACTCTCTAATTGGCGGATCGAAACGTAAAGATACCGAGAGGTATAGTTGAATACGTGATAGTCCAAGTGTACACTTTCTACTTCCCAGTAGATTTTTTCATTTGGGATACGAAGCCCTCCTTTGCCTCGAATAATCATGTTCCCATCATTTTTGGGGGCCCAATCTTAGATACAACTAATGCACTTATCAATACTTGAAATGGGCAGATGCAACTCACTTTTGGGAACATTACATTAGAAACAAACATCTTTAATATACCCCAACAAGTAGGAGAAGAATATGATCTTCACGCGGTGAGCTTAATTAACGAGATTGTAGAAGAGAACACTGAGGAAAATTTATGTGGAGACGCCTTAGAAGCTTGTTTAGTGTCTAGTCATCAAGGAAAGGGAACTTATACTGAGTTCGAGAGAGAGATTGAGGGTTTGCGAGAACAACTTGATGAGAGAGCGTCGGATAAGGAAGTAGTTGATGTAAATTGGGTTTCTTGATTCGAATAGCTACCACCGAGGGAGGAACGCATGGTGCCCTCTAGTGACACATTCCTTACTCTCAAGTTGAATAAAATACCCTCTAACGTTAAATATGCTTTCCTAGGAGGGGGTGAGACATTTCCTCTTATTGTCTCCTCTAGCTTAGATGAATAGAAGGAGGGTAAGCTATTAAAAATCTTAAGGAAGCACCAAGGTGATTTTGGTTAGTGTATTGCTGATCTAAAGGGGATAAGCCCTCTAATTTTCACTCACAATAATCACCTCGAGGAGGATGTGAAGCCATTGAGAGAAATGTTAATAAGGATAAACTCCACCTGGAAAGAAGTGGTGAGGGCCAAAATCTTCAAGTAGTTGGATGTCATGATTATCTAACCAATCTCGGATCGTAAGTGGGTGAGCCCCATTCAAGTCGTCCCGAAGAAGTTGGCCATGACAGTGATTGAAAATCCCAAGGGAGAGCTAGTTCCCCAACGTACCATTACTGGGTGGTGCATTTGCATTGATTACCGAAAACTCAATACAGGAACTAGGAAAGACCATTTCACTTTGCAATTTGTTGATCAAATGCTTGAAAGAGTAGCGGGTCACCCTTATTATTGCTTCCTATATGGTTATTACGGATATAACCAGATTGAGGTAGATGTACTTGATTAAGAGAAGACGACCTGCACTTGTCCCTTTGGTAAGTTTGCCTTTAAATGTATTCCATTAGGCTTGTGTAATGCACCCGTGACCTTTTAAAGGTTCATATTGAGCTTATTCAGCGACATGGTTGAGAGAGGGCTGAGGTGTTCGTGTACGACTTTAGTATTTTTGGCACCTCTTTCGATTTATGTTTAGGTAATCTTGAGAAAGTACTAGCCCTATGTGTGGAGAAGAACTTAGTGCTGAATTAGGAAAAATTCCATTTCATGGTAACTGAGGGCATAGTTCTTGGCCACATTGTTTAATCCATAGGGATTGAGGTTGATATAGCAAAAATAGATGCCATAGCTGACCTACACCCACCAAAATTGCTAAAATACGTGCGCTCCTTTTTGGGCCACACGGGGTTTTATTGAAGGTTCATTAAGGATTTTAGCGCCATCGTTTGACCCTTAAGAAACCTTCTTATGAAGGATACCCCATTCGAGTGGAGTGAAGCATGCCAAAGTGATTTTGAAAAATTGAAAAGCATGCTTGTGTCCTCCCCCATTATGCAATCTCCATATTGGTCTTTACCATTCGAGCTCATATGTGATGTTAGTGATTATGCGATAGGGGCTGTTTTGGGCCAAAGAAAAGACAAAAAGGCTCATGTCATCTACTACGCTAGCTGGACTCTTACCGGACCACAACTCAATTACTCCACCATGGAGAAGGAATTTCTAGCGGTAGTCTTTGCTCTAGACAAGTTTTGGTCCTATCTTATCGGTTCCCCCATCACCTATTTCACCGACCATCCAACGTTAAAATATCTCCTTGCAAAGAAAGATGCAATGATATGCCTCATAAGGTGGATCCTAATCCTACAAGAGTTTAATCTCTCCATTAAAGACAAAAAAGTAGTAGAAAACGTCATCGTCGATCACTTATCACAGCTTTTGTCTAACGTACCTAGTGATCCTACACCCATAGATGAGTACTTCCCTGATGAGAAACTTTTTACCACCTCTTCTTTGCTTTAGTTTACGAATATAATGAACTATCTTGTCAGGGGATTCATCCCTCCCGAGTGGAGACCGCAAGATAAGAAGAGGTTTATCAATTGGTCACGTATGTTCTTCTATGATGATTCTCTCCTTTTTAAATATTGCGCCGACCAAATCATCCGACGATGTGTACCGAATGACGAGATTCCAAAGTTCATCTAATTATGTCATTCGATGGCTTATGGAGGCCACTTTTCCATGAAAAAGATAGCTGCTAAAATTCTCCAAAGAGGATTGTACTAGCCCAAAATGTTTCGGGATGTAAATAATTATTGCAATTCTTGCGACAGGTGTCAATGGATGGGGGTGAGAACTCGACGAAAAATGATGCCATTAACCCCAATTCTCATCATTGAGATTTTTGACTGCTCGGGTATTGACTTCATGGGCCCTTTTCCCCGGTCCTTTGGATGTCTATACATCCTAGTCGCGGTAGACTATGTTTCTTCATGGGTGGAAGCTATAGTTACTAAGACTAATGACAACAAAGTGGTGATAAGGTTCCTGCAGGAACACATACTTTCTCGCTTCAGTGCTCCGAAAATAGTAATCAATGATAATGGCATGCACTTTTGTAACAGACCATTCGAGAAGCTCATGAGAAAGTATGGTGTCATTCACAAGGTTGGAACAACCAATAACCCACAAACGAATGGGAAAGCCGAATTGGCCATTCGTGAAATAAAAAATATCCTCGAGATGACCGTCAATCCCAACCGGAAAGATTGGTCCTTTAGATTGAATGATTCGCTATGGGCCTACCATACCGCATGAAAGAACGCACTCGGAATCTCATCGTTTTATTTTGTATATGGTAAACCTTGCCATATTCCTGTTGAGTTGGAGAGCAAAGTGTATTGGGACATCAAGAGGTTAAATTATGATATAGATAAAGACGGTGAACCTCATAAGCTTCAACTGAATGAGTTAGATGAGATACGCAATGATACGTATGAGAATGACAAGATTTTTAAAGAAAGGATGAAACTCATGCATGATAATCTTATTCAACGAAAAGAGTTTCAACCTAGACAAAAGGTACTCCTCTATAACTTTTGGCTTCATTTGGGTAAATTGCAGTCCCATTGGACTGGGCCATTCGTTGTTAAGACCGTGTTTCCTCATGGAGCCATGGAGTTGGATGATTCAAAAGGGGGGAACACATTCAAAGTCAATGGAAAATTCCTATAGCCATATGTAAAGGTGTACGTAGAAGAGATCGACACCATTTAGTTGCCAGACCCCGTTTATGGAGTTAAGTGAGCTAAAATTGAGCGATCGTCGCACCCTCGACGTGTATGGGGTGAAATCTTGTGTATCATAGATGTGATTAAGTTAGTGTCTTTAGAGTCTTAGGTTTTTATTTTGAGAACTTAAGGGTAAGCACTAAGCACCAATTCTGAAGAGCATTCCTACAGTTGGAGGATTCTAGAAAAAAAGGGAACACGGAACGATCCGCCCCTGGGCATATGGACCGGTCCTCATGGGAGTTATTTTAAAAATTAAAAAAAAGGACACAGACCATTCCGCCCCTGAGCACCTAGACTGGTTCAGTTCCTGTAACTCTACAACTCCCAAGATTCATCCCCCAATCCATTCATCTCCCTCTATTTCGTCTCTTCCCTCTTCCCAACCCAATTTCCCTCCCAAACCCTTCCCTCCAAAAACCTAACCCTTCCCCTTACCCTACCTATAAATATAACCCTCTTCCACCCTATTTCACCACACCTTTCACTTACCCAACTCTCTCCCTCTCTATTCCACCCTTTATTTCCAAAAAAATCACCCTTCATGGCCAACTAACCACCCCCAGAAAAATAAAACTCCACGATCATTGCTGAAAATAGGTCAATCCCGTTCCGTTCCTATGAGGAGCAACATTGGTTTCATCGCTTCTTCAGTCATGCCTGCAAGGTGCACATTGAGCGACAGGTCCTGTGGGAGGAGCTGCCCGCCAACGTCACTGCCCTCGTTATCTCAAAGGGGTGGTTTCGTTTCCTCAATGAATCGTTCGATGCCATCTGGGCCAACAAAATGCGTTCCTTCTATGGATCCCACGTGCGCATTGGAAATTTTCAAGCCGAGGAATACATTGACCAAACCCCGGTCCCGTTCTCACTCGACATCCTCATTCGCAAGCTGACGGAGAGGGATGTCTCTTACCCATCCCCATTCCAATACCCCAACAACAGCCCACCATGGACAAAGATGTTTGCATCGCCCGTATTATCCCTGGACAACAGTGGCTCTGAGGCCCTTTTCCCATTGGCTAACTGGACGCTAAAGCGCACATCACCTTCCAAATCCTTTGCGCCAACATTCTACAAATTACAAACGATTCTATCATACACCCTCGTCAAGTCACCCTTGTCTACCACCTCTATGACCCACGCTCCACTATCCACTTGGACCACACAATATACTGAGACATTTTCCATGCTGATACATATGAAAAAGGCATTTCCCTACTCCATTATGCCAGGCTCATCTCATCTCTTCTCGTCGACACTTACATTCAATCACCCACCGAATTTTCGCGTTTGCCAAATCCGTTTGGACAGCTTACCCGCACCAAAAGTGCGTTACAAAGGGCCATTCACCAAGCTAGACAGGGAGCCGCTGATAGTGATGATAGTGATGAGGAAGATTTCGACAACGAGTCCTCGCACGATGAGGTGGAAGAGGATGACGTGAGGATGGCCGAGGGCGAGGATCCCGAATACATGGAAGAGGAGGATCCCAACTATGAGCTTCCAGGACGCAACATTGATGCGCGCATCTTTGCACTTGAAAACTAGCTTTTAGGGTTAATATCGTGCTATGACGCTAATAGGGAGAAGGACCAACGCGCATATCGGCGCAATACGAGCATGATGAACCGCCTTGAGGATCAAATGTTAGAAATTTCTTTTAACGCCCCTCCCCTCCCCTCCTACTTTTATGATACCTATAACCCCAACGCCCCCGGATCCTCCAACTGGCCCCCATTTTAGTTTCCTTACTATGCGGATGTCTTAGCCCTGTTTTCTTTCCATTTTTTACAGTAATGTAACTTTTATCATATTTTGATGGAAATTGGACTACTTATCTTGTGTGTCTTGTGCTTATTTTTAACTTCTTGCATTTGTGTACTTTGTTCATTGGTTGTTATACTCTCCTTAATTCGGTTTTCATTCCTTTTTTCCTTGGGACGATGCAAAAGCCTAAGGTTTTTTTTTTTTTGTGTGTGTGTGTGTGTGGGGGGGGGGGGGGGGGGGGGGGTTACGCATGCTTGCTAACATTTCACAAAGTCCAAATGCATAAAAAAATTAAAAAAATTTGAAAATCCAAAAATATTTTTCTTTAAAATAAATAAAAGTTAGAATTTAAATTTTTCGAAAATATCACCTTCATTTTATTTAAAGTCTCGAATTTGTACAAAGCCAAAATTAACTAAGGATGAAAATTGAGCGTGAATTGACGACTTGATGAATAAGAGTGGAGATTAACAAACCCGATGAGATTTTGTGCCTATCAATTTTTGTGAGAAACTAAAGTCAATCCAAGTTAATAACTAACTCAAAGTACGATTTAGCATTTAAATAAGTTGTTAGGATCTAAATTCCTTCACTTTGATAGATTATGGGAAATGAAAGGTTTTTTTGAAAAACGCACTAATTAAATCTCTAAATTTAATTCACCTCGAGAAGCATATGGTAACGCAATTAGTGATTCGGGCAATAAAGTAGGCCCTCGTTTGTTACCCAAAAAGATTAGCCATAAAAAGCCATGAAAATTTACCTTTTTGCAAGCCAATTTGAACCGAATAAGTTTTTTCCCTTCGTTTGACAACCCGAAAAAACTCAATTAGCCCGGAATTGTGAAAATCAAATATGCATTAAATAAAGTCCGAAAAGTGCAAACAAAGGGGCAAGAAAAAAAATAGAAGAATGCTCAACAAAAATAGCAAGAAAAAGAAAAATAAAAAAATAGAAAAATAAGAAAAAAATGAGCAAAATCCCCAAAAGCACTAACGGACATCATAAGAACATTTTTCAATTTCGAATTTTCCAACTATTCCCATTTTTTTACCCAAATACACCTTAAACCCAAGAAAGTCCTAACCGAGACCGAATTGCAAAATTGCTTACCACGTGTAGAGTTAAGGAATACTGAGAAAATAAAAGAGATTGAATGTGTAAATTAGAGACAATGTTTCCAGTTTCCCAATAATTGTACTCCAATAACGAGATCCTTCCACCTCAAATAGTCTGTCCTTCATAATTGTGTGCAGAAACTTACATTCTATTATATTTACTCTTTTAAATCACGCACACCGAGAGAAATAGCCGCACTCTGACTGATTCATTTATGATATCATCTTGTGATATTTGAATCAAAATGAATTTTTGGAAAGTAAGGGAATGACCAATCATTGGAAATGTACGGTTTAATTTTTGGCTTCGCGCACACACGACAAATTGAGACTTATGAATACAAATTTAGGTTGATTATTTTATGGAGAGTTTAAATTGTACAATTTTTAGGGGTTTTGAATTTCTTTGAGTCGAATTTTTTGGGTATATTCACTGCAAATCCTCACGAGACACAACTCGTCCTACTAGGATAACCTAGGGGTTTAAAGGCGTGTTGTATACGCTAAATGCAATCGCTTTCCCGCGAAAGTGGTACTCTATCCTAATAAAATGATTTCCATGAGTTGAAATGTAGTTGAATTCTTTTACATTGCTCTGGACGCGCAAAGTTCAAAGTTAGGGGGTTTGATTATGTGTAAATTCTTCCAAATTTACCCCTTTAATTTAGGGATTTTTATCACCTCGGCTAATGTAATTCACCTTGATTTATCTCATTTATATGCTACTAACCTTTATACATAGTATCACGAGTTTTGTGCCTTTTTCATGATTTTTATAAGTATTTATTTCTAAGGGAAGAAAGGAAAAAGGCAAAGAAAAAGGCTGAATCAAGGAAGAGAAGTCAAAAGGGCAAAATCATAATTTCCATCAGGAATCAGGACAAGAACCCATAATAAAAGTTGAAGATCTCGAGTCTACGAGTGCGTAGGAAGAAATGATGTCCAAATCTGAGTTCTGGAGCAGAAGTTACAAGGTTCTGAAGATGAGAGAAATTAAAGAGAAATTGAAGAGAAATTGAGGAGAAGCTAAAAATGGAATGAGGATCAATCCCATTTGTCACAGAAAAGGACCGGTCCGGTCCCTTGAAACTCACTGGACAAAATCACATAGTAGGACGATCATATTTCTAGAAAAAAGGACCCATCTAGATCTATATAACTCACTGGAAAAATTGGCATAGCGGACCGATCCTATTTCCCACAAAAAGGATAGATCCAAATTTGATTGAGGACCGATACGCCACTAAAGACCCGAACCGGTCAACTAAGGATAAACTTGATTTTCTTGTTCCAATTTTAGAGCTTGATTTAGCTACAACTCCGTATTTTTCATGATGTATATTACTTCTAGTTATTGTTAGACAAAGATGTTTGAACTTTTTCTTTTTAGTTTAGTTTTTTTAGAGAGAGAAAGCTCTCTCACCTGTGTTGCAAACCCTAGTTTTGAAGATTTATTAGAGGATTTCAAATTCAGTCAATGCAAGTAATTTCGTTTCATTTAGTTTTTTCTCTTCTACTTAGTTAATAGTTCTCAATTCTTAGTTGCTATCTCAAATGAAAAATTGTTCTTGCCAATCATGATTTCTTTTAAGTCGAGAATTAATTTTTTTCTTCACATAGTTATGTCTGGGTAAATTCCTTAGGGTTGGGCTGCATGAACCCAACCGATGTGACTCATCATAATGGAAATTGATTTTTTAATTGAATTTTAAATTAATTGTGTTGCGTAACTATCGCAACCATCATAGGATTTTTGGTGTCGTTTTCCCTAGGTAACCGGGATGTTTAAGAGTGCAACGCATGCGTAGTTATTACGAAACTTCTTTATTCTTACCTTTGATTTTGTATGATACGGGCTATGATCGTTCATATACAGAATGCTTAGGATTAATAAAGATCGGGTTCGTTGCAAATTCTAATTCTGAAATCTTGTATCCTACAGGGTGAATTACTAGGGTGTGGGATATTGTAACCCAACCTCTCATTCCTATTTGTAGTTAATAATGTTAATAACCTTCCCTTCATCGTAGGTCAATTAACTCTTTTGCATTTCATGTAGGCGTAGCTTAATCAGTCCTTAATTTAATTAAGCCTTTAATTATAGTAAATCTCCCTTTCAAATCACCTTTTTGTTTCTTTTAGACTCTAAGTTAGGATGTCTTTATATTTCCAAGGCCGTCACAAATTCATTCATCCTTTTTCCCTGAGGATCGATACCCAACTTATTGGGATATTACTTGAGCGACAGGCTTGCACTTAAGCCTACATAGTACGTACACTAGACACATTTGTGTTCGTGTCAGATGTCATTTGTAAGGTCGTTTGAAGGGTTGCTTCAAGCTTGATTTGAATGACAACATATTGTTTTGGTTTTCTTGTGGTCCTTTCTTCTTGGATCTTATGACAGGAGATGTCATTCAAGAGACTTGCAGATGTCGTTCAAATGACGTGCAAATGTGAAAATGTGTTTTCTGAAATTATATTCTCTGATCCCACTCTAATAAAAATATACCTCAATTTTTAAAGTCCAAATAAGAGATGGTTCACAAGATATTAAAAATTTTAAATTTCTTTCAAGATAAATAATTTAATTCCTCAAATTTTAATTTCTTATAAATTAAAAATTAAATTAACCTAAACAAAACAAATATATGAATTTTTCTTTTAAACACCATTAAATAAAACGAATTCAATTCAAGTTAAATTTATTCCAAACAAACTTAAGCATGCATTTTTCCAATTTAATTAAGCCAATGTGAATTGAGTTAAACTAAAATTACCCAAACTAAAATTAGCACCAAAATAACACCAATGTTGTGATTTAACCAACTTTAACTCTTTTAGTCCTAAGCATGCATCTTGGTGTGTTGCAAGGCAAAATAAATAATCACAACACTCAAGGTGAGATGGATGAGAAAGACACACAACGGGAAAAACCTCGGACGACACAACCTACAAATCCACTTAGTATGTTTTCTTTTCAAATACATGACACAGGAACTTACAACAATGACTTGACTCCTGACATGACTTAAAAAGTGTCTCCAATGTGTGCTAATATCAGGTCAAGTGCAAACCGATCGCGTAAGTAATAAACCTAGCAAGATGGGGTCGAATCCTCAGGGAAATAGGACATGGAACGTGAAGACGATTGGTAAGATGATTACTTTTTCAATTCGGACTCGATTAGGACTTTATCGGGAGATAACGTGTATTGGGTAAAATTGGGATTGGTTGGGAGAGTCGGAATTGGAAAATGTTCTTATGATGTCCTTTAGTGCTTTTTGGGGCTTTTGCTCATTTTTCTTTTCTTTCTCTATCTTTTTCTCTATTTTTCACACTTTTCTTTTCTTTTCTTTCTATTTTTTTGTGAGCATTATTCTCTTTATTTTTTTCCTTACCCCTTTTTTTATTCCACCATTTGGACGTAATGAATGAATGTTCAATTTTCACAATTTCGGGTTAATTAGTTTTTTGGGGGTTACAAATGAAATTGATTTTTTTTTTATTAGGCTCAAAATGGGTTGCAAAGGGAAAAAAATTCACATCTTTTTTTTTGTCTAACATTTTTGGGTTAAACAACCGAGGGACTACTTCACTGTCTAAATTACTAATCACATTACAGTATGTGTCTCGAGATGAATTTTAGTTTAGAAATATTTAGCGCATTTTTCAAGACAACATCTCACATGTTTTCCATAACTAGGGCTGTTAATTTTCGACATGATAACCCCATTTATGGTAATAACTCGAACATGACATGATTAGCATGTATAGATTTAAGAGTACCTAAAATATATACTCAAATAAAAATCAACACAACTCAAAATTGACACGACAAACACGAATTGCCACCAAATAATTGATCTAAACAAAGGTATTTACATCATCAACGACTTTTTAAAATACTGAAATGAACTTTGACTGAATCATTAATTTGGATTGATTTAAAAATTCACAAAAATTGATAGGCTTGTAATATCATTGGGTTAATAATCTCCACACTTATTCGTAAAGTCGTCAACTTTCTTTCAATTTCCATCGTTGGTCAATTTCGTCTTTATGCATTTAAATTTTTACAATTTGAGACTTGCAACAATTTTTTTGCGATATTTTTGAAATTTTTATATACCAATTTTTATTTATTTTAAAGAAAAATATTTTTGGCTTTTTAAAAAATTTTCATTTTTTCTTTGGAAATTTATGAAATTTTCTATTTTTATTTGGGAATTTTGAACTTTGTGAAATTTTGAAGCGCATGCGTACCCCCCCCCCCCCCCCCCACCCCACCCCACCACCACAACAACTTATAGCAATGTCCTCATGCAAACAAGGACTAAAATCCACATAAAAAAGAAGAGTGCGTAAAAAAAAGGACAAAATGCAACATTATATTAATAAGGACCAAGTACTAAGAAAAGAAAGGATTGATAATACATAACTTTTGATTACCAAAATAAAAAAATATTACAAGCAATTAAGTAACAAAAAGTTGAAGAACTACAAATTTGAAACAACCACACAAACATCAGGTTACTACGGGGGTGGGTTTGATGGGTTGGGGGCATTGGGGTCGTATGGATTATAAAATTATATTGGAAGCTCTTCATTGTACCCCACTTGAAACTTGTACATTTCCTCTTGCAAGAGGAACATCATATTTGTATCCCGGCGGTAGGCTTCTTGGTCCTCTTTGTAGTCTGCCAAACACCTCTTGAAGTTCGCCTCTAAATTAGCAACCCGACGAATTAGTCTCTCTCCTTATGGTTCATAGTGGGAATCCTCCTCCTCATTAATTCCAGCTCATCTACCTCCATTTCCACATCTTTCGCCACTGGTGGGGGTGGGCGCACTACCTCCATTTGTCTCACACTCCTTGTGATTGATTCTTGCCCAATAGGCTTGGGAAGATGGGGTTGCGAAGTTAGGGGGAGAATCCTGGCATTCCTTAGGAGCGATGTTATGAACTGGGCATAAGGTAGAGCATTTTTTCATTTGTGGTGTGACAACCCGCAATCCGAGATAAGGGGTGGCCAGCCCGATACTCAAACGTAACAGGAATCATGGATGGATATCATTCTCAGCATCACAAATATAAACTGAGTATACGGGAAAACCACCCAATAAATCAGAAAACGGGTTGCCAAAAGTGTAAAATTTTAAAAATGCGGTTATGAAAATTTAAACTAACAACCCAGTCTGACGAGCAAGTGGAATTCCAAAAGATAACATATAATATAACTAAAACGAAGGTACACAAATGGACCGAATAAGCTGTCGGTCCACAGCTACATAAGACAGCGTACAACAATATAAAAGGTCTTACATAGTACAACCATTAATCAAATACAATTGTTTGGGCCACACGCCCGAGGGACAAGACCCGATCATATCTAGAATAACAAGAATGAAAACGTCTAATACAACATCCTGTAATAACCCGCAAAGTCTTACAGCTCGTCGAAGGTGCAAGGAACTTGGAAAATTCAAGTCGGGCGTCCTTGCGGTGGATCACCTGAGCGGATACAATAATATATATACAACAAGAAAGTAAACCGGTCAGGGTCGGGTTCTATATGATTTCTAGAAGAATAAAAGCATGATAGATATGAACAGTTCTACATGAATAATGAGGATGATCGCATGACATGCTATCTACAAATACAAACAAGGATAGAAGGTAAAGCATTTTAATTTAAAACCCTTTCTTATTAATACAATTTCCATTTCCTTCAGACATTCCTTATTAGGAATAAAACCATATATTTGGTTAAGTCAAGAAGTTATAATTTCTATTCATTAATTAAAACTTCCCATTTTATCTTTCCATTCCTTATTAGGAATATCATTTACATCAAGTGCTCCTTGTGGCACATATATTATTCCCGTGCTCTACCTGGCACATATTTATGCTCTTTATGGCATTTAACAACCATCAAGTCCAACTTGATGAAAATATAGTTATATTCATATACATATAACGATATCTAAGACCGCCCGACCGGGTTTCCCCACTGAGCGCGCCCCTAAATGACCATCATCTTCCAGGGCCTAACATAAGACAACCTGGGCACCTATCGGAACACGTCGGGAAGCGGCCATGAGCCTGCGTGGTAGCCAAGACCACACCCGGAATCTCCCTACCCCCGCAGAAAATAGACAACCATAAGCGCTCCCATGGCCTAGGACTATATCCACCCTGCATTCATTAGCCAGGGGGCTTCACCTCACGAGCGAACTTCCCTTATGATGTCATTTAGAGCGGTGTGTAACAGTAAATTAACATTTACATTTATCATCATTTTATTTCCAAAAATCCATTTCCATTAATCATGTGATTGGTTCTTTTTATTAAACCTAATATCATTAACCCACGGGGTTCATTCTAAATTGAACCTATTATCTTTAAACACCTATGGGTTCATTTTATGCGAACCTAATTCCCATCGAATTTTATCATTTATTCCTCAAATTACAATCCCCGATTAACTCTCCAAATGATCATTATGATCCTACAAATCTCCAAGGCCTATGTAACTTGGCAAGCCCTTCTAGTCTCCAAGTTAGGGTACCTAACTTCCAAACTTCTAAGAGTTTGGATAAAAGAAGTAATGCCTTAGCATTACTTTAAACCTCCCCGAAACAAACCCCAGATGAACCCATTTCTAGTCCAGGGTAACGACCAAACTCCATAGCTACTCTAGGACTCTAAGTTTACTTCTTGAAAGAAGTTTCCTAGGTCCTAATCCTAAAGAATAAGGAGGAAAATTTAAAAGAAAAAGACCTCCAAAATCTGCTGGAACCGAATCGATTCGCCCTAGGGGCCGAATCGATTCGCCCCAGCGAATCGATTCGCTCTGAAAGCGAATCGGTTCGGACAATAAAATTTGGTTTCTGTAATTGCCGAATCGATTCGGTCTAAATCCGAATCGATTCGGACAACCAGACCTGGGATTCTGCATCTATGCGAATCGATTCGCCCAAGGGGCCGAATCGATTCGCCCCTGCGAAAATGCCAAGAATGGCTATGGAGTCTTGAACTCCAAAATTCTAAACAAACCCAAACCAGCCAAACCCAATTTATTTAATGGAACTAGTACACCAAAAATACACCCAACTACCATCATTTGTAATGTTTATCATCCAAATCAATCTCAAAGGGTTAAATACCCAAAAATTCCACCAAAACCCTAACATTTCTAAATCATAAATATCAATGCATTTTATTCTACTTAAACCATAAATTTGCAAGTAGATTACTTGCCTCAAGGTAAGAATCTGATTTGATGAAGAAGGAGGCAACAATCCAAGCTCCAATCTCTCTTTTTCTCCCAAGTTCTCTTCCTCTCTCTACTCTCTCTAGGGCTCAATTGTGTAAAATGGAAGAATGGGAATAGGGGTGGGGAAATAAAACGGGGCTTAAGTCTAAAAAGCCCAACTTAAAATGCTAATACGCGATATACTAATACGCGACTACACTATTTAAGCCAAAACCAGTCAGAAGTGCCCGAAATGCCAAAATACAATATGGCACTTATTTTGACTGTCTCACACCTACCGGGACTAACTACACTATCCAAATTATCATTTGGATATTTTATAACTCATTTTTCTTCCGGTTTCATAATAAATCAAAATGTCATTTTAAATCTTTATGACATTATAAATCACCACATGAACATTTTATCTACTCACGAGGTAACTACACAACATATTAGTAAATATTGACTTGACATATCAAATTAATATTTACTCAGCATCTACCGTTTTAAGATTAATTCCTACCCGGTGTAAATAAATATAAAATGGGCTATCAGAAAAGAGGGTTATTACATACTCCCCCCCTTAAGAGGGAATTTTGCCCCCAAAATTCGGATATACGTCGCAAGAAGAAGTGCGGATACTATTCCCGCAAGTCATCCTCGCGTCCCGATGTCGATTTCTCGACCTAAGCTGACTATATAGAACTCATCCCCAAAGTACTATCGGCGATACCAACGTAACTCTACGCTCTAAGATAGCAACCGACTACATCTAATAAGAACCGTCAAGTTGCACCTACTTCGAAAGGAATGTGCCTAATGGCACCGTCCTATCTCTCGTACTCCCTTGCATGAGAGACAAGGAACAAATTATGAACTTGCCGCAAAATGTTTCAACAAAGCAAGCGAATAGTTTACCGAACCCACCGCGACATTTCTAGAAAAGGTACAACGTCATGCGGTGCAAGTCTTCCTTTTCTCCTCGAAACGCATAACGCCCTTCTCAGGCGATACTCACCACAACCTTTGGTCTAATGACCTCAACTCCAGATGCCTTCTTCTCTCATCGCATGAGCTCTTTTGTCGGTCTCGGTTATACGAGAGACTCATCATCTCGCACTTCTAACCAACAAGCGGGAGATCTAAAAGCCTACCATACAAGGCCTCTTCTAAAGCGCCGTCCCAACCACAAATTCTATATAGGCGAATTGCACGAGTGGAAAACATTGTTCCCAACTACTCTTAAAGTTAGGCACGCAGGTAAGGAGTATATGCCTCGACATATGGTTTATTCTATTGGTTTGGTCATTTGTGGAAAATGATAAGAAGTAATTAACCATAATTCGATTCCCATGGCTTCTTGAAACCTTGCCAAGAATGAGAAACGAAAGTCTTGATTCAGTACAACAACCTTCCCATGCCCAGCCAATAGTACTAGCGACGTATAACTTGGCACGATTCGTCATTACCTTGATGCACCGAAACGTTAGAACCGCGTGATTTCTCCATATCTGCTTAACTTAAGTTCCTTCCGTTCGGAACAAAATTTTCTTAAGGGAACGCACCCCACCCCCAAGATGGACTTCAATTTAAATAGGGGATAACACTCCTTACAAGTTTAAACTTGTGAGGCGCAGTTACAATAGGTCGATACTCCAGTATTATCACTCCCCATCATGGCAGAGACTTACTAATGGAATCTACCTTCGAGCTTAACCATGTGGCTCGGGGTACGAGTCAATTCACCCTTTCATTACCTCCGTAACACTCCATTACGTGAGGCCTCATCTCCTTCGGCCTTAACCACCAACTTCTCGAAATCCTCCCACTTCATATAACATGGAACCAATCCTTTGATATGAGTTAACGCATGGCTTAGTCATGGTCAACTCCCAACAACCCTCCTAATCTTACGTCCCATACTAAAAGGCCTTACGTCTAAACAATCCTAAAGTCTATCTACCTATACCCTATCTAAGTCGTATACCCCTAATGCTAAGTATATCCCTAGTGCCCAAGACCTTTCTCAACTTCCGACATTTGCTCAGTTTCGTGCGTGGGACGTCTCGCCGAAGCGAAATCCAAACAAGGAACCCTCCCGTTACACTACTACTTCGCGTTGTCAGTCATCGAGGGGTACAGGTCTAAGACACATGTTCGGGACCAAAAAATTCTACAGCTACACTCTAACTATTTAACTAACAAAAGAATATTAACAATCCAAAGCTGACCCTTCGTGAAACCCTAGGGTTATATACCCTATAACATATGCATCTCAATAAATAGCCTTCTATTCAAAGGCATAACCCTAAGTCAAAATTCGACTTCGTACCTCGGTCTCCCTCATATCGATCAGAGGGGAGAACTATGTGCAGTGCTCCTATGTCGCACTTTAATAGCCATCAATCATCCTTGTACGTGATTTTCGGCTAAACTTTCCAATCCCACTTCCGACCATAATTTAATAAAACAAAATAAAATAAAAGGGAAGAATAGCATATCTTCACTCACAACATCGTTAAGTGTTCATGCGGCGGAGTGTCTCGCGAAGCGAAATCCAAACAAGGAACCCCTCCGTCACATGCCTACTTAACTAGTTGATCATGGAGATAGAACGTAATACACACAAGGTAGAAGAAAGGAAATGTAGTATATCCCCACTCCCAACGTCGTTAAGGTTCGCGCGTGGAGCGTCCCGCAGAAGCGGAATCCAAACAAGGAACCCCTCCTATACGCTACCACTCAACTTGTTGGTCGTGGAGATAAGGCATAGCAATCACACACCAATATCACATCATACTCGACCATGTTAAGGACGAGTAAATCGGCCTCAAGCACAATTTAATAAGAAAACTTCCTATATACGTACAAACAAAAGAAAAAAGCGAACCATTACGCATAGAACTCGATACTAATGAAAATACTCTCAGCAGATATTATGAAATCTGTAATCTGAAAAAACCTCGTAAAACAAATGAGCGCGTAACACCCGCATCGAATAACATATAACTCACGCATCTCTGAGAAAAACTTACCCTCAATAACGGGCGGTGCCGGCAGGGATGGAGGAAACATAGCCTCCCGATCATGACAAACACGTCCATACTGTAGTTGCCCCTGCTGCGGAGGAACAACCATAATAGGTACCGGAGGTGGAAACAGAACATACGGCTGTTACGGAACCCTAGGAAACTGACTCCCAATCATCTGAGGACACTCTCTCTTGACATGACCTGCCTCCTCACATTGGAAGCACCGTCCCTCCATGTCCTCCCGATTACGACCTCCGATATTCCTAAACTGGGAAAAGCCTCGGCCCGGACGACCTCTACCTCCGGGGCCACCCCGATCTGCCTGATGTAAAGTACTTTGTTCGTGCCTATTATTTCCCCTCGCAATAAACTCTCCAAGCTTCCTTACTTGCCTCATCTCAGTAGCTTTCTCGCTACCCTTCATATATACTCGATGCTCCTGGCAATGGAGTAAGGCTGCATTCATAACCTCGCCAAAAGTCTGGAAAGCTGGGTTACCCAATAAGTGTTTTCAGATTCCCCAGTTTAGACCCCCATAAACTTCGAGATCTTCCTCTCTTCCGGAGTCACCTCATCTGGTACAAAATTTGCTAAACGGGTGAACTCCTCTTCATACTCCGCTACAGACCTCTCCCCTTGCACTACATCTTGCAACTTCCTCTTCATCTCCCTCTGAACAGCGGGAGGAAAATACTTAAGATCAAACAAAGTCCAGAACTCAGTGATTGACATGGTGTCCCTTTGCTCTGGGGTGGTCATCGTCTCCCACCAGTGTAACGCAGATCCGACAAGCTTAAAGGTGGTAAGGACTTGTTTCTTATCCTCACTGCATTCTATCATTCGAAGGTGGCGTTGCATGTCTTTCTTCCATTGATTGGCTTTAATAACATCCGCACCTCCCTCAAATTCCGGGGGATTGCCCCTTAGAAAGGACTCCATAACCCTTTCCCACGGAGTAAGTCCCGTAGGAGCTTGAACACCTGGGGTCCATGGAAATTGTTGGATCACTACGGACATGGCGGCATGAACCGCTCCAGCCACTATGCTTGCTACATCCGCAACATTAACCGTCCCTTGTAGTGGCGGTGGAGGACCTACTTCCTTCTCTACGACCTTAACACGTCTCGTCGGGCGACCTCTCTTAGACGGCATCTAAAATGGAAGAACAATAGTATTAGAATGCTAATTAAAACAATCTATCTTGCAGAAGATCGTAAACATAAGAATCAAAGAAATCCTAACATTAGGCTCTACATCAAAGAACGCTACGGTAGAACGAGACAAGTCCACACAGATCCTAGTACTCTAGAACCTGATGCTCTGATACCATCTGTGACAACCCGCAATCCGAGATAAGGGGTGGCCAGCCCGATACTCAAACGTAACAGGAATCATGGATGGATATCATTCTCAGCATCACAAATATAAACTGAGTATACGGGAAAACCACCCAATAAATCAGAAAACGGGTTGCCAAAAGTGTAAAATTTTAAAAATGCGGTTATGAAAATTTAAACTAACAACCCAGTCTGACGAGCAAGTGGAATTCCAAAAGATAACATATAATATAACTAAAACGAAGGTACACAAATGGACCGAATAAGCTGTCGGTCCACAGCTACATAAGACAGCGTACAACAATATAAAAGGTCTTACATAGTACAACCATTAATCAAATACAATTGTTTGGGCCACACGCCCGAGGGACAAGACCCGATCATATCTAGAATAACAAGAATGAAAGCGTCTAATACAACATCCTGTAATAACCCGCAAAGTCTTACAGCTCGTCGAAGGTGCAAGGAACTTGGAAAAGTCAAGTCGGGCGTCCTTGCGGTGGAGCACCTGAGCGGATACAATAATATATATACAACAAGAAAGGAAACCGGTCAGGGTCGGGTTCTATATGATTTCTAGAAGAATAAAAGCATGATAGATATGAACAGTTCTACATGAATAATGAGGATGATCGCATGACATGCTATCTACAAATACAAACAAGGATAGAAGGTAAAGCATTTTAATTTAAAACCCTTTCTTATTAATACAATTTCCATTTCCTTCAGACATTCCTTATTAGGAATAAAACCATATATTTGGTTAAGTCAAGAAGTTATAATTTCTATTCATTAATTAAAACTTCCCATTTTATCTTTCCATTCCTTATTAGGAATATCATTTACATCAAGTGCTCCTTGTGGCACATATATTATTCCCGTGCTCTTCCTGGCACATATTTATGCTCTTTATGGCATTTAACAACCATCAAGTCCAACTTGATGAAAATATAGTTATATTCATATACATATAACGATATCTAAGACCGCCCGACCGGGTTTCCCCACTGAGCGCGCCCCTAAATGACCATCATCTTCCAGGGCCTAACATAAGACAACCTGGGCACCTATCGGAACACGTCGGGAAGCGGCCATGAGCCTGCGTGGTAGCCAAGACCACACTCGGAATCTCCCTACCCCCATAGAAAATATACAACCATAAGCGCTCCCATGGCCTAGGACTATATCCACCCTGCATTCATTAGCCAGGGGGTTTCACCTCACGAGCGAACTTCCCTTATGATGTCATTTAGAGAGGTGTGTAACAGTAAATTAACATTTACATTTATCATCATTTTATTTCCAAAATTCCATTTCCATTAATTATGTGATTGGTTCTTTTTATTAAACCTAATATCATTAACCCACGGGGTTCATTCTAAATTGAACCTATTATCTTTAAACACCTATGGGTTCATTTTATGCAAACCTAATTCCCATCGAATTTTATCATTTATTCCTCAAATTACAATCCCCGATTAACTCTCCAAATGATCATTATGATCCTACAAATCTCCAAGGCCTATGTAACTTGACAATCCCTTCTAGTCTCCAAGTTAGGGTACCTAACTTCCAAACTTCTAAGAGTTTGGATAAAAGAAGTAATGCCTTAGCATTACTTTAAACCTCCCCGAAACAAACCACAGATGAACCCATTTCTAGTCCAGGGTAACGACCAAACTCCATAGCTACTCTAGGACTCTAAGTTTACTTCTTGAAAGAAGTTTCCTAGGTCCTAATCCTAAAGAATAAGGAGGAAAATTTAAAAGAAAAAGACCCCCAAAATCTGCTGGAACCGAATCGATTCGCCCTAGGGGCCGAATCGATTCGCCCCAGCGAATCGATTCGCTCTGAAAGCGAATCGGTTCGGACAATAAAATTTGGTTTCTGCAATTGCCGAATCGATTCGGTCTAAATCCGAATCGATTCGGACAACCAGACCTGGGATTCTGCATCTATGCGAATCGATTCGCCCAAGGGGCCGAATCGATTCGCCCCTGCGAAAATGCCAAGAATGGTTATGGAGTCTTGAACTCCAAAATTCTAAACAAACCCAAACCAGCCAAACCCAATTTATTTAATGGAACTAGTACACCAAAAATACACCCAACTACCATCATTTGTAATGTTTATCATCCAAATCAATCTCAAAGGGTTAAATACCCAAAAATTCCACCAAAACCCTAACATTTCTAAATCATAAATATCAATGCATTTTATTCTACTTAAACCATAAATTTGCAAGTAGATTACTTGCCTCAAGGTAAGAATCTGATTTGATGAAGAAGGAGGCAACAATCCAAGCTCCAATCTCTCTTTTTCTCCCAAGTTCTCTTCCTCTCTCTACTCTCTCTAGGGCTCAATTGTGTAAAATGGAAGAATGGGAATAGGGGTGGGGAAATAAAACGGGGCTTAAGTCTAAAAAGCCCAACTTAAAATGCTAATACGCGATATACTAATACGCGACTACACTATTTAAGCCAAAACCAGTCAAAAGTGCCCGAAATGCCAAAATACAATATGGCACTTATTTTGACTGTCTCACACCTACCGGGACTAACTACACTATCCAAATTATCATTTGGAGATTTTATAACTCATTTTACTTCCGGTTTCATAATAAACCAAAATGTCATTTTAAATCTTTATGACATTATAAATCACCACATGAACATTTTATCTACTCACGAGGTAACTACACAACATATTAGTAAATATTGACTTGACATATCAAATTAATATTTACTCAGCATCTACCGTTTTAAGATTAATTCCTACCCGGTGTAAATAAATATAAAATGGGCTATCAGAAAAGAGGGTTATTACATGTGGTCCATGGAGGCATGGATGATTTCCTAGTAAAAAATTCTAGGAAGATTAATGGTGCTCGCATCGCCAAGATGGTGGTAGAGGATATTGCAATGGCATATGCGGATCACGGAGTTAATGTATGTTTGGAGTATGGACCCACAAGTGATTAAAAAGGCAAAGCGGGTGGCTTCGTCAAGGATACCCAACGGGAAGTTATCACTCTCCCAAATGTGGTTTGGGGCGATACACTCTATGCATTGAATGTTTAGGGATGGAATCACCATAGGTCAAATAGTGAAAATTTGAGGGATTCAGGACTTAATCGGTGTGCATTATCTGGGCGACTATGGTGAGAAAGAATGGGATAGGTACCTCATCGATATGGTCTTGGTATGTATTTTCAGAGACATGGACGGGAGTGCTATAAAAGGAGCGCACTTTTGTAATACCCCGTAATTTTATTGATTTTTAGTTTATTGGATTAATTAAATTAAATGGGAAATAATCAAAAATTAATCCGAATTTAAATACTAGCGATATGTGAGTTGGTATTATTATGAAGATAATATTAAATATTACTGAGTATATATGGTAATATATGAGTATGGAAAGTATTAAAATTGTTGAGAGTTATAAATACGACAATTTGAGAAATTAATTTGGGATGCGCGTGTCAGTTGCGTCAGGAATCAATTTAATTAGATTAAAAAGTAATTTATAATTTTATCATCTGTGTGATCATTTTGAGTGCGCCAACGTGTCCGGAGGGGTCGATATAGTCAGAAAACACTAGTCGGGGGTTTAGTTTGGGTCCCGGGGCACTTTTAGGCCAAATCGAAAACTCGGGAGGGTATTTTGGTCATTTTAAAATTGAAGGAAATAAGACCCACGAATTTGAGGGTTTATTTAATTATTATTGGGAATTCCATTAGGTCCATTATCAGCCGAAAAGGAGATAGTGGGCTACGTGAGTTAGAGGAGAGGTTGCAGGAGGTTCCCAATCCCTAGCCACCACACACCATCACCAGTTTCGACGAAATTGTGACCGGAAAGAAGGAAATAACCAGCCACTAGACACCATCTATGATTCTGAACATCAAACTTAAGGCAAGTGATTTGATTCCATTAGCTTCAGTGAGTATTTCTTCCATGATTAGTGTAGAAATTGATATTTTCCTTGAAAGATGATGAAAACCCATTGAATTTGATGTAGAACTCTAAACCTTGGTTAGGAATTGCATGTAGATTAGTTCTGGACGAAATTCAATACCCAAAACATAACCTTTGATGAATTAAAAATGGATTTTAGAAGAGTAATATCATAGTTCTTGAAGGAAATAGAAAACTACGGTTTTTATGAATATTTGATCCATGTAAAGCTAATTGTTGATGAATTAATGGTTTTGGAACATTAAAAATAATGTATTTAGGTTGTATAATGATCCTATAACCTTATATTAGAGTAACATACCTTTTAATGGAGTTTTGGGACAAATTTGGGACTGAAAAACGAAGCAGTCCGTAGCCCATCTGGTGAGATCGATCGATTGACATTCATAGGTCGATCGATCGACCACCATCGATCGATCGACAGTCATATATCGATTGATCGAACTTCCCAGAAATTGTTATATTTTTCGTTGTTGAATTTTAATGAACTAGACTAGGAAAAACTTATTGGTGGGGACTTTGTGAACACTCTTATATTTGAGGAAGACCAGTAGGCATGATTATGAGACCCGAATTATTATTAGAATTCAATTTGGGATTTATGCTAAATCTAATAAGGATCGACGAGTGAATGATTATTAGAAAATTGAGATTAAATGAGTTAACCTATATACTTTGATAAAATAAGGTTTGTGGTAGAAATATGGACCTTAAGAGTATTGGATTAAAGTGTGGGATTAATAGGAGACTAAGTAACCTTTATGAGTTAGGTTTTAAGTACTTGAATCTACGACGTGAGATGTGTCGGTGGACTATATTATATAACTATTCGGACGTATAAAAATGTACTAATTGGATTAATGGTATAAGGATTGAGAATGTATCTAAGTTAAGTGAATGCTTAGTAAATGGATTTATATGTGTATGACATACCTACCATACGTGCTATCACGGGAGATCGGCTTTCGAAACAGGTCCATCTAATCTTTGTATGCCTACGGGGGATTTAGATTTGTACCTTAAGGACATAGGGATGTGAATGACTTATTTGTGAGTTGATAAGTCAGCACACCATGGGAGCGTAGGTATGTGCGTGACCCATGGGTATGTGAACTATGTTCGCCTCCAATATGTGTGATTTTTCTTATTAAAACGGTTCCTGAGAGATTAGAAATACGTAGTCCTTATGTACGTGATGTACCGGGATTCGATAGCAGGGTGTGTGCACCCCAACTTAGCCTAGGGGTTCCCCAAGTATAATATTATGTTGAAATTTATATATTGGTGGTGATAACAAACTTCTTGTTAATGTGGGTGAATGTTCTTATTAATGTGTGTAAATAGTTGCGACACTTTGAGTAAAGTTAAAATTGAGAATTTCCTATATTATTTAATATAAATTAATCTGAGAAATGAAAAGGTAGATTCACATAAGTTAGATTGGAATGTCTTGAACAAACCCCTATATTATCATGTGAGGACGGATTTCCGTATAGACTACTTAGTTAGTGGCATAACTAGGATGGATTATGGATATACGTTATGCGTACACATTAGTTGAGAGGTGAGGAACTCATGTGAGCTCACGGAACTAACATGTAATTTATATTTATTATTTAATGCAATTAAACACTTGCAATATTTTCAAACTATTTTCACATCGGGCTCTGACCCGTTTGCTTTCAAATCTATTTTCTTGAAAAACCTTTTAGGTGCCCAGCCACAGGGATGCCAAGCTTAGGAGTTCCATTTCAGTGACGTGCTTTAGCTGTTGTGGAATTTACAGGATCTTGATGATAGACGCCTCCACATTATATAGTGATTCCATTTGAGACGTATTCACTTGTTAGGGCATGTCGCCCCTTTTCTTTTAGAGACAGCTTTATCATACTCAGTTTCATTACAGTTTTGGAGTTAATTCATTTATTATTCAGACGTTGTATTTGGTTTTATCCATTATTTGGGATTATTCAGAGGAGTGTTACTCCAGAGTCATTTTATTATTCCATTATTATCTTGATGTGACTGTGATGTGATGGTAGTATCTTTTACCTAATAATTTTAATTCGTTGCATGTTAATTTAATTTATAATAAAATTTGACAACTCACTTTTTAAATATTAGGTGGATAGTAATTGTTAAAATAAATTTTTTCGGCGGTGATGCTATGAACTGAACCAACTTGACATTTTGTATTAATTTGAATGTAGCTACCCCGTATTTAATTAGTCGGGGTGTCACAGGTGGTATCTGAGCATCAGGTTCAAGCTTTATTAGAATCTGTACAGCATGTTATGTTTCCGCGTAGCGTACTTTGATATAGAGCCCTATTATTAGGACTGTTGCACTCCTTGATTACGTTTTGTAGATTACGATCTCTGCTACAGTGTTATGTATAATCGATGGACTTATATAATTCATTTAAATTTTATATGTCGCTTATGAGGGAGTTACAAACTAATAATGTTGAAGTAACAAATGAGAAACAAGACCAACAAGTACCTCAGGTACACCAAGAAAGAGCGGAAATCACTGACATAGAGAATATTGTGGCTCAAGCAGTGACTACCGCAATATTATAGTACCAAAATAGCAGTGGGCAGCTTGCAGGGGGCAAAAGAACGAGAGAAGTTGATCAAGATGACATTGCTAAAGTTAACAACAAAAGGAAAATACCACCGCAGCAGCGACAAGTGCCTCAGAGTCGTCAAGGACAGGAGGACAATAGAAATGGCGGGAAGAGCCAAACCCGTCGGAGCCAACAAATCCAGGAGAAGAGGGCTACCACCAAAAGGTGCTTTAAGTGTGGAATAAATGGTCACAAACCCCAAGTTTTCCTTCAAAGAGTTAGAGGACAGCCTCGTCCAACTCGTCAAAGTTAACTAGGCATTCAAGGCCAGCAGCGTGCTCAGCAGGGCCAGCAGAGCAGAAATTGTGTTCGTAAGTGTTTTATATGCGGCGAACGAGGCCACTACCGTCGAGATTGCCTTAAGAAAGGCAGAAACCCGCAACAGTCATTGGGTGTCCACCAGAACCCACAGAATACCCAACTCGGGGAAACGAGGATATTCACCCCAGTAACACAGACTTCACAACAATAGCAAGTAGTACAGTATGGATGCATCTATAATGCCCGATATGCAGTTATGCCACTGCTACAACAACTACCACCCACATTTGCAGGTATGATACTTTATCATTTATAGTGTTTTGTTTTTAAGGTACAAGGAAAATCTTAAATAACCTATGTGCGTTACAGCTTACTTGTACTACTTGAGAAACATGAGTGTAGAATGTATTAGTATCCCAATTTCGAACTGGATAATATAAGTTTGAGTGATAGTAGGCCATAAGAGTAATATTACCTATTCATTAGTCCTAGTTATAAAATAATTTGTGCTAAGTGTCATCTGAGAGGAAATAGAGTCACTTGTATATATATAGATATTGAATCCTACAGAGACTTGTGGGGTATGTCGTCAGGTGATACCAAACCCCAGTGGGTATGGACGTTTACTCAAGTGATTCAGGATAGAACGAACTATTTATGGGCAAGGGAATAATTTTGTGGTGAATAGAAGAGTCTAGCACCTATTTAGTAGGAGTAATGTGTTGAATATTTCGTTCGTCACATGAGGATAGATGCGCTAATGTTAGCAGGAAGCAGGGATGTGGGTTACGAGTCAAATATTGAGGACCATAATTTTCGTTTATCGACAATGTTAGTTAGTAGTGCATCGGGGGGGGTTCCTTGTTTTGATTTTTCTTTGTGAGACATACCATGCATGAAATCTAGCGAACGTCGAGAACTGGGGATGGTTGGTCTTTTGTAGACGAGTTTGGTACCCTGGTTATCATCCGCAAGAGAAACTATAAACTTAACTTTAATTTTATTCCTATTCGCGGTCAGTAGAATCGTACGATGTGACATAAGAAGTGATATTGAATGTTTTACATCGGTACTAAATTGGTGCAATAAGGGAAGGTGATAAAGTCACTATACGAAATAAGTATTCATTGTCCCGAATCGATGACTTATTCGATTATTTGAGGAGAGTTGCTTTCTCCTCAAAGATTGACTTGGGATCGGAATACCATAAGTTGTGTGTCAGGGATTAGGAGGTGTCAAAGATTATTTCTTGATAAGATATGGGCCCTATAAGTTCAGAGTCATGCCATTTGGACTGACAAATGCTCCCGCCGTATTCATGGACTTGATGAACCGAGTGTTTAGCGAGTTCTTGGATCAGTTTTTCATCGTCCTCATAAATGACATCCTGATTTATCCACGGACAGAGGAGGAGTATGTCGAGCACTTGAGACATATTCTTCAGATTCTATGAGAGCATTGATTATATGCTAGGTATGAGAAATGCGAATTTCGATTATGGGAAGTACAGTTTTTGGGGCACAATGTGTCAGAATTTGGGGATATCTGTCGACTCGAGGAAGGTATCCACGGTGAGGGAGTGGGGACAACCCATGACACCGACAGAGATACGTAGTTTCTTGGGCCTCGCAGGATACTACAGGAGGTTTATTCGGGGGTTCTCTAAGATAGCGGGTCCTTTGACACATATGACTCGAAAGGGTGTACCATTTATTTGGAGCGATACCTGTCAGTTAGCATTCGACGAGTTGAAGGTCAAGTTGACCTCAGCACCAGTGATAGCCTTGCCTAGATCGGGAGTTGAGTATCTAGTCTAAACCGATGCATCCTTACTAGGACTTGGGAGTGTACTGCAACAGGGGAGTCAGGCTATAGCTTATGCTTCCCGTAAGCTTAAGCCTCACGAGAAGAATTACCCCACCCATGACTTGGAGTTAGCTGCAGTCATATTTGCTCTTCGAATTTGGAGACATTAGCTCCTGGGGGAGAAACTCCATTTATTCATGGACCACAAGTCCCTACAGTACCTCTTCACGCAGAAGTAACTAAATATGCGTCAACGTAGGTGGCTCAAGTTCGTGAAGGACTATCAGTTCTATATCCAACATCACTCAGGGAAGGCTAACGTGGTAGCAGACGCATTGAGTCGTAGGCCAGTAGGTGAGGTGGCTGAGGTGTGGAGAGCAAAGTGGAAGGAGTTAGGACACCAGGATGCAGTGGCCCGATCATTCATGTCTATGATGATCGTTACGCCCCAAATCGTTACTAGAGTGATACAGGCCCAGGGAAAAGACTCATTTTATCAAGAGCAGATAGTCCGATTACTAGTAGAGGGAGCTGAGTCTTATACCGTTAGTTCAGACGGGGGCTTACGCTTCAATGGGAGACTGGTCATTCTTGAGGGGGAAGACTTGCGACATGAGGTAATGATAGAGTCGCAAGGTTCGCGGTTCGCGGTACATCCTGGTGGGGATAAGATGTACCAGGATATGAGGCAAAAGTACTAGTGGAGCCGGATAAAGAGAGATATTGTCGAGTTCATTTCTAAATGTGCCACTTATCAGTTTGTAAAGGTGGACCATCAGAGACCGGCGGGATTTCTACAGCCATTGGATGTTCCTATGTGGAAATGGGAGAGCATTTCCATGGACTTCACCACGGGGTACCTACATCGCAGAGGGGTCACGACTCCATATGGGTAATTATGGATAGGTTAACCAAAGTTGCTCATTTTCTGCCAGCCCAAAAAACTACACTACGGGACAGTATGCCCAAATTTTCATAGCGGAGATAGTAAGACTCCACGGGGTACCTCTCAATATCGTGTCTGACAGAGACACGATATTTGTTTCACGATTTTGGGAGAGTTTCCAGGAAGCCATGGGTACGAAATTGCGGCTGAGTTCAGCATATCACCCACAGAAAGATGGACAGACCGAGCGGACGAATCAGATGTTGGAAGATATGTTGCGGATGTGCATCCTAGACTTTGGAGGTGGTTGGGAGCAGTACCTTCCACTGGTGGAGTTTGCCTATAATAACTCCTTCCAGTTAACTATTGGCATGACTCCATTCGAGGCGTTATACGGTAGAACTTTTCATTCCCCAGCATGTTGGATAGAGGTGGGGGATAACAAACTCCTTGGGCCGGACCGGAGGTGATTCAGGATACTTCGACAAGGATAGAGATGATACGGAGCCGTATTCATGTAGCTCAGGATCCACAAAAGAGTTATGCCGATGCCTAGAGGTTCTTCAGAGAGTTCAAGGTGGGGGACCAGGTGCTACTTAGAGTGTCTCCTATGAAGGGGATTATGTGTTTCGAGAAGAAGGGGGAACTGACACCCAGATATGTGGGACCATTTCCTATTATCGAACGAATTGGTCCGGTTGCGTATAGACTTGGGTTACCGGAACACTTGCATAGGATTCATGACGTGTTTCATATTTCCTCGCTAAGGAGATATCTTAGGAATTATTTTTCTCATACTCACATGGCTTTAGAGAACGTCAACCTATAGTCTGATTGTTCCTATGAGGAGGGGCTGATTGCTATTCTGGACCACAGCGAGAGGAAACTGAGGTCGAAGATAGTACCGTTAGTACGTGTTCAGTGGCGGCATCATAATGCCGAAGAGTCCACCTGGGAGCGCAAGGATGAGATGCGCGAGCGTTATCCAGAGTTATTTTTGCCAGGTATACTTTAGTTTCAAATTTCGGGAAAAAATTTTGTTATTAGGGGGGAATTATGTAATACCTCGTAATTTTATTGATTTTTAGTTTATTGGATTAATTAAATTAAATGGGAAATAATCGAAAATTAATCCGGATTTAAATACTAGCGATATGAGAGTTGGTATTATTATGAAGATAATATTAAATATTACTGAGTATATATGGTAATATATGAGTTTGGAAAGTATTAAAATTATTGAGAGTTATAAATACGACAATTTGAGAAATTAAGTTGGGACGCACGTGTTAGTCGCGTCAGGAATCAATTTAATTAGATTAAAAAGTAATTTATAATTTTATCATCCGTATGGTCATTTTGAGTGCGCCAACATGTTCGGAGGGGTCGATATAGTCATAAAACACTACCTGGGTTTTAGTTTGGGTCCCGGGGCACTTTTAGGCCAAATCGGCAATCCGTGAGGGTATTTTGGTCATTTTAAAATTTAAGGAAATAAGACCCACGAATTTGAGGGTTTATTTAATTATTAGTGGGAATTCCATTAGGGCCATTATCTGCCAAAAAGGAGATAGTGGTCTATGTGAGTTAGAGGAGAGGTTGCAGGAGGTTCCCAAACCCTAGCCACCACACATCATCACCAGTTTCGACAGAATTGTGACGGGAAAGAAGGAAAGAACCAGCCCCTGGAACCATCAACGATTCTAAACATCAAACTTAAGGCACCTAATTTGATTCCATTAGCTTCAGCGAATATTTCTTCCATGATTAGTGTATAAATTGATATTTGCCTTGAAAGATGATGAAAACCCATTGAATTTGATGTAGAACTCTAAACCTTGGTTAGGAATTGCATGTAGATTAGTTCTGGACGAAATTTAGTACCCAAAACATAACCTTTGATGAATTAAAAATGGATTTTACAAAATTAATATCATAGTTCTTGAAGAAAATAGAAAACTAGAATTTTTATGAAGATTTGATCCATGTAAAGATAATTGTTGATGATTTAATGGTTTTGGAACATTAAAAATAATGTATTTAGGTGGTATAATGATCATATAACTTTAAATTAGAGTTACATACCTTGTAATGGAGTTTTGGGACAAATCTAGGACTGAAAAATGAAGCAGTCCATAGCCCATCTGGTGCGATCGATTGATCGACATTCATAGGTTGATCGATTGACCACCATCGATTGATCGACATTCATAGGTCGATCGATCGACCTTCCCATAAATTTTTATATTTTTTCTTGTTGAATTTTAATGAACTAGACTAGGAAAAACTTATTGGTGGGGACTTTGTGAACACTCTTATGTTTGAGGAAGTCCAGTTGGCATGATTATGAGACCCGAATTATTATTAGAATTCAATTTGGGATTTATACTAAATCTAATAAGGATCGACGAGTGAGGGATTATTAGAAAACTGAGATTAAATGAGTTAACCTATATAGTTTGATAAAATAAGGTTTGTGGTAGAAATATGGACCTTAAGAGTATTGGATTAAAGTGTGGGCTTAATAGGAGACTTAGTAACCTTTATGAGTTAGGTTTTAAGTACTTGAATCTACGACGTGAGATGTGTCGGTGGACTATATTATATAACTATCCAGAAGTATAAAAATGTACTAATTGGATTAATGGTATAAGGATTGAGAACATACCTTTAATAATATTATAAAGTATCTAAGTTTTGTGAATGCTTAGTAAATGGATTTATATGTGTATGGCATACCTACAATACTTGCTATTACGGTAGGTCGGCTTTCGAAACAGGTCCACCTAATCTTTATGTGCCTACGGGGGTATTTAGATTGGTACCTTAAGGACATAGGGTTGTGAATGACTTATTTGTGAGTTGATAAGTCAGCTGACCATGGGAGCATAGGTATGTGCGTGACCCATGGGCATGTGAACTATGTTCACCTCCAATATGTGTGATTTTTCATAAAAAACTGTTTCTGAGAGATCCGGAATACGTAGTCCTTATGTAGATGATGTACCGGGATTCGATAGCAGAGTATGTGTGCACCATAGCTTAGCCTAGGGGTGCCCCAAGTATAATATTATGTTAAAATTTATATATTGCTGATGATAGAAGACTTCTTGTTAATGTGGGTGAATGTTCTTATTAATGTGTGTGAATAGTTGCGACACTTTGAGTAAAGTTAAAATTGACAATTTCCTATACGATTTAATATAAATTAATCTGATAAATGAAAAGGTAGATTCAGAGAAGTTAGATTGGAATGTCTTGAACAAACCCCTATATTATCATGTGAGGACGGGTTGCAGTATAGACAAGTTAGTTAGCGGCATAACTAGGATGGATTATGGACATACGTTAAGCGTGAACATTAGTTGAGAAACTCATGTGAGAGCAAAGAACTAACATGTACTTTATATTCATTATTTAATGCAATTAAACACTTGCTATATTTTTAAACTGTTTTCACAGCGGACTCTGAACCATTTGCTTTCAAATCTATTTTCTTGAAAAACCTTTTAAGTGCCCATCCACAAGGACGCCAAGCTTAGGAGTTCCATTTCAGTGACGTGCTGTAGCTGCTGTGGAAGTTATAGGATCTTGATGATAGATGCCTCCACATTATATATTGATTCCATTTGAGACTTATTCACTTCTTAGGGCATGTTGCCCCTTTTCTTTTAGAGACAGTTTTATCATACTCAGTTTCATTGCAGTTTTGGAGTTAATTCATTTATTACTCAGACGTTGTATTTGGTTTTATCCATTATTTGGGATTATTCAGAGGAGTGCTACTCCAGACTGATTTTATTATTCCATTATTATCTTGATGTGACTGTGATGTGATGGTAGTATCTTTTAGCTTATAATTTTAATTGGTTGCATGTTAATTTAATTTAATAAAATTTGACAACTCACTACTTAAATATTAGGTGGCTAGTAATTGTTTAAATAAATGTTTTTCGATAGTGATACTATGAACTGAACCAACCTGACATTTTGTATTAATTTGAATAAAGGAGTAGCTACCCGATATTTAATTAGTCGGGGTGTCACAACTTTGTCCATCCAAATCTCTTTATCGGGATTGTCTAGGAATTGGTTCCACCTTTGATGCCGAAAGATGGTGGACACATCTTGAGGTATCACATTTTAAGTAATTTCCCCGCTCGATGTGTATAGTGCGGGAGCTAGAAAAAAATTCTTTTGACGCATTTTCTCTCTTGAAGTGAGCCGTATCCATATGAACGGGTGGTTTGGGAAGACGGAGAGTGAAGAGATATGGGAGGTGTGAAGAGAAATGGGTGAATTTTATGTGTATTTATAGGAGGGGATCGGAGCATTTGGAGGGAAAGAAAATGGAGGGAATGGATTTGGACCGAAAAAATGGAGGGAATGGAAGGGGAGGTGTATGGGGGAATAGGCACCTTGAAAACTGCCGAAGTCATCACCTTCTCTGGGTGACCCAAATCGGGTTTAGGCGAATCGATTCGTTCCATATATTTTTTTATTCAAATCATGGGAGAACCAGTTCGGCCCTGATACTGCAAAAAAGCGAACCGAATCGGATATCTAGAATAGCCCCCTAACTTGGCATCAGAAAAAAAAACTAAGTATTGGAACTCCAAAAATTCATTTTTCCAAAAGGTTTCCAAACACTCCTACACTCATTCTATCTTGTAAAATCACAAAAATTCATCTTGCCACGCATGGAACTCTCTCAAAATGCACATTTGCGCTCCTATCCGGACTCGACTTGTACCCTATAGACTTCTAACTACATACCTACATGATTAACTATGATACACAAGAATCAACACATACGCATTGGGGGTGCGACAACCTCTCAATTCTTTCTCCCTAAATACCCATAAATGGGGTCCGACAACAAAATGGTATCGACTTCTTCGATGCATGCCTCTATGTATGACTTTAGGCATTGTCCATTAACCTTTAACGTGTCTCCCCCTTTTGGTTCTTCCAATTAAGTGAAAATGGGGGAACACTTATTTAATGATGAATGGTACTGTCCACCGCGAACGCAATTTATCGAGAAACAAGTGTAGATGTGAGTTGTGGAGAAGAACTTTTTGCCCCGAATGAATCTCCTTGCGTCGGATAATTTTTTCATTTGAAAGTTTCATCCATTCTTTGGATATCTTAGCGTTGTCTTATGCATCATTAGAAATTTCTTCTAACTCGTTCAATTGAATCTTTCGAGCTTCACCAGCTTTATCCAAACTATAATTCAACCTCTTGATTACCCAATAGTCTTTGTGCTCTAGCTCCACGGGGAGGTGGCATGGCTTACCATAGACAAAGTAAAATGGGACATCCCTAGAGGGTTCTTCTATCCATTTCTATAAGCTCATAGCACATCATTGAATCAAAGGGACAGATCTTTTCGATTAGGATCGATAATTTTTTTGAAAATTTTTCTTATTTCACGATTCGCTAGCTTGACTTGCCCACTCGTTTGAGGGTGATAAGTCATCCCAGCCTTATGAACGACTCCATACTTACTTATAAGATTTTGAAATGATCTATTGCAGAAATGCTTACCGTTATCACTAATGATTGCCTTCGAAGCACCGAAGCGAGAAAGTATATGTTCTTACAAGAACTTAATCACCACTTTGTTTTCATTCATTTTTCTTGTTATGGCCTATACCCACTTAGACATGTAATCTATCGCAACGAGGATGTATAAGAAGATAAAGGACAGAGGGAAAGGGCCCATGAAGTCAATAACCTAACCATTAAATAGCTCTATGACGAGTATAGTGGTTAATGACATTATGTCTTGGCAGGTAGTAGCCACCATGCTTTAAAATCTATCACAAGATTTACAATAAGCGTTCACATCTCGAAAAATCTTGGGCTAATAGATACCACTTTGAAGAATCTTAATGGCCATCTTGTTCATGGAAAAATGGCCTCCACAAGCTTCTGTATGACAAAAATGGATGACGCTATGAGTGTCGTCATCCGGTACACAACGTCAAATGATTTGGTCCGCACAATATTTAAATATGAATGGATCGTCATAGAATAACATGTGTGACCAAGTAATGAACTTCTTCTTCTCTTTCGGTCTCCAATTGGGAGGGACGACTCCCATGACAAGGTAGTTAACAATATTCGCAAACTGGTGGAAAGAAGAAGTGGCAAATAATTTCTCATCCGGGAAGTATTCTTATATGGGTATGGGATCACTAGGCACGTCTGAAGAAAGACATGACAAATGATTGACAATGACGTTTTTTACCCCTTTCTTATCTTTTATGGAGAGATTAAGCTCTTGTAGGAGTAGGATCCACCTTATGAGGTGTGTTTTAGCATCTTTCTTAGCTAGGAAATATTTTAGCATTGCGTGGTCGGTAAAACGTGTGATGGGGATTCAATGAGGTACGAGCAAAATTTTTCTAGGTCAATAACTACAGCTAGCAATTCTTTCTCCGGGTGGAGTAATTGAGTTGCAGTCCGATTAACGTTCGGCTAGAGTAATAGATGACATGAGATTTCTTGACCTTTCTTTGGACTAAAATATACCATATAGTCTAATCACTCGCCTCACACATAAGCTCAAATGTCAAGGACCAATCAAAAGCTTTCATGATGGGGGAGGTAACAAGCATTCTTTTCAATTTGTCAAAAATACTTAGGCATGCTCTGTTCCACTCAAAGGATGCATCCTTCATAAGGAGGTTACTCAAGGGTCTAACAATGGCACTAAAATTCTTGATAAACCTTCTATAAAACCCTGCATGGACCAAGATGGAGTGCACATGCTTTAGTGATTTAAGTGGGGGAAGCTCAACTATGACATCTATTTTTGCCCTGTTGACTTCAATTCCTTTAGAAGACACAATGTGGCCAAGAACTATTCCTTCGGTTATCATGAAATCGCATTTTTCCCAATGTAAAACCAAATTCTTTCCCACACACCGGGGAATTACTATTTCTAGATTTGCAAGACAAAGGTCAAAAGAGGGGCCAAAAATGCTAAAGTCATCCATAAATACCTCAAGGCCTCTTTCAACTATGTCTTTAATTATACTAAGAATGCACATTTGAAAGGTCAAGGATGCATTACTCAAACCAAATGGCATACATTTGTAGGCAAACATGCCAAAGGGACATGTGAAAGTCGTCTTCTCTTGATTAAGAACATCTACTTGTATTTGGTTATATTAGGAATAACAAACAAGGAAGCAATAATATGAGTGTGACACTACTCTCTCTAGCATTTAGTCAATGAATGGTAAGGGGAAATGATCTTTCCTTATGCTTGCATTGAGTTTCAAATAATGAATGGAGACACACCACCCAATAGTGGTACATTGGGGAATTAACTCACCCTTGTCACTCTCGACCACAGTCATTCCCGACTTCTTCTGGATGACTTGGATGGGGCTCACCCATTTGCTATCTGAGATTGGGTAAATGTGCCTACGTCTAATAATTTAATGATTTTCGCTCGTACTCCCTGTTTCATGGTGTGCGAGAAGGGGGTGGTCCCTATGCATTTGTTTCAAATGAAACCAATTTTCACCAAAAATTATCCAACTTTTAATTAACACCAAATCAATTTGTTAAAAAATAATTCTTACTTTAAACCAATTTTATCTTGATTACTCCTAAACATACATCTAGTACTTAAATAAATTAAAGTAAAGTAAAGAATACTCACAACGCCAAATGTATGAGGAAAAACCCAAGACGTGAAACAACCTCGAACGTCCCAAGCCAGACCTCACTATGAATGTGGAATTACAACGAATAGATAAAAGACTCACTCAACGACTCAATACCCATGGGTCTTGACGCTCTTTTGATCTTCAACCACTCCTCTCATACTTCCCACCTAGAAAGTCCTTCTTCCACAATACATGTCCACAACACGCATCGACATATGTCTCAGTGTCCACCGAATGGATTTGATACATCTTCACCGCAAAACCCTGATGTTCAATTGTAGAACAAACCTTCTTGGTGCAGCAAGATCACATAAACATATAATAATGATAACTCGGATCTTTGAAAACTCTAAGAATGTGTTTAATCTTTGAAACCTTAGAAAAACATGTGCAAACACGTTTCCGGATCGTAAACTATTTTTCCAGAATGCACACTTAATAATTCTGACAAAATCACGCTTTAAATAGTAAAATATTATCGCCTTGTAAATAGTGTTGCTCGAACGAGATTGGACTATCGTTCGCATGACATAGCCATCTCGTTTGAACGAGCTAGCGTGTCATTTGAACGACGTCGCGTGTCAATTTGACTTTTTCTTTAAAACGTCTCTTCCAAAAGAGATTCAAATAAGTCAAACTCTTTTTTGAGCTTATCAGAATAAAACGTAGTGTAAAACACTTAAAACACTTTTAAAACATTTTAAAACATTTTTTCCTATAAATTACATCCTTATGTTTTATAAAAACAATTTCGAGCACCATTAATTATACGCATTCATACCCGTGTGATCTCAGAATGCAATTAACTTGAAGATAAATAAACTTGCACCAATTGAACTTCGGCATGATTAATTCTTTGAAGATTTTCCGCAACATCTTCAATTTATTCAATACGTCATAGACCAAGTGGTATCGTGACAAAATAAAATCTCCCTATGACATATTACAAACACAGTTTTCTTCACGAAATTAAGTCAAAACAATACAAGGGCTCGATTGGAAATTTATGTCCTTATAATTCTCCCCGTTTGACTATTTCGGCGCAAACTAAACCAGTGAAATGCATAAGTCGGGCCGTTAAGATTTATGACGCCTAAATGCCATCCCATAAACCCAAAATAAAAAATTACAAGACACGGACTAGTATATGAATCACCGGCACGCATGAACTGTCTGAATGTGATGTAGACTTGAAATATCGAATCTCTCAAGCATACCTACACACATGAAAGAGACAAAAAAATACCGAGTGATGTATGGAGGAACAAATAAAATCAATATATATCCAAATGATATCAATTTTACAATAGATATTGATATGAATAAACTATGAAAATTATTTAATAAACAATTGACCAACAAAATGATGCCAAATTTAAACTACCAATTTGTTAAATATGTAATCAAAATCATGCTAAAAAAATCTCAAATATCCCCCTACATCACATACATCTCTCCCCATTTTTGTCTCGAATAGACAATCCGGTGAAAAGATTAACCAATCAATAAGTATCTAGCATGAGAATATACCAATTTGATACCAATTCGAAAGAATTGAAATAGCTAGATAATCATGAAACAACCAGCTAAATAAGATAAAGTAATGAAAAATCAGTAGCTAGTAAACCACTGAATCACACAAAGAATATATCAAACTAATCAGGTGTGATAAACGGATTATATGCAAAAAGTCAATATGAAATAGTAAAACGTACATATAAATCAGTAAGTCCAGAAAGCTTCTAGCAGTACCAAAAAGTGTATCAAAATAAACCATGGGACTTTAAACAAGTCAAAATAAAAAATCCCAAACTCTCGTTCGAACGAGCCATGGATGTCGCTCAAACGAGATGAGGACGTCACTCGCACGAGACGTCACGCGACATGGAGATGTCGCTGGAACTACTTCTCGCGACAGGCCAAAATTTCCCAGTTTCCTATAAATATCTTATATTTTTGCCTAGTGACAAAAATTCTAGAAAAAACACAGTGGAAGGTCCTGACAATAGAATAATAATGATAACATAGTAATCTTTTTACCCAAAATGCAAAAACGCATAAAAATTAATAATGCGAGTAACATGCAAACATAGTACCGATGTGCTCAAACATGGACATGGAATTAATGGGCGTGAAACTACAACAAATGAGTCACAATTATAACACATCGAAAAGATCAAGAAGCTCTAATTGATGGCGATAAATCATCAAACTTTATCATAGCCATATGTTAATTAAAGTGTGAGCTTAATGAACAAAACATATAACATGCACACAAATCCAGAATTTTTATGATTATACAAACAATGGCGTCAAATTGCAATGTTTCAACATTAGGATTAGTTGTGCAAACCCGTTTAAATTTTCTCCAACCAAACTCCCTCATAAACATACTTTTTAAAGATCTTTTGAGATTTCTAGCCTTATCAACTTAGATAAAATCTTATTGTCCCTTTTTATTAACATATTGCCTTTTCTTTTGGTCTCTTTTAAATGGTGGCTTTCACGATGAGTTAATTTTGAACTTTCACAGCCCTTTCCGGTGAATCACTCATCATTTTTTCAATTAGGTACCAATCAAAATCCTCACAGTAAACAACTCTTACATGCACACTTATTCTTAAGTCTACTTACGCATGGATGACAAGATTGAGATAAGAACGCCTCACTAAATTCAAATATGCAAGAGGAGTCAAACATCAATATAAACTCATTAATGTGTGCAATGTTGGCATATATACAAAGTTGAATCAAAATGCATATCAACTTCAAAACAACCCCATATAAACAATGATTAAGATCATTCTAAGCATCGATAATAATGACCAAATTCCTAGACACATGGATAAGGAAAAGATTGGGGGGGGGTCCAAGTACACCAATATGCCACATTAGACATGTAAACTCAAAAACAAAATCCTAAAATCTTTTTGTCTTTTCAAACATATTTTGACTCAAATAAAGTCAAAATATTTTTGGATTTTTGAAAAGTTTTCTCCAAAACAAAATCTTTTTGTATTTTTTCAATAGGACTCAACCAAGTGAAAAAATATAATACAAAATGATACACATGTCACTATACTAGCAATGAATATATTCTGAAGCAAACTAGCATATGAAAAACATGGCAACACTATCATCCTTTAGATTTAGTATGGAAAGAATCAAGTGAACCCAAACGAGAATCATGGATTTTTATTCCTAAAGCCACTAAATCCGATTTCCTAACCCAAGTAGGTGTGAAACGACGCACGGGGGATCGGGTAACCGGGGCAACTTTATTCCTAAACTTCCAAGGATCTTGTCATAGGTCGTAACAATAACGGCTAAGGTGACATTTCCTACCACAAAACTAGAAAGTGTAGCGATGGTGCGAATGATTACTTATATGTGGACCTTTTCTAACCTTCCTAGTATTTCTCACACGTGCAGTGGGAATGGGAACAACTCTCTCATCAAAACCTATACCTACCCTATCTCCTTTAATTTGGACGATGCCTAAGATCTTATCTAACTTATCTGACCTAGCCTACAAATCAAACTTAAATCTAGATGAGTCTCTCAATTTATCCTCCAACTCATTAATCGTAGACTCAAGCAAACTCCTAGACTCATCAAACTCCAAAATCTCCTTTTTCAAAGACTCCATCAAACCACGGAGATTATCTCTCTCACCCTCGACATAATCTAATTTCTCCCTAAAACTCTTCTACCCTTCCCTAAGATCCTCAATCAAACTATCATTATTTTCTATGGCACGCTCATTCAACTTAGCTTGGAATTTTGCATTTGCCTTTTTCACTTTCATAGTCTCGGTATACAACTTATTAAATGCAACTTGTAACTCTTTCACATCTACTTCCTCTTCGTCACTCTCTTCACCCTCACGAACATGGAATTCGCTCAAAACCTCCTCGAAAGTGTCATTCACATGAGAATCGCCATCGCTCACATGACATGCCATAAATGCAACAAAGTTACGATCAATGGGGGAACCCTCTCCCTCTTCCGGATCACTATCACTTAAGGTGTCACTATGCTTGTCCTCTTTCTTAAGTCTAATGGGACACTCCTTAACTTTGTGATAGTAACCCTCACACCCAAAACACTTATCCGACTTATCTCTCTTAGGATTTTCAAACTTGTCCTTAGAAGTGGGATCAACTGTGATGTTCTTGAATTTTTCAAATTTCTTGGCATCTTTCGATTGCTTTTGAAACTTAATAAATTTTTTAAATTTCTTTGTCAACAAAGCAACATCCTCAAAATCGAAATCGGAATCGGAATCTGAAACATTATTTTCCTCCTTCCGGGTTTTCAAAGCATTACCCTTTTCTTTCTTAGGCATTTTCTTGGAGGTAATCATGTGAATTTCATAGGTTTGTAAGTCACCTACAATCTCTTCTAGGTTTGTTAACTCTACTTTACCGAAGGAGTTTAAAATAGTCACTTTCGTATCAAACCTCCTAGGCAACGCACTAAGGATTTTCTTAATGACACGATTTTCAGGAATTTTTTCACCTAGGTTAAACGACGAGTTGACGATATTGGACAACCTAGCATAAAACTTATCAAAAGTCTCACTTTCTAACATCCTAATGGTCTCAAACTGTGTACTGAGATTTTGAAATTTTGACGCCCTAACCGTGATAGTTCCCTCGTGAGTGAGTGCCAAAATATTCGAAGCCTCTTTAGATGTTTCACAAGTAATAATTATATTATATTCTTCTGATCTGACATGTGAAGAAATAACGTGAAAACCCTTAGAATTATATTGTGACAATCTATGTTCAGTTTTTATCCATGACTCGACAGGGTTTAAATTAGTGACCTCACCTAAAATAGTGACAGGGGGTGTCCAACCTTTCTCAACCGCTATCCATACACGCTCATAAATGGATTTTAATGCACTTTTCATCCTCATCTGCCAATAGCAGTAATTAGTGCCATAAAAAATAGGATTTTGAAAAAGTTCATTATTTCCAAAATTCATCTTTGAAAACACACGGGATCACAAAACAAATAAATTGTGTTTTCTAGCTCTGATACCAATTTGATAAGGGGGTGGTCCCTATGTGTGTGTTTCAAATCAAACCAATTTTCACAAAAAATTATCCAACTTTTAATTAGCACAAAACCAAGTTGTGAAAAAACAATTCTTACTTGAATTTTTTTTTATCTTGATTAGTCCTAAGCATACATCTATTGATTAAAGCAAGTAAAGTAAAGTAAAGTAAAGAATACTCACAACGCTGGATGTACGAGGAAAAACCCAATACGTAAAACAACCTCGGACGGCCCAAGCTAGACAATCACTATGAATGTGGAATTACAACAAACAGACAAAATACTCACTCAACGACTCGATAACCACGGGTCTTGACGCCCTTCTGATATTCAACCACTCATCTCACAGTGCCCACACAGAAAGTCCTTATTCCACAATACATGTCGACAACACACACGTCCATGTATGTCTCGGTGTCCACCGAATGGCTTTGATACGTCTGTGATGTCGAAAAAGAAGTCCTTCTCTTTTCTTGATTGCAAAACACTGATGTTCGATTGTAGAACAAACCTTCTTGGTGCATCAAGATCATATAAACATATAATAATGATAAGTCGGATCTTTGCAAACTCTAAGAATGTGTTTAAGCTTTAAAACCTTAGAAAAACATGTGCAAACACGTTTCTGGATCGTAAACTATTTTTCCAGGATGCACACTTAATAATTCTAACGAAACCATGCTTTAAATAGTAAAAGATCACCGCCTCGAAAATAGTGTCATTCGAACGAGGTCGGCCTGTTGTTCATGCAACATAGCCATCTCATTTGAATGAGCCAACTTGTCATTTGAACGACGTCGCGTGTCAATTTGACTTTTTGACTTTTTCTTTAAAGCATCTCTTCCAAAAGAGATCCAAATAAGTCATGCTCTTTTTTGAGCTTATCTGAATAAAACGTAGTGTAAAACACTTAAAACACTTTTAAAACATTTTAAAACATTTTTCCTTATAAAATTACATCCTTATTTGTTATAAAATCAATTTCGTGCACCATTAATTATACGCATTCATATGTGTGTGATCTTGGAATGCAATTAACTTGAAGATGAATAAGCTTGCACCAATTAAACTTCGTCATGATTAATTCTTTGATGCTTTGCTGCAACATCTTCAATTTCTTTAATACGTCATAGACCAAGTGGGATCGTAAAAAAATAAAATCTCCCTGTGACATATTACAAACACAGTTTTGTTCACGGAATTAAGTCAAAACAATATAGGGACTCAATTGGAAATTTATGTCCTTACAGTGTGGTTTAATCGCGTTTGCATTTACCTCGAGGGCTTCACGACCTCCTCGGGGTGGATTCTATGGGTACAAATCAAGGGACTTATACCTTTTAAATCCTCTATGCATTAACCAAAAGAACTTCGATGCTTCCTAAATATAGCTAAAAGATTACCCTCTTTCTCTTTATCTAGGCTAGAGGAGACAATAATAGGAAATGTCTCATCCTCTCCAAAATAATCATATTTAATGTTGGATGCTAATTTCTTTAATTGAAGGGTGGGAAATTTTTCATCGGAGGGAACCGTGCGTGACTCCCTTAGTGTAAATTCCTTGAATCTTAAAACCTAACTTATATCTCTCATGTCCTTATCTGACGTTATCTCATCTAATGCCACTCTTCACTCTCCTACCTCTTTCTCAAAATCGGTGACGTCCCTTCGCTCTCACCACTCTAAATAAGGCATGATCCTAAGCCATCCCCATTGAAATTTCCCTCTACATTCCCCTCTACTATCTCCTCAATAAGATCCACTGAGTGAATATCATCCTCATCACCCACTTGACTCGCGATATTGAATATATTTGTTTCTAAGGTCATGTTACCCAAAGTGAGTTGTATTTACCCATTTCTAGTGTTAATCAGGGCATTAGTCGTAGATACGAATGGGGCATCCAAGAATATTGGGAACATGATTACTTGGGGTGATGGAGGCTTCCATGTCCCAAATGACAAAATCTACAGGGAAGTATAAGGTGTCAACTTGGACTATCATGTCTTCAATCATGCCTCGTGGTATTTTCACACTAAGATCCGCGAGTTGGAGAGTGATTTTTGTGGTCTTGAGGTCCCTCAAATCGAGTTGCCTATATATGGAGTAGGGAATAATGTTGACACTCGCCCCTAAATCAAGTAAGGCCTTTTCTATTTGATTCTCCCCAATGATGCATGAAATGGTAAGTGCACCCGGATCTTTAAATTTTGGTGGGAGGTCATTAAGTAGAATAGAGCTCACATTTTGTTCTAGAACGATGTTCTTTCTAACCTTTAGCCTTATTTTCACCATCAATATTTCCTTAAAGACTTTAGCATAGGCAGAAATTTGTTATATAACATAGAGAAAAGGTTAATTCAGCTTGACTTGCTTAAATACATCCATCACATCATTATGGGGGATTCCTTTTTGTGGAGGAACCAACCTTTGAGGTAATGGCGCAACGGTGGGTGGTTTCACTACGACTTCAGGCTCACTAGTGTCATTATTGTCACTCTCATTTAAGGGGGCATATTCAGCCCCTTTTGTACTGGGGGGAAACCTCCTTGTCTTTAGGTGTGTAGTGTTGGGGAGGTGATAGATCAATAACTCACCCACTACGTAGAGTGGTAACATCTTGACATTGATCTTGATGTTCAATGGAAGTAGATCTAATACAATTTTAACCTTAGGAAGGTATTTGACCTTGGGCCGGAAACTTACCCTTCTCTTGGATACTTAAATATGATTGCAACCTAAAGATATTAGCATTTATTTCGGTAAATATGCGGTCATACTTAACATTGATTGCATTTTGGGATTGGATTAATTGATATATAGTATCTTCGGGATTTCTTAGTTGTGGGGTGATATATGGTGTGAGAGGTGGTGCTTTCATATGTGGAGCTTGTTGGAAATGTGGAGGTGGACGTGGGACAACATGTGAATTAGGATTCAATGTAACATGTTGTTGCCTGTAGCTAAAACTAGAATGGTTCCTCCAGGAAGGGTTGCAAGAATTCCCAGGTGGGGAATATAAATTACCCTTAAATTCCCCTATTGCATCCACTTGTTCATGTAGCATTACCTTGTATGAAGGTAACGTCGAGCATTCCTTCGTTGAATGGCCTGCCTCACAAATTGCACACACCTTTTATTTCATGGGTCGAGTTAATTATCTTAGCCTTGATCCGACTACATCTCCCACATGATAAAGGCCTGGTGCTAAAGGAGCGATGGGAGTTTGTCAAACCCAGTTTTGGGTATTAGGGTAAGATTTGTCCCACGATTGAGTTGTCTCAACGATAAAATTAAGGTGGGCATCTACATCATGTTCATCTAGTTCCCAAAATGGTCTCTCGTACATTGTCTCAATGAGTTATTTAGACGCTATACTTAGCCTGTGGTTAAAGAAGGATATGATACAGTATTTCTCAAAAGCATGATGAGGGCATGTACTAACTAACTCGTTGAAACATTTGTAACATCGATCAAATGACTCATTTTCTTATTGTCAGAATATTTGAATTTATGTTCGACGTTGGGGAAAAACTTTAAGAGGAATTTGAAGGTCATCTCCCTCCATGATACAATTGAGTTTGGTGATAAAGACCAAAGCCATGTATTAGCTTTATCCTTTAAGGAAAAGGAAAAAATATTTAGGCGAACGACATCTTATGTGCAAGCTTGATCACTAAATGTATCGCATGCCTCTTCGAACTCATGAATGTGTAGATAAGGCTTTTCCGAATCCAAGTCATGAAATGTGGGAAGAATTTGTATCATCCCATTATGAGAATGGAACTGTCCAGCATCGTATAGAAGTAGAATGCATCCTGGGGTGACAGTTTTCTCGGCATAGAGGATTTCTCTCATGGGATGATATGGAATCTCACCCTCACCCATACCAAAACTAGCATGCTCAGGCATGGCTCTCTCTCTAATCAACTCAGTATCCTCACTCGGTGTCCTAGAAGTGTGAATTGTAATGGAATTTGGGGGTGTAGGAGTTGGAACCCAAAACTGAGGTTCATTAGGAGTGTGTTGTGTATCGGTATCATACTCAACTATCGAATTTTCATGAATGCGAGTGGGAGTTGCTTGAGGAGTTTGTTGCATATTTTTCATGAACGAACTTTGAGAGATGTAAATTTTTGTGATTTTATTCTTTTCCAAATTTTTTTGGATTTTTTATTTTATAATTGTTTGGTCTTTTTGAGATTTGGAGTCAAATTTTAGATTAAATCGACCTAACCTAATAGTCTACCTAATTCCCCAGCAATGGCGCCAAAATTTGATGCGACTTATAAAGTGTCTCTATTGCATGCTAATTTTGGTTCAAGTACAAATTGGTCACGTAAGTAATAAAATTGGTAAGACGAGATCGAATCCTCAGGGAAATAGGACATGGAATCTGACGACAATAGGTAAGCTAACAAATCTAAGCTGACTCGGAAAAAGGAAAGGAAAAGGTGATGATTTTTTGGAATTTTATATCTACTAATTAAATGCAAATTAATTAAACTACGTATGCAGGAGTACACTAACTGTAATTGAATAAATATGAATGAGAAAAATTGGTTGGGCTATAATCCCTTGAACCCTATTATGGTTACCGGATATAAAAGCAATCATAAATTTAATAATTAATTAAACCCAAACATTATTAATTTCAAGCATTACATATATGAGGTTACCATCCCGCATCATACATTATCAGTAATAGAAACAAAGCGGTGTCGACATAGCTGACACGCGCGTCGCACACTTAAACACCCTGGTTAGCTTGGGCAAACAAGGTTAAAAGCCCTACAATTGTTGCAACAACTACTTAACATGATTTAATCATTTATTTAATTCAGAGAATTACTTTTATTTCCATACAAACCACATCAGGTTGGGTTTATGCATCCCAACCTTTAAAAATCTAGCTAGACATGATGAAACTACAATTAAGCAAAGATTCTACATTCCATGTAAATAAACTCATGATTACAAGATATCTAAGCATGTATGAATTACTTATATCACAAGTATAATGAAATACTATAGAGAATAACAATATAACAATATGAATCTTACTAATCTTGAAGAAAACCTTGAATTAGATGCCAAATAATGGAAATATTCTTAAAAAATAATCAATACTATGCTTCTCCTTTCAAAAAGCTTCCCAAAATTATGTAAAAATTTCTTAAAGTATGTCTGGTGGTAACCTAAGATATATGACTCTCGTTTTACTAAGATTTGGATTCAAACACAACTCTAATTTTACAAAAGAAAATTAGAAATTCTTGCCACCGAACAGGTATGAAAATTTGCTCTTCACTAGGCCGAATCAATACAAAAATTCCAGTGTTGACGCGAAAATGTCAGGTCTTGATATCTTCAAAAAATTTCTAACTCTTTTTTTGGTTTTTCAATGCTTTCTTCTCAACTTTGAATCTTCATAACTTTTCCCTCGGACCTCGGATTTAGATGTCGTTTCTTCCTATGCTCTTGTGGACTCCTGAACTTTAACTTCTTCTGGGCTCTTTGTCCAAATTTCGGCCGTAAAATTACTATTTTTCCCATGACTTTCCTTCACTTGTAACTTTCTTGAGTTTGAGTTTTCTCTTCTCTCTAATTGTGTAAAATACCTACAAAATTTACGACAAATACACAAAACTCAATGCACTACATAAAGAAGGCCAATAGTAATAATATGAGATAAATCAGATCTATTTACACCAAACAAGATGATAAAATCCTCTAAACTAAGGGGATAACTACGAATAATTAATGCCTAATCAACTCCCTTCAAGCCTCGACACTCTTTTGTTTTTCAACCTCTTCTTAGTAGATAACTCTGAAATCCACCACTGTCTTAGAATGCATGGATGGGGATTAGCTACCGTCAAAACATACAAAGGCCTTTCCTTCATATGCACACCACGAACCAAGAACGGAAACCTCTGCGGGAAACTATTTCTCCTTTTTGGGATGATAATGAACCTGGTGCCAAATTGATCTCAAATAAAGTATATATAAAGGACTTGGATTAAAAAAAATATACGGGTCTAAACATGCATGTTGGTAGAAATTAAATCATGAAAAAAATACACACAAAGTGGGACTTTTGAGTGGAATGATTTTTCTCTTAAAAGAGATAAAAAAAACTGTCAAAAGTCTTGTAGAAATATTTTTTCCACACATAATAAAGGTGATAAAAAGTGAGTGGAAAAGTTGGCAGTTAAATAAGAAAAATGACAAAACTGGGAAAAAATATCTAGGTCCTTCGAACGACTTTTGAATGTCATTTGAATGTCATTTGAATGACTTGGTTCTAACGATATTCTAACGAGAAAATAGGGTAAAAATGCAAACTCTCGTTTGATATCTCGTTTGAATAAAAGTTCTAACAAAAAAATAGGAAAAAAAATGAAAAATGTTCATTTGATACCTCATTCATTGTTCGTTCGATTGAACTCGTTTGAATGAGAAAAATATCCTTCGAATGATAATTCAAAAAACACAAAATTACTTTTCAAGGCTAAAACTTTTGTGCAAAGATGGATCATGATTTTCTGAGAAATATGAAAAGTCGTTATGAAAAAAATTTAATAAAATGGCATCCATAAAAATATATCCAAGAATCTATACATATTAAATGCATTCATACCTTTAGAGACCATGGAATCCAAATGTTAATGATGTTAAACATGGCATGAAATCGGCGAGTATGAAATCTTCACTATAGACTTGGCCGCTATGTCTTCAACTTAAACTTAAAATTTCATAGGCTTGGAAGGATACCACAAACATCTTGTAACACCCCGTATTTTTAATGACTTTAAAAATGGGATTAATTAGAATTATTTGTGGGAAAAATTGAAAATTAATCCGGATATAAATAATACTCGAGAAAAAAGTAATATTTGTTTTATGTTGAATATTACTTGTGATTGAAAGTAATGTATATGATTATGATTTTATAAAATTGTCACGAGTGATAAATATGACAATTAATAGCATTTTGAAAACATTTATCAAGTAATTTATCATAATTAAAATCGATTATTGATTACACATGTTAGGTTCACGCACACTCCCTTGAGTTTCCACACCTCTCATCTAATGTGCACACCTAACGTTCTTGTACTTATCCCACATAACTATCATACCCATGCTATCTCGAATAACGTATATAATCGATCTTATCAAGTCTACTCTCCCGTACCTCCCATACAACACGCTTCATTATTAACATTTCTCGCATGTTATTCAGTTCTCATATAACATTCACATAAGTTATGCTTAATCATCATAATTAAGTGTCACTAATTAATTAATAAATCATTTCAAAGTTACCATTCAACTTCAAAAATTAAGTTTCACTACTTAATTAAATATAGATATTCCCAATGTATTTTAAATTCTGAAATTAAGTTTACCTCTACTTAATTTATCATTTATATATATATATATATATATATATATATATATATATATATATATATATATATATATATATTCATTTACATGTATACTCTCGGATATAAGTGTAATATCATGAAGTATATATTTCACACACAATATATACTATTAGGATTTTGGTTCGGATAATCATCGATCCCAATCATCCTATCATTTACATTCGTCCGGATATAACTCGACCCCAAGATAAATGTTATGCATATGTATATTGGTTCGGATAATCCTCGACCCCAATATCTTTCATCTTCTATTTCGACGGATACTCATCGACCCAAATCGATGTTTAATGTATTGTTCCGGATAATCGTCGACCCCAATACAGAATTAAGCATACTTTATATATATCTATATAATAAAGTAAGAAACTTAAGTATGTCATAAGATACAACAATGATGTCATCAATATGATTTTTTTTTACATTTCCTACTTTACCCCTCAAACATTTGAGTTCCCCCTCTTTTCCTACACTTAAATTTATCTCCCACTCTTCCTCAAAATTCAAAAAAAGGGTAAGTTAGTAATATTATTCAAACAAAAGCACCTGGTACTCACCAACCACACAAAAGACACCCAACACAAACGTGAATCCATCTCTCTCCCCCATTTAATCTCTCAGACTCATTTCTGAAACACACGTATAACCTTATCGCTATCCCTCTCTTTTATCGGCAACAACTCCGGATTTGAATTTTAATATTTTTTTTGCAGTTAAGAACCTCCTTTTATTTTGGAATATCAGATCTCTCAGGTAAACTCTCTAATTTGTGTTTTTTTTTAAGACTTTTAGATTTTAGGCATTTTGGAATCTCAGATCTTTCAGGAATCTCACATCTTTCAGGAATCTCAAACTTTTAGGAATATTGATGTTAGATTTGGGGGTTAGGGTTTTGATATTAAAATTTTGTGTTGATTTGACATGGTTTCTTGACTTATGTATTAAAGATGTTAGAAATTTTAGCCGTGAACGTGACCCATCCAGAATCATAAGATCCTACGGTACCTCTTCATTTATTTCATTTTTAGTATACATAGGTTGATGTTTTTTCTTCGTAATGTGCCCCTTTGTTGTTTTTGTTTATTAGGTTTTCTTGATTTGTGAACTACGTATTGTGTTGTAGATTTGGTGGTAAAACAACCTATGGTTTTATTCACTAACAGTTGTCTTTCTATTTTTCCAGTGTATTATAACTAAAGACGAGTTACCTGGAGTACAGACTACTAAAGCAACACAAATGAGGTAATTATGTTGATATCTCTTGCATCTCATGTTGTAGTTGTGTGTCTGTGAAAGATTATGTGTTCTCTCTACATGTTGTTTTGGGTGCAAACCTATAGGGGTTTGGTTTGGTTTGCATTTTAGTGATATTTTAGGTATGAATTAATTTGAGGTTCGTTTTAATTTACTTCGTTTTTAAAAAGTAAGATATTTTAGATATTTTTCTGGGTGCAAACCTTGATGAGTTTGGTTTGGTTTTTTAAATTGGAATTTAGTGTTTTAGTATGGATTTTTGTGATTTAGGTGATTTTATCTAGATTTGGTGTGTCTGGTTCAGATATTTCCTAAGATTTTAGTTCTATGTATTGTTTATTCAATACTCTCCATCATTTGTGTTCCAAGTTTTGGGATACTTGAGGTTCAAAGTTTCTTTAGAGATAATTTTGTTTTAGACTTTTATTTATGCTTTTGATTTGGTGTTTATTTTTGTTTTCATAGTACTATGCGAACGTTTATATCTCTTATTTGGATGTTTATATTCATTATATGTTTGTGGATATTGCAAATGTCCTTCAGAGGGATTGAACTTGGATGGATTACACCTGTGAGAGTTGAAAAAAAAGCATTGAATACAAATTTAATCGTCTTGCAAATTGGAATTCTGGAAATCAAACACCATGTTGGTGGAGGGGGTGAAATGCAAATCCGAATATGACCCAGTAGTGTGCGCCCTTGATTTGAGGTCCATTAATCTACCAGGTACCTTAAGCTCTAGCGTAGGTGGGTTACAGTTCCTAACTTATCTCGACGTTTCTCAAAATGGATTTTCTGGTTTAATACCAAAAGTTATTGGGAACTGCTCCAAATTGGAAAATCTTTATTGAAACACTAATCAATTTGATAGCCAAATTCCTACTGAAATAGACAATTTGTCTTCTTTAAGGCCTTTAAATTTGCGCAACAGGAATTTGTCTTCATACTATCTAGACAAATTCCCTAGGAATTTGGAAATGATTTTCAATGGTTCTTCTAATGAAATGATATTCTCCTAGTAAGATTATTTTCAGTTGGGCAGTGAATATTGACCCAACTTTTTTTTATTCAAATACCTTTTCATTTCAGTTTGGATATGTTCTAAAAAGTCTATTTACCTATTTTTTGTTGAAATAGTATGTTGGGGTGAATGGGTATAGATTATAATGAGTTATATTGTCCTTTCATTTTACTACTTCTTTCATTTTGCTTATGGGTTTCCATTTGCAGAGTTGACATCTAAAATGGGTTTCCATCGCATCAGCTTTCGCTTCGGGTGCAAAAGAGTTATCTATCAGACCATTTTCAACATTATCAATATCTCAAAGTTAACCATTGATAAAAGAAGCAAGCTAACAGGAAGAAAGTTGTGAGATAAGAGCTCAAGCAAGAAGATTTGTGATACGAGTCCAAAAGGTATATATATATATATATATATATATATATAATTGAAGGATAGACAACAATTTAAAATATAAATAACCGCATACTATAATGATTGGCATAAACCTCATGCGTATCATTAAATTAAAGTCTTAAGTCAACATAATGAATGGATATCACCACATACTCAACATAAAACACAAGCATATCTAGATTATAAGAGCCGCTGACCTGAACCAAACTTGGATTGAACAGAACATTAGGAATCTTAAATCTATCAGATCTGATTTCTATTGGCCCGATCCGTGTCGATCCCCCACCCTGCAGTTTCCTCCCATTTTAAGGGATTTTAGATCTTTTGGTAAAATTATATTTACTATCTCATTCCTTTAATTGCTTAAAATTTTCATCCATAACTATTTTATAAAAGTACTAAAGTTTTTCAAATGTTTTTTTTCAGATTCAAAAGTTGACAGTGATGGGAGAAAGGTTGTACTTGTACCTGGCAGTTTCGGAAAATGCAGTTAGCTCGGCATTAATAAGAGTAGAGGATGGAGTACAAAAGCCAATTTATTACACTAGTAAGGCCTTCCGAGGAGCGGAGATCAGATATTCGAAGATGGAAAAGTTGGCACTGGCACTGGCACTGATCGAAGCGAGTAGAAGAATGAAGCCATACTTCCAGGATCATACCATAGTCGTATATACCGATATGCCGTTGAGGCAAGCTCTTCACAAACCAGAAAAATCAGGGAGATTGATGTACTGGGCAATATAACTCGGTGAATATGATATAATTTATGAGCCTAGATCGTCATTGAAAGGGCAAGCAGTAGCAGATTTTATAGCAAAGTTCACTTATCCTGATACCCCCGAGGAGCAAAAGCTGAGCATCGACCAACCTGTGGATGCTACAGGATCATCAAATTTAAACCCTGATCAACTTAAGATGGTCGGAGAGCAAGAGGAGAAGGTCGACGAGCAACGAGGTGTGGTAGAAATGGAGATAAAGGAGCAAAAAATATTCCATCGAGGAATTTTGTCCAATAAGAAGTTTGAGGACGAAATACCTGTATGGAACCTATATGTGGATGGCTCATCATGCACCTCGGGTAGTGGAGCTGGGATTGTATTGAAAAGTCCAGACGAGATCGATATAGAATATGCCCTGCGCTTCTAATTTCAAGCTTCTAATAATGAGGCCGAATATGAAGCAATGATTGTAGGTCTTAGTCTGGCAAAAACCATGAAGGCAGAGCAGGTAATCGTGTGCAGTGACTCACATTTGATTTCACTATAAATATATGTATTCCCTTATCCAAAAGAGAGAGATCCGACAACGATGAGAGACCATACTACTGACATGGCACAATGAAGTGGAGACACGTGTCAATCTACATGGCACTAACAAACACTTTTGAACAATACCTTGACTCCGAGGAACTCAATTTCCCCGACCAGCTCAGATACTCCGAGAAGTAGGTGCTCACCGAGCAACTCATGGATACCGAGATACTTAGGCGGTCCGAGCAGCTTAGGCGGGCCGAGTTGTACCTCGATCAGAGCATTTATTATTAGATAATTAAGAGGATTAAATGCGCATTAAATGCTTATTTTAATAATACGGATGTATACGCTTGTTGAATAGCTATGTATTATCCATTCACATGTATAGCCTCAAGGCTATAAATACATTGTATCATCCTCATTGGGGAGGGGACCAAAATTTCTTGAGGATAATCATACTTCGAGAATTCCTAAACAGTCAATAAAAACACAAACAGTGGACGTAGGCCATTCATTCAAGGCTGAACCACTTTAAAATCTCTCGTCTCATATTTATTTTTATCTGTGATTAAATAATTAGAGATAGTCTAATTTTTTACATCAACAGCTGATATACATGTCTGGGTAGATGATAGACTGTGCACGACGTACATCGTCAACTGTCCACGATGTACATCGTCAACTATTCACTTTAATTTTATCTCTAATTACTTTTTGAATTATATATTGTCTCTGTTAATATATTATTTTTTACAGAAATTTTCAGCATCATGTCAAAAAATTAGCCTCGAGTACAACACATGTTGCCTATATGATATCCTACATAAATAAAAGAAGACGTCATACTGGAGTTGGATAGAATTATATATTGTCTTTTTTCATGTTATTTAACATGAATTGAAGTTGGATATTTATCAATTCGAAGCATTTTCCTACATTGTTTGTCTTGGTAATGAAATAGCATGTAGGTGATGTCATAATGTTAAAAAAATGCATCCATTGTAGTCTCTGTCAGCTGCATTACAGAATTAGGGCTGCATTAGTTTACCATTTCTATTCAACCATTTAATTATGTTCTTTTAGTAAATAATTTTGTTGCCTTAATAAAGAATTTTATATCACGTGTAAATTGTGTATTTACTTGCAGATGCCAATTGAAAGGGGCATTTTGGGTTGCATTATATATGTTTCTGTCATTGTACGAACCTTTACTTTGTCAGTGTGGGTTGTTGGTGTTAGTATTAAACATATGATATTTGTTTTGTAATAGATCTTCTCCCACTGGCTTATTTGGCTCGGGAACCCTATGTTTCTGAGCTACTCATTCACTCTCGATCGCCTTCAAAAGGAACCGAAACTTTTACGGGTCTATGCTGAGAGAATTCAGAGGCAGATGTAAGAGATGGCAGTTGGAACTACTGCGCATTCATTTCTTCTGCAGATGCATTAGTTGCCATTCAAGAGGAAGTTTCTACGATTGATAAACATCTCAAAATTATGATTTCTTTGATTTATGAGTTTCTACAATTGAGCTTACTTCCCCACAACCCCAACCTTTATTTATAAGGTTCCTCAATTTTTTAAGCTAAATTTTTTAAGATGAATTTTTAATTGAGATGTAGAAGCAATTTTAAATTGGAATTACTAAACATGTATTGCAACATTGGTTTTATTTTCAGGTTGTGATTCAGTAATAAGAAATTCAATTCTTTATCTACACGGATGCTAAGATCAAGATTTCATTACCATAGTATGGCATTTATGATGTGTTTGGACCTAGAATTTTTAGCATGGAAAATGCAGGCCCCAATACCAATGATAGACAATTCTTAATATGCACTGTCAAGACACCTTAGCTAGATCAAAGGCATGTTTTGTTTTGTTTTGCCTGACAGTACCGATGTTGTAACTTATTCTTAGACATTTTGTTTTGGTTTTGTTCTCCTACTTGATTTCTTTTTTGTGTTAATAACGTATACATTATTATATTTGTGTTTTAAGGTACTAATATGGTTGTTGCTCTTATGTGTTCATCCTACAACGAATGCAATGTGTAGTATATGCAATGGATAGTTTATTATATAAATAATTGGAATATAATTATGTTTATATCAGTCCACTAGTGCAACTCCCACCCCCAAACAAATGTGGCCCTCTTTCGTGACCGATTTCTTTCTTGGGTGGACCGAAGATCTGCCTCACAAAATGGGTATCCCAATAAATTATTTCTTCTCAACGGATAGTTTTTTATCCCTTATTAATTTCCATGTGTTGTGTAGTATTTAATATGTTAAGTGTTGTTAATTTTTCAACCTTACAGATTTTTCCCTTTCCTTATTCCAATAATAAATAAAATCAGATATGATCGAGGAGATTAATATAATGATATTCTTAGAAAAACAAATCGAAGGTAAGAATTCAAGTTAATATGAATGGTCGATTATATTTATAAAAATGGAAAACATGAAGGTCTCTTACGATTGCTAATGAGAAACGACTATGTTTTACATCTTAATCTATTAAGCTAACTTCAATTATAGAAAGTGTTTCAATTCAAGTATATCATGAAAACTCCTTAGATTAGGCCCAGATCAAGGGAAATTTGTGTTACTTGAAACATATTATAATTTTTAATAGAGTAAGTTCAAACATAATATTCCCCATAAACATGATGAAATTTATAGGATTATATGTTTGATACAATGATGTATATATGTCAATGAGAGAGAGAGTGAGATAGATTAAGTGTTGATAGAGACAATAATGGTGAGAATAAAAAAGGTGTTTAAAAAAAATAAGAAACCTTTTTTATAATTAAAAAAAATGGGCACCTTAGGTTGAGAATATATAAGAAAATGGGAGGGGAGATTAGTGTATTGATCGGGGAACCCATTAGTCACTTTGAGAAAAGTTAAAATCTTAGAAGATAAAAAGCACAGTAAATAAAAGACATGTGTAAGGACATGATTTTATAAATGTCCGTTATCAATTTAATATGTCGTATCCCAATACACCGTCGAAGAACGTTCAAGATAAAATATGCATCGAGACGGATTTGAATATCAAGTTCTTCAACAATCAAGACTCCGCAATATGAATATGGTTAAGATTATGTTTTTGTTCCATAATTATTCACTTTAATTTTGGGATATTTTCATAAATTATTTTATAAGTGTTGGAGCAGAGATTTAAATGTTTTTATCAAAAATATATTTTTAGGAGTGTTTGAGGCAGTGCATTTAACGAGGAAAAGATAGATGAAAAAGTTTTAGTTTTTAACAATCTCATTCAAACGACACCGTATGTCGTTTAAACGACAATCTGTCGCGCGATGTGTACCTATCATTCAAATGATAGTGTATATCGTTCAAACGACATGTTGTCTCCCTTCAATGACCCACCGCCTTAATTTCTCTATAAAAGAGTCTTTCCAACTCCAATTTTCAGAAGAAGTATTTTTCCATTTTGCAAATAGTGAAAATCTGCAGAAAGTTTTTGGCTTCTTCCTTTAAGGTTTAAACATCTTATTTTCAATTCACAAAACCGTCTCAATCTTATGTGAATTATTTTGGAACCCAATATCAAAACTTTGATATTATTGAAATCTTTAAAGAGAGGATAAATGTACACCGGACTGAGGTCAAACTAGGGAGAGCTGCGATATTCCTGGGCTGAAGATAGGAGTGCAATTTTTAAGGTTCGCTGCGTGTGGATCTTTGCTGAAAATAGAACTGCGTGTTCTTGAGGACTAGTTGTGGTTGTTCCTTCGCAGACGACACCGACCGACACCTGCGGGTATTCTTGTATCAAAAATCTATTTCACTATAATCGTGTAAGTTATAATTTACAATTATAGTGGAATAAATTGTTTTGCCCCCGTGGGGGATTTTTCCTCATATTGTGACGTTATTTGGTTTCCTTCGAATTATTATTTCTTTATGATTTCATATCACTTAGATGCATGTGTTAGGACTGAATTAAAATTTTGGTTTCATTAGAAGTGGTTTTGTTGACACACAATTAAAATTGATTTATTTGAGAAGTCGCATTTATTCTACTGTAGCACTCTCAAATTGGTACCAGTGCTTTTTATTTGAAAAGTGAGTGCATACATTTTTTACAAATTGGCATCAGAGTTTTTTATTTAAATATTGAGTGAATACTTATTTTACAACATGATAAAGTAACATTTTGAGACAGAGTGATGAATAAAAAAGTATGGAAAACTTAAAAGTTCTCAATGAATTTAATTATAAAGAAAAAGCATAAGAAAATGCTGGAAATAAAATCGCCACGTCAGGTGGATAATTGTTCCTCAACATTCAATGTTGTATACCATTTTACAATATTTATATAAATGAAGGACGCAAATGCTATAATTGATGCAATCAATGAAGATTGATTACCTATTTTTCAATGACCAACGAGAGCTAACCGAAGAGAATGAAAAAGATAAAACAATATGAAGCATGGCAAGAAAAATATGTTTTATGAAGAACATGGATAGATAAATTGGTAACAAAGGAATGCATCTATATCATTTTGGGTTATATATTTATCGAACATGCGTGTAGTTTTGTAGAAGACCATTAATATAGTATAAATTATAAACCAGTCAGAAGAGGACACCTAGATTCATTTACTTACTAAAATGATGTTGGCTCATTTAATAATGAGATTGGAAAACATACTACACGGTCAGCTTAGGCAATCTGTTCAGACCTAGTAATTAAGACAAGACATTTAACTCTATCATTTAACAAAGTCAACTCTGTCAAATAGTAATAGAAATAAGTCGAGCAATGGGATGATGTCATTAGTGCTTCCACAACCTTGAAATAGACAAATATTCCCTCCCACTATCTGTGCCCATATTATCTTTACAACTAATCATCTATTACCATATAAAATGGGTAGTTGTCTAATATATAAAGACAAGACCCCTGACACACTCTAGTGAACTGGCTGAAAATAGTCCATAAATAAGTATTCCAACATCCCTATTTAGGGAGGCAACAATAAAAAAGATAACAAAAAAATGAGATTACAAACTCTCATTCTATTGAATCAATACTATCTACACTTGCACATGTGAACGTAGGAACCTCCTTGGGTAAAACTACATAAATCTAGCTTCACTCTTTTTCTATCATCCATCTTTATAGAGAATCCTAAATAGTTATTTCGTTGATTTTCATCTTTTATCTATTACCGCTTATAGTTGTATGCTCTATATATGATCAAATTAGCATACCCATTTTAGGTATTAACGGATTACTGTCATTTGTGGAAAAGCACCAAGCCAGTCGTTGCTTTCTACCATTATTATTTTTTCTTAAACTTGAGAGGATACATGTTTTCAAGTAAACCAGTGGATTACATTCCGTTTCATCTGCTTTTTGAGGGTGTAAGGTTATTTTTAATAAAATGTTACTCAATTCTATGTTAATCCTTAAATTCGCCACTAGATTTATCCTTTTATACAATTTTTGCACTAAAAATCATTGTACACCACTCTAGACATTATGACACTCTATTTTTCTGGAAATAATCTGAATATTGAAAAACCCAGAAATAAGTCAATCCACTGAAGGAAAACTTCCTTCAACACCTGTGGGTATGGGCGATTTGTAAGGAATCCTAATGAGCCTGCATTGAGGCCAGTAGGATATGCGATAGAGCATAAAACAATTAACACAGTTTTCTGAATCGAAAAAGCAAGCCTGAATTGAACTTGGTTACCCTAAAAAGGGGTGAGAACTCTGATAGAAGATGAGAGATAACACCCCTAGCCCTATACAAGTATTTTAGGTTTGCTAATTATGACATAGTAGCTAAAAACACCATAATATTGGATTAAGACATATGAGGCAACGATATGAAATCAAAGTACTCTAAATTAGGTTGGGATTACATATTCTATCTCACAAGATCAACCTCCACCATTATATTAAAGGGATATTATGAGGAACATACCCATTCCTTAGAAATCCCTAGTGTTCTAGGATGACTCAAATGGAATTTATGCATTTGATCGATTAGGACCAAGATCATCAAGGCCACACTAATACAAAGATCCTAGAGAATGTGTAAAAGATCCAAGAAGTTTTGAGATGACAAGGGTTGAATGCTTGTCTAGTTCATGACGAAGTGTGCAAGGATAGGCAATGGAAGATAATATTTTCCAGGAAGAGAAGTCTGCCAAGAGCCAAGGCCATAATGAGAGGATCATCGTAGTAAAGGCTAAGATACAAGATCAATTTTGGAAAGGGTCTATTCAATTCTTGGAATACCAATTGGGCAAAATAATCAAAACAACGAACCATTTGCATACGGTTTTATTAAAGGATCACCATTTATAACTATAGTAGTGGGTTATACAACCACTACTAGATTCATGACACCGGTAATTACACTATAAACTGTGAATATCCACACAAAATGAGACATGTCCTATGACGGTGACTAGGTGGTCATGTGCTAGGACCGTGACCAATCTAAAACCTTTCATGATACAGGTCATGACGAAGCCGTATGCAAATGGTGATCCTTTAATAAAACCGTATGCAAATGGCCAATCCATAACCAAATGGTCCAAACTCCCACGAAAGTGAGTTAGGGCCCTAGGTCGTGGCTAGGTGCATGACAAATATAATATTTTTAGTTATATTTAGTCATGTCCTTGGGAGGTGACCATTTTGAAATAGTGACGCTGGAGGTTATGGTCCAGGATCGTGATCCACTAACCATGACCATTTATTTTTTACATGCCATAAAACATAGTCACGATCCAAGAATGTGACCATGTTGCTGACGTGTAAAAAATAAATTGTCACTGTAGGTGGGTCACGGACTAGGGTCGTGATCATAACCTATACATATACACAACCAATGTCCTTTTCTCATTTCACGCGAACTCTCTTTATCTACATTGTTACTCTCTCTCTCACACATTACATCTCTCTCCTACGATGACCCTTTTTAGTTGGGTATCTTCTCCACTTGTTTTCTAATGAAATTGTAGGTGTTTCTGTAATATGTATATACTATATGTGTATGTATGTATGTGTACATATTTTGTGTATTTGTGGACATGTGAATTTCTACTATGTGTGTTTATGTATGTATATGTATTGTGTATGTTTAGGTGTATGTATATGTATATGTTTGTATTTATAGGGTTAAAATACCCAAATGAGACCCAAATGTGAAAATACCTGAACAAAATAATTCTTGACACTCAAGTATGAAAATACCCAAATTAAACAAACCCAAATGTGAAAAATACTTAAATGTTGTTTTTGAATTTTAAACCTAAGGCCTTAAAGGATTTTGAAGAGATTAAGGACATGGGGTTCAATTTGTATAGGTTTAAGACAAGTTTATATAATTAAGAAATAAATTAAGTTTATGTTAAAATAATATTAATTAACTGGAATCTTTAATTAATTCATGAAATGGATTTTAATAAACCTATAACATAATTTTCGTGATATGATTATTTGAATGTTTAAGCCACAGTCACAAAGTAATGAACTAGGGTGGGTTTGATGTTGAACCGATTTAAATGATCCACCAAGAGTTCATGTAATCACAAAGAAATATTGTTCAATTCAATATATTTTGCGTTTATGCATGTGCATGTTTTGTGTGTATGTATGTCTTTATGAATGTTTGTGTAGGGTTAAAATATCAAAATGAGACTGAAACGTGAAAATACATAAATAAAACAAAACCTAAGACTAAAATGTGAAAATATCTGTAACACCCCGCCCGCGCGGGGAGAGCGAACGGAGCGCTACTATCGATAAAACTAATCAAATCCACAAATAACAAGGTATAGAGCATCTAAAAATCCCACAATAAAACAAGAAACCACTATTCTCATCTTCAAATTAATACAACAAATCTCTCGAAATAATTACAACAATCCAACTATCTCGAAAATAAAATAAATCTCCAAATGCTCTATACATCAAAATAAATACAAGTCTTCTTATCTCGTATTAAAAATCTTCCCAAATAATCCTCGCTAAAATCATCCCAATTGGTCCATAGCACTCAAATCCGTGCTCACCTGCCAACTAAGAAAAAGATGGGGAAGTACACAATACGACAGGAATATGCTCAACAAAGATGTTAGCGATGAACAAAGCGCAACAATACGACTACGAATACTCAAATCAAATAATGCAAATCTCAATAGCATTTTATCAATAAATTTCTCAACAACACATTAACCGGAGTCACCAGGCCTCACCATACCGCGCCATACTTTATAAAGTAGCCGGAAAAGGAGTCTTCGCGGGTGCCCAACATCAGTGCCATATTAAAATCTCATGACAGCGTGCTCAAAACAACATGAATAATACCTCATGAATGAAAATAATTCCAACAATTATTTTTCCAGATTTCCAAGAATTTAACAATTCAAAATATGAGTTCAATTAACAAGAATTCAACGGAATAAACACTCGCGAGATTTCAGGAGCATATTGTGTAAAACCCCATACCTTAAACCACCAAAAAGAACCAACATGAATCATCACATAATTTCAGCCTCAAAATCTAATCACACCATCACGTTCCTCTCGCGAAAATAATCAAATCTCGTTCTAGCCCAAACTCGAGAAAACACCAAATAAGCTTTCTAATCTAAGGTTGAAATCTTGAATAAGTTTGGGACTATGGTTTGTAGATGAAAGGGAGTAATTTTGGAGAGGTCTTCTGGTTGAAAAGTTTGAGAAAAAGTGATTTGAAAAGCCAAGCCACGAATTTGTTGATATATAAATGATTAAGTGTTTGATTAAGAAAAGAGTTCTAATGAGATACAAACATTAAAAAATTTATTTCGGACGATCGGACCGTTGGAATCGCTTGAAATTATAGTATGTTGTAGCGAACGGCGAGACAGGACTTCTGACAAAAATTCAGCTTGATCGAACGGTCGGATTTTTAAAAATATTATTTTTACTAGAGAGTTTTATGTTTTGAGGACTCTTCTAAATAATAAAAATTCAATTAAAACTCCATTTTAATTCCGATTCCGAAACCGTTTTGAAATTCTCGCCTTTAAAAATAATAATCAACATATTTGAGCAATAAAAATAATTTTATCTCAAAATATATATTTCCTCTTTATTTCGAAAATACCCCAAAAATTACGCGGGTTGTTACACTTCCCCACTAACAATGGAATTTCGCCCTCGAAATTCGCCGAATGCCTAACTCTCAAAAATCAGGCCAATAATCTCCAAAATAATTCCGTCACCAAAAAAATAATTTCCTCACATCTAATCTAGATGCCTAACGCAAAACGATTCTCTAAAAATTTCTATCTCCAAATTTGCGCCACAAAAACGCAACAGACCCAAAATCCAAGACCCGAGGGTTGTCGTATACCTAAGCTCTGATACCATTCTGTAACACCCCGCCCGCCCGGGGAGAGCGAACGGAGCGCTACTATCAATAAAACTAATCAAATCCACAAATAACAAGGTATAGAGCATCCAAAAATCCCACAATAAAACAAGAAATCACTATTCTCATCTTCAAATTAATACAACAAATCTCTCGAAATAATTACAACAATCCAACTATCTCGAAAATAAAATAAATCTCCAAATGCTCTATACATCAAAATAAATAAAAGTCTTCTTATCTCGTATTAAAAATCTTCCCAAATAATTCTCGCTAAAATCATCCCAATTGGTCCATAGCACTCAAATCCGTGCTCACCTGCCAACTAAGAAAAAGATGGGGAAGTACACAATACGACAGGAATATGCTCAACAAAGATGTTAGAGATGAACAAAGCGCAACACTACGACTACGAATACTCAAATCAAATAATGCAAATCTCAATAGCATTTTATCAATAAATTTCTCAACAACACATTAACCGGAGTCACCAGGCCTCACCATACCGCGCCATACTTTATAAAGTAGCCGGAAAAGGAGTCTTGACGGGTGCCCAACATCAGTGCCATATTAAAATCTCATGACAGCGTGCTCAAAACAACATGAATAATACCTCATGAATGAAAATAATTCCAACAATTATTTTTCCAGATTTCCAAGAATTTAACAATTCAAAATATGAGTTCAATTAACAAGAATTCAACGAAATAAACACTCGCGAGATTTCAGGAGCATATTGTGTAAAACCCCATACCTTAAACCACCAAAAAGAACCAACATGAATCATCACATAATTTCAGCCTCAAAATCTAATCACACCATCACGTTCCTCTCGCGAAAATAATCAAATCTCGTTCTAGCCCAAACTCGAGAAAACACCAAATAAGCTTTCTAATCTAAGGTTGAAATCTTGAATAAGTTTGGGACTATGGTTTGTAGATGAAAGGGAGTAATTTTGGAGAGGTCTTCTGGTTGAAAAGTTTGAGAAAAAGTGATTTGAAAAGCCAACCCACGAATTTGTTGATATATAAATGATTAAGTGTTTTATTAAGAAAAGAAATCTAATTTGAGCAATAAAAATAATTTTATCTCAAAATATATATTTCCTCTTTATTTCGAAAATACCCCAAAAATTACGCGGGTTGTTACACTTCCCCACTAACAATGGAATTTCGCCCTCGAAATTCGCCGAATGCCTAACTCTCAAAAATCAGGCCAATAATCTCCAAAATAATTCCGTCACCAAAAAAATAATTTCCTCACATCTAATCTAGATGCCTAACGCAAAACGATTCTCTAAAAATTTCTATCTCCAAATTTGCGCCACAAAAACGCAACAGACCCAAAACCCAAGACCCGAGGGTTGTCGTATACCTAAGCTCTGATACCATTCTGTAACACCCCGCCCGCCCGGGGAGAGCGAATGGAGCGCTACTATCAATAAAACTAATCAAATCCACAAATAACAAGGTATAGAGCATCCAAAAATCCCATAATAAAACAAGAAACCACTATTCTCATCTTCAAATTAATACAACAAATCTCTCGAAATAATTACAACAATCCAACTATCTCGAAAATAAAATAAATCTCCAAATGCTCTATACATCAAAATAAATACAAGTCTTCTTATCTCGTATTAAAAACCTTCCCAAATAATCCTCGCTAAAATCATCCCAATTGGTCCATAGCACTCAAATCCGTGCTCACCTGCCAACTAAGAAAAAGATGGGGAAGTACACAATACGACAGGAATATGCTCAACAAAGATGTTAGCGATGAACAAAGCGCAACAATACGACTACGAATACTCAAATCAAATAATGCAAATCTCAATAGAATTTTATCAATAAATTTCTCAACAACACATTAACCGGAGTCACCAGGCCTCACCATACCGCTCCATACTTTATAAAGTAGCCGGAAAAGGAGTCTTGGCGGGTGCCCAACATCAGTGCCATATTAAAATCTCATGACAGCGTGCTCAAAACAACATGAATAATACCTCATGAATGAAAATAATTCCAACAATTATTTTTCCAGATTTCCAAGAATTTAACAATTCAAAATATGAGTTCAATTAACAAGAATTCAACGGAATAAACACTCGCGAGATTTCAGGAGCATATTGTGTAAAACCACATACCTTAAACCACAAAAAAAAACGAACATGAATCATCACATAATTTCAGCCTCAAAATCTAATCACACCATCACGTTCCTCTCGCGAAACTAATCAAATCTCGTTCTAGCCCAAACTCGAGAAAACACCAAATAAGCTTTATAATCTAAGGTTGAAATCTTGAATAAGTTTGGGACTATGGTTTGTAGATGAAAGGGAGTAATTTTGGAGAGGTCTTCTGGTTGAAAAGTTTGAGAAAAAGTGATTTGAAAAGCCAAGCCACGAATTTGTTGATATATAAATGATTAAGTGTTTGATTAAGAAAAGAGTTCTAATGAGATACAAACACTAAAAATTTTATTTCGGACGATCGGACCGTTGGAATTGCTTGATATTTTAGCATGTTGTAGCGAACGGCGAGACAGGACTTCTGACAAAAATTCAGCTTGATCGAACGGTCGGATTTTTAAAAATATTATTTTTACTAGAGAGTTTTATGTTTTGAGGACTCTTATAGAGTTTTATGTTTTGAGGACTCTTCTAAATAATAAAAATTCAATTAAAACTCCATTTTAATTCCGATTCCGAAACCGTTTGAAATTCTCGCCTTTAAAAATAATAATCAACATATTTGAGCAATAAAAATAATTTTATCTCAAAATATATATTTCCCCTTTATTTCGAAAATACCCCAAAAATTACGCGGGTTGTTACACTTCCCCACTAACAATGGAATTTCGCCCTCGAAATTCGCCGAATGCCTAACTCTTAAAAATCAGGCCAATAATCTCCAAAATAATTCCGTCACCAAAAAAATAATTTCCTCACATCTAATCTAGATGCCTAACGCAAAACGATTCTCTAAAAATTTCTATCTCCAAATTTGCGCCACAAAAACGCAACAGACCCAAAACCCAAGACCCGAGGGTTGTCGTATACCTAAGCTCTGATACCATTCTGTAACACCCCGCCCGCCCGGGGAGAGCGAACGGAGCGCTACTATCAATAAAACTAACAAATCCACAAATAACAAGGTATAGAGCATCCAAAAATCCCACAATAAAACAAGAAACCACTATTCTCATCTTCAAATTAATACAACAAATCTCTCGAAATAATTACAACAATCCAACTATCTCGAAAATAAAATAAATCTCCAAATGCTCTATACATCAAAATAAATACAAGTCTTCTTATCTCGTATTAAAAATCTTCCCAAATAATCCTCGCTAAAATCATCCCAATTGGTCCATAGCACTCAAATCCGTGCTCACCTGCCAACTAAGAAAAAGATGGGGAAGTACACAATACGACAGGAATATGCTCAACAAAGATGTTAGCGATGAACAAAGCGCAACACTACGACTACGAATACTCAAATCAAATAATGCAAATCTCAATAGCATTTTATCAATAACTTTCTCAACAACACATTAACCGGAGTCACCAGGCCTCACCATACCGCGCCATACTTTATAAAGTAGCCGGAAAAGGAGTCTTGGCGGGTGCCCAACATCAGTGTCATATTAAAATCTCATGACAGCGTGCTCAAAACAACATGAATAATACCTCATGAATGAAAATAATTCCAACAATTATTTTTCCAGATTTCCAAGAATTTAACAATTCAAAATATGAGTTCAATTAATAAGAATTCAACGGAATAAACACTCGCGAGATTTCAGGAGCATATTGTGTAAAACCCCATACCTTAAACCACCAAAAAGAACCAACATGAATTATCACATAATTTCAGCCTCAAAATCTAATCACACCATCACGTTCCTCTCGCGAAAATAATCAAATCTCGTTATAGCCCAAACTCGAGAAAACACCAAATAAGCTTTCTAATCTAAGGTTGAAATCCTGAATAAGTTTGGGACTATGGTTTGTAGATGAAAGGGAGTAATTTTGGAGAGGTCTTCTGGTTGAAAAGTTTGAGAAAAAGTGATTTGAAAAGCCAAGCCACGAATTTGTTGATATATAAATGATTAAGTGTTTGATTAAGAAAAGAGTTCTAATGAGATACAAACACTAAAAAATTTATTTCGGATGATCGGACCGTTGGAATTGATTGAAATTTTAGTATGTTGTAGCGAACGGCGAGACAGGACTTCTGACAAAAATTCAGCCTGATCGAACGGTCGGATTTTTAAAAATATTATTTTTACTAGAGAGTTTTATGTTTTGAGGACTCTTATAGAGTTTTATGTTTTGAGGACTCTTCTAAATAATAAAAATTCAATTAAAACTCCATTTTAATTCCGATTCCGAAACCGTTTGAAATTCTCGCCTTTAAAAATAATAATCAACATATTTGAGCAATAAAAATAATTTTATCTCAAAATATATATTTCCTCTTTATTTCGAAAATATCTCAAAAATTACGCGGGTTGTTACACTTCCCCACTAACAATGGAATTTCGCCCTCGAAATTCGCCGAATGCCTAACTCTCAAAAATCAGGCCAATAATCTCCAAAATAATTCCGTCACCAAAAAAATAATTTCCTCACATCTAATCTAGATGCCTAACGCAAAACGATTTTCTAAAACTTTCTATCTCCAAATTTGCGCCACAAAAACGAAAACAGACCCAAAATCCAAGACCCGAGGGTTGTCGTATACCTAAGCTCTGATACCATTCTGTAACACCCCGCCCGCCTGGGGAGAGCGAACGGAGCGCTACTATCAATAAAACTAATCAAATCCACAAATAACAAGGTATAGAGCATCCAAAAATCCCACAATAAAACAAGAAACCACTATTCTCATCTTCAAATTAATACAACAAATCTCTCGAAATAATTACTACAATCCAACTATCTCGAAAATAAAATAAATCTCCAAATGCTCTATACATCAAAATAAATACAAGTCTTCTTATCTCGTATTAAAAACCTTCCCAAATAATCCTCGCTAAAATCATCCCAATTGGTCCATAGCACTCAAATCCGTGCTCACCTGCCAACTAAGAAAAAGATGGGGAAGTACACAATAGGACAGGAATATGCTCAACAAAGATGTTAGCGATGAACAAAGCGCAACACTACGACTACGAATACTCAAATCAAATAATGCAAATCTCAATAGCATTTTATCAATAAATTTCTCAACAACACATTAACCGGAGTCACCAGGCCTCACCATACCGCGCCATACTTTATAAAGTAGCCGGAAAAGGAGTCTTGGCGGGTGCCCAACATCAGTGTCATATTAAAATCTCATGACGGCGTTCTCAAAACAACATGAATAATACCTCATGAATGAAAATAATTCCAACAATTATTTTTCCAGATTTCCAAGAATTTAACAATTCAAAATATGAGTTTAATTAACAAGAATTCAACGGAATAAACACTCGCGAGATTTCAGGAGCATATTGTGTAAAATCCCATACCTTAAACCACCAAAAAGAACCAACATGAATCATCACATAATTTCAGCCTCAAAATCTAATCACACCATCACGTTCCTCTCGCGAAAATAATCAAATCTCGTTATAGCCCAAACTCGAGAAAACACCAAATAAGCTTTCTAATCTAAGGTTGAAATCTTGAATAAGTTTGGGACTATGGTTTGTAGATGAAAGGGAGTAATTTTGGAGAGGTCTTCTAGTTGAAAAGTTTGAGAAAAAGTGATTTGAAAAGCCATGCCACGAATTTGTTGATATATAAATGATTAAGTGTTTGATTAAGAAAAGAGTTCTAATGAGATACAAACACTAAAAATTTTATTTCGGATGATCGGACCGTTGGAATTGATTGAAATTTTAGTATGTTGTAGCGAACGGCGAGACAGGACTTCTGACAAAAATTCAGCTTGATCGAACGGTCGGATTTTTAAAAATATTATTTTTACTAGAGAATTTTGTGTTTTGAGGACTCTTATAGAGTTTTATGTTTTGAGGACTCTTCTAAATAATAAAAATTCAATTAAAACTCCATTTTAATTCCGATTCCGAAACCGTTTGAAATTCTCGCCTTTAAAAATAATAATCAACATATTTGAGTAATAAAAATAATTTTATCTCAAAATATATATTTCCTCTTTATTTCGAAAATACCCCAAAAATTACGCGGGTTGTTACACTTCCCCACTAACAATGGAATTTCGCCCTCGAAATTTGCCGAATGCCTAACTCTCAAAAATCAGGCCAATAATCTCCAAAATAATTCCGTCACCAAAAAAATAATTTCCTCACATCTAATCTAGATGCCTAACGCAAAACGATTCTCTAAAAATTTCTATTTCCAAATTTGCGCCACAAAAACGCAACAGACCCAAAACCCAAGACCCGAGGGTTGTCGTATACCTAAGCTCTGATACCATTCTGTAACACCCCGCCCGCCCGGGGAGAGCGAACGGAGCGCTACTATCAATAAAACTAATCAAATCCACAAATAACAAGGTATAGAGCATCCAAAAATCCCACAATAAAACAAGAAACCACTATTCTCATCTTCAAATTAATATAACAAATCTCTCGATATAATTACAACAATCCAACTATCTCGAAAATAAAATAAATCTCCAAATGCTCTATACATTAAAATAAATACAAGTCTTCTTATCTCGTATTAAAAATCTTCCCAAATAATCCTCGCTAAAATCATCCCAATTGGTCCATAGCACTCAAATCCGTGCTCACCTGTCAACTAAGAAAACGATGGGGAAGTACACAATACGACAGGAATATGCTCAACAAAGATGTTAGCGATGAACAAAGCGCAACAATACGACTACGAATACTCAAATCAAATAATGCAAATCTCAATAGCATTTTATCAATAAATTTCTCAACAACGCATTAACCGGAGTCACCAGGCCTCACCATACCGCGCCATACTTTATAAAGTAGCCGGAAAAGGAGTCTTCGCGGGTGCCCAACATCAGTGCCATATTAAAATCTCATGACAGCGTGCTCAAAACAACATGAATAATACCTCATGAATGAAAATAATTCCAACAATTATTTTTCTAGATTTCCAAGAATTTAACAATTCAAAATATGAATTCAATTAACAAGAATTCAACGGAATAAACACTCGCGAGATTTCAGGAGCATATTGTGTAAAACCCCATACCTTAAACCACCAAAAAGAACCAACATCTATCATCACATAATTTCAGCCTCAAAATCTAATCACACCATCACGTTCCTCTCGCGAAAATAATCAAATCTCGTTCTAGCCCAAACTCGAGAAAACACCAAATAAGCTTTCTAATCTAAGGTTGAAATCTTGAATAAGTTTGGGACTATGGTTTGTAGATGAAAGGGAGTAATTTTGGAGAGGTCTTCTGGTTGAAAAGTTTGAGAAAAAGTGATTTGAAAAGCCAAGCCACGAATTTGTTGATATATAAATGATTAAGTGTTTGATTAAGAAAAGAGTTCTAATGAGATACAAACACTAAAAATTTTATTTCGGATGATCGGACCGTTAGAATTGCTTGAAATTTTAGTATGTTGTAGCGAACGGCGAGACAGGACTTCTGACAAAAATTCAGCTTGATCGAACGGTCGGATTTTTAAAAATATTATTTTTACTAGAGAGTTTTATGTTTTGAGGACTCTTATAGAGTTTTATGTTTTAAGGACTCTTCTAAATAATAAAAATTCAATTAAAACTTCATTTTAATTCCGATTCCGAAACCGTTTGAAATTCTCGCCTTTAAAAATAATAATCAACATATTTGAGCAATAAAAATAATTTTATCTCAAAATATATATTTCCTCTTTATTTCGAAAATACCCCAAAAATTACGCGCGTTGTTACACTTCCCCACTAACAATGGAATTTCACCCTCGAAATTTGCCGAATGCCTAACTCTCAAAAATCAGGCCAATAATCTCCAAAATAATTCCGTCACTAAAAAAATAATTTCCTCACATCTAATCTAGATGCCTAACGCAAAACGATTCTCTAAAAATTTCTATCTCCAAATTTGCGCCACAAAAACGCAACAGACCCAAAACCCAAGACCCGAGGGTTGTCGTATACCTAAGCTCTGAAACCATTCTGTAACACCCCGCCCGCCCGGGGAGAGCGGACAGAGCGCTACTATCAATAAAACTAATCAAATCCACAAATAACAAGGTATAGAGCATCCAAAAATCCCACAATAAAACAAGAAACCACTATTCTCATCTTCAAATTAATACAACAAATCTCTCGAAATAATTACAACAATCCAACTATCTCGAAAATAAAATAAATCTCCAAATGCTCTATACATCAAAATAAATACAAGTCTTCTTATCTCGTATTAAAAATCTTCCCAAATAATCCTCGCTAAAATCATCCCAGTTGGTCCATAGCACTCAAATCCGTGCTCACCTGCCAACTAAGAAAAAGATGGGGAAGTACACAATACGACAGAAATATGCTCAACAAAGATGTTAGCGATGAACAAAGCGCAACAATACGACTACGAATACTCAAATCAAATAATGCAAATCTCAATAGCATTTTATCAATAAATTTCTCAACAACGCATTAACCGAAGTCACCAGGCCTCACCATACCGCGCCATACTTTATAAAGTAGCCGGAAAAGGAGTCTTGGAGGGTGCCCAACATCAGTGCCATATTAAAATCTCATGACAGCGTGCTCAAAACACTATGAATAATACCTCATGAATGAAAATAATTCCCACAATTATTTTTCCAGATTTCCAAGAATTTAACAATTCAAAATATGAGTTCAATTAACAAGAATTCAACGGAATAAACACTCGCGAGATTTCAGGAGCATATTGTGTAAAATCCCATACTTTAAACCACCAAAAAGAACTAACATGAATCATCACATAATTTCAGCCTCAAAATCTAATCACACCATCACGTTCCTCTCGCGAAAATAATCAAATCTCGTTCTAGCCCAAACTCGAGAAAACACCAAATAAGCTTTCTAATCTAATGTTGAAATCTTGAATAAGTTTGGGACTATGGTTTGTAGATGAAAGGGAGTAATTTTGGAGAGGTCTTCTGGTTGAAAAGTTTGAGAAAAAGTGATTTGAAAAGCCAAGCCACGAATTTGTTGATATATAAATGATTAAGTGTTTGATTAAGAAAAGAGTTCTAATGAGATACAAACACTAAAAATTTTATTTCGAACGATCGGACCGTTGGAATTGCTTGAAATTTTAGTATGATGTAGCGAACGGCGAGACAGGACTTCTGACAAAAATTCAGCTTGATCGAACGATCGGATTTTTAAAAATATTATTTTTACTAGAGAGTTTTATGTTTTGAGGACTCTTATAGAGTTTTATGTTTTGAGGACTCTTCTAAATAATAAAAATTCAATTAAAACTCCATTTTAATTCCGATTCCGAAACCGTTTGAAATTCTCGCCTTTAAAAATAATAATCAACATATTTGAGCAATAAAAATAATTTTATCTCAAAATATATATTTCCTCTTTATTTCGAAAATACCCTAAAAATTACGCGGGTTGTTACAATATCGAAATGAAACCAAAACAAAATTTAAATTACTGAAATGTTAAAATTGCATTTAAATCCTAAGAGTTCAAAGGATTTTGAAGAGATTGGAGATATGGGATTCGATTTGTATATGTCTAAGCCAGGTTAACTTTAACTAATAAATAAATTAAGTTTTTATTAAACTAATATTACTTCATTGGAAACGGGATTTAATTCATACAGTCGGATTTTAATCATATTATAACCTAATTTTCATAAATTGATGTTGAACCAATTTAAAGTGTCCACCATGAGGTCATGTAATCTGAATATGAGTTCATGTAATCACAAAGCAAAATATTTTAATTTTGTACCAGTTCTCAATTTATAACACACACACGCATACATGTATAACACAAACACACAAAGACACACATGTATAACACATAAACAAACGTGCACATGGTCACGATAGTGGGTGATGACCTATGACTGTGACCAGGTAACATTGGAAGTACTTTTTATTTCTCTCTTCATTTTATCACCATTTTTGCAACTGTTATGAAGATATCATTATAATCTATAATCAGAATACCAAATGACAATTTTAAGGTTTGGAGAAATAACCTAGATGACAAATCTCAATCTCTACCCAAAACCCTACCAAAAGAAATGACCTAAATAGAACCCACCCAATAATCAAACTTGTATAAAACATACACAAACACACACATATATTTACTTACACATGTTTTCCACTCAGAAGGATACATAAAAATGTTAGGATTAAATAAAATAAGATAAAATTAAATTTGATCAATTGAAATACAATATCAAGTTGATGATTAGTTAGATCCATTACTTATAGGACTCATATTCACACCCTCATATATTTTTCTATGGAAAAATAAGTCTCAATGATAATAACTGCAAAGAAGAGTATGAGAGGTTTTAATTGGACAACACTTATAACTCTTTTATTAGTGTGCCCCATTTAGAGGGTACTCCTATTAACAAGTGTGAGAATAAAACAATTGAACAATTTAACTCCCTTGCAAATTGTGAAGTGCATATCTCACAAGAGTAATTGTTCGATCATATTATATTTTTCCTTCCATAAAGATGGGATGAGACTATAGGGAATATGTTTCCCGTACATAGTCCTGATGTAGCCTTAACGTTTCTTACGCTGTTACATAAGGCAAAAGAAAATAGTCACCCATTGTGGATACAACTATCTAAAAATTGCATTGACCAAGATTGTTGTGTCTTGCAACATATTGATGCTAAATTCAATCTTGCCAATAAGTTGAAGAAGAAAGGATTTCTAGTTCATGTCACGGACATCTATACATCAATCGTGGATACATTTCATATTAGTTGGCCACATAAAAAATTCATAAAATTTTAAAAAGTAAAACCAAATGGATGGAGATCAGACACTTTGAACATATTTTAAACTCTTATTATGAGAAGGTATATGCATATATATGTCATTTACATTGATTAGTTAGTCTAAAAAATGTTAGCATAATGATTTTGTCGCTTATTTTTTTTATCGTAGATAATGTTGAGAGACAATGGACAGAATGTACCAAGTGATGACGTGACACCTCCAGTATTCTCATCTTATACACCCCAAAAAGGATGCTCTTGACCACATGGTGAAAAATTATATTCTTCTCCATTGGTTCACTATATTAAGTCGTTTACGAGTAAGCAACAAACTCTGATTACTCCAACACCCCCACTCCCCGCTCTCGACACTTCCTAAGTAATTGAGAAGAAGCCCATTGGGTTCTCCCTTCTCGCAAATAATCCTACATGTAATAAAAATGATGTCCAAATAATTAATTCCAGTGTTTGTCGATTGGGAAAATGAGTGTGGGAGTCAGGGAAATAAATAAATGAAACTTAGTTGATTAACCCATCAACGATGACATTTTTACCAACATTGTAAGAGTTTTTCATTCGCTGTCCATTCAAAGTAAATGGTCCTTTATTGGGTCACCAAATAAATAGAACATATTGGGAAAACCTTTAATAGAGACATTTCTCGAAGGGGTTATAGAGCTTCGATAGTTAGGTTCTGAAAGATGAAATCCATTCGTATGTATGGAATATCGTTTTGTAAAATGAGGCGATGGACAAAAAGCTAGTCCAAAAGGAGAAAAATAAACAAAATAGAGCTAAAAAAGTTGATATCCACATATTGTGGTCTAAATAATATGATGATTTAAGGAATAAATTTTTAGATAGGACAAAGGGTGGTCAAGATGCTAATAAAAAACTAATCAGGGCAACTTGTATGTGCATTCATGACGGAACAAAGATAATAAATTCCTACCAAACTTGGCTCCAACACTAGTGTGTGTCTGTGTGTATATACATAAAGTCTCATGTAAGGATTCCTTATGGTACAGACCCCGGTACATACCATTTTTTTAAATAGAAAATAAATGAATTTTTTTATGAAACTTCATGGATATGATCTCCATGGTGAGAAGATCATCTCCATTTTTTTTCATCGAAAAATTCAATAAAAAACTGTTGAGATGAAGTGATGTGTAAAAAAATGGTACAAATATGCATTTTCAACCGTTGAATTGTTGGGTCGGCGCCAGCCGCTTTATTGATGACTTTTTTATGAAACTCCATGGATATGATGTTCTCACTATCGAGGTCATATACATGAATTTTCATAAAAAAAAGTCAATAAAAAGTGGGTGAGATGATCGCCAACATTTCAACGGTCGAAAATGCATATTTATACCATTTCTTACATATCACTTCATCTCAACGGTTTTTATTGAATTTTTTGGTGAAAACAATTGGAGATGATATTCCCACCATGGAGATCATATCCATGAAGTTTCATAAAAAAAAATCATTTTTTTACTATTTTAAAAAATTGTATGTAGCGGAGTCTGCACTATAAGGAGTCCTTACAGGAGAGGGCCTCTCTCTCTCTCTCTCTCTCTCTATATATATATATATATATATATATATATATATATATCATAAAATAATGTTAAAATCATAACATTAAATCTAATTTGACGATACAAGCTTCGATCAAACCTATTAGTAGTCAGTCTTCTTTTATGATATTTAAAATGATGCCTTGACTCAAAGCTTTGGAACTAATAAAAGATGCCTTGATCACATATGTCAAAAACCAAATTATAAAACATAATGCACCTCTTGAGTATGATTTATCTTTAATGAAGAATTGCATCTCAAGCCAAGAGTATAGTCTTTCCTAGACAAATATGGATGTGCATGAGACTATGAGTAACCTGGGAGTGTTAACGAGTGAAATTGGGTGCCTTATGTACTTACTTACTCAAGGTTTTCCTTATTCTCCTTCTCAACATTTATACTATCCTTTGTATTAAGGATTCCTTCCCAAATCCCATGTCTTTTAGTATTCCCCTTCCCAGTTCATCCACCTACCATTGTCCCTAGATCATCGGCATCCACTCACAATGATTATGGTGAGAAGTATTATTTTAGGGAGTTGACCAATAGCAGGATTATTGGTGCGTGCAAACTTATTTCCTTGATTTTTCACAGTTTTCCTCTGCAGACGAGTGACGTTCAGATAATAATTGATGAAACATACAAAAGTTGCAGAGAAATGCATGTACACACTGACTACAGGGAAGGGAATTAGATGAAAAACTATTATAATTATTTTATCACTTGGTCATCTTATTTTTTAGTCAAGCCTAGGCAATGAACAACGTTTAATTACAGAAAAAGTTGTAATTTTTTTAATTATTTAAGTATTTTAAGTTTGTGGTTCATTTGTTGAGAATTTTTGTGCATGCAACATGAATTTAAGTTTAAGTTATTTAATTTGAGTTTGAGTTGTGTTGAATAAATTTAATGAATTATAAATTACGAGTTCTTGTATGCAACATGATTTTGTTTCCACCCTATTGAACAAGTAAATTGAATATTGAAGATTATTTAATGGATTTTGCAGAATACAAAGAATTAATAGGGGAAAGTAACTGAATATCTTATAATGATGTAATAAAATTCATAATTGAAGTTAGTGGCGGGGTTACCATTATCCTTTTTATAGTTAAGAATCTTGTATGTGTTCCAAAGAAAAGGAATTTGTCCATTTTTTTATAAAACAAAATGTCTCTCATTTCGAGCCGAATAGATTCTTCTTTTGGGTTTCCAAGGGAATGTTGGTATATTGCCTTAAACAGTGCACTAATCCTTTGAATTAGGCACCAATGGGTATCAGCCCCCAGAATAATGTTCTCTTTTAGGCATGTCAATGAATTGATACAACCCAAACGATATACTCTCAGTTCGGGAAATAAAAATAAGAGGATCGAACAATGTTTTCTGAATCTTTTTCAAATTTGATAAATTTTGGTTGATCATATATTACATCAGAGTTCTATGATCTAGAGTATCCTTTCCTACAAGGATAAATTATTTAGTAAGGTACGTGTGGTCATCCCGAGGTTGGGGTTCAGAGGTATCTCCCATGGAGGATACCTCTTTCCTCCCCCCTTTACTTAAGTCCTAACGTGCACACAATATTGCATCCTTTCTCATTGTACTCATCCATAGTCGATGTGGTGTGATACATAGAGATAGAGGCACTAACCTATTTTGTACAAAATATGTAAAAGAAATTTTCTCACCTCAAGAGAATGGCATAAAGGATAATACTGATGCTTGCAAAACCAAGTAGTTCAAGGGTCCGGGGACTAAGCTATAGAATGGAAAGGTGTTATTTACCCATCCCAAAATTTTTGTCTCTTATGGGCATGTGTTAATCTTATCACATTAAGCTTTGTGATGTGTATGCTCATGTGCATAATATAAATGGAGAATGAAATTATTCAACTCACATCATGGACAAAGGCAGAGTGAGATCATCCTTATGAGGGTTCTAAAAATAGTAATTCAAAGTATAATGTAAATGTTTTCCAATTTACAAGTTGTTATAGACGAACGAATGCGTATATCGAACAAGACACGATCAAGAAAGCATATAAAATATGGTACAGATATATAACAAGAACAAAGTAACAAATACATATAGGAGGACTCAAGTATAGGGTTTTACCCAAGATGCCTTTGTAGACTGAGGGGGAATCAATGTTCGCGTAGTTCGAAGACAGTTTGACGTGAGTTTAACCCATAAATCCAACCTAGCATTTTTCTTATATGTGTGTGTGTGTAAAAAAAAGCTGTTTTAGTGTGAGAAAATATGATAGGAATTCCCTATTAAGAATTTATAAGTAAATCCTCTTTTTCTTATTTTTAATTTTTTTATGAAAATAAATTAATTGTAAATACTAATAATAAAGGTTTGGAATTAATATGTATGATGTAATGAAATAAATAACTAAAGTGATTATAAAGTGACTAATGAAAAAATAAGAGAATTTAAACACAAGGGTGGATAATTGGACCTTTTTATGAAAACTTGAAGTGGAACTTGATTATAGGTGTGCTGATCTCACAATGAGATGATGGTGGCATGAGCAGATGGGTGAGAATTTACTAAAAGGAGTATGAAAATGATGCAAGGAATGTCAGAAATGGATTTTCTAAAAGGGGAAGAACTCTAAATTCAAGAGAATGTTCTCTGATTTGCTAAGAGGGATGTTCAGGGGTTCCTCACAAAGTGAGGTCATGGCCTCTATTTATAGGGCCAAGGGGGTGCCGATCATCATGGTCCTAGACCTGCCTATCGATAAGCAGAATCCTTAGGGTGCCATTTTATAGACTGATGCAGGTTTTTCAAAACAACAGTCATAAAATATGAATGGTAAGTCAAAATTGCACACAGTGGGACAAATGGAAAGGGTATTCATATCCCTTTAAGAATACAATGAGCCACTCCGGAGTTTGGGAGTTAATCGAAGTCAAACAAGGCCCCAAAGCGCCCATTGGTCACTAAACACAAATTCTTAAAAGAAAGTGGATCATTCGTCTGAACTGTAAGGCCGATTCATGCATGTGATGGACCATTGGAAAGGGTATCAGTGCCTTTTGAGATTTCATTCATCTTTATTCGGTTAGGCAAGTTAACATAGGCCAAATAGAGTAAAGTAGGTCGTTCGTATGTACCATAAGGTTGATTTGTGCATGGGATGAACTGTGGGAAAGGGTGTTCAAATCCCTTTAAAGACTCATTCAACTTCATTTAAGCTGAAGAGTTTATCGGGGTCAAATGGATCCCGGGAGAGCTTGATGACCCCTCAAAGTTAAATAAGTCATTCGTCCATACCATAAGGCCAATTCGCAGATGGGAAGGACCATTAGAAAGGGTATTCGTATCCCTTCAAATATTCATTTGGTTTCATTCAAGCTGAATCATTGACCTGCGTTAAATGAGACCCAAGAGTGCGCGATGGCCTATAGATCAATTTTTGAGGTAAAATGGATCGTTCATCCGAACCGTATGGCCGATTAGTGCACGGGGTGTACCGTTGGAAATGGAATTCAAATACCTTCAAATATTCATGAGCTTTTGCTCAAGATAAAAAGTTGGTCGAAGTCGAAGGGGACCACAAGCACCCAATGGCCTCCATATAAATTTTTAAGGTAAAATGAATCATTTGTCTGAAACTTAAGGCCAATTCATGCACGTGATGGACCATTGGAAATAGGATTTAGAGGTCTTTGAAGATTCTTTGATATTTTTCTTATGCAATAATTTTTACCATAGTCAAAAAGAGCCTAGGAGTGCCTGGTGAACTTTAGATCGGTACTCGGGGTATAACCTAGGGTTAAAGTTGAATGAGTGATTTCTAGGGACCTAAGGAGCTTCTTAAGGGTACTAAGATGATGTGTCTATAGAGATCAACCTGTCGAATGATAGACAACACATCGATGTTGGGGGATGTTTTTAGGTAAATTTTGTGGACCTAGAGGATGGGGTTGACCTATTCGGGGGATGATGTTAGTTTTGAGGAAGTAAGTGACTAATTAAATAGGTCTTGGTTAATTTTGAGGACCTAAGAAGATGAAGATGACTGATTCAGTGGGATATGGTTGTGACAGACAATTCTGCAGGTCGAGGTCAATTCTAAGGACCTTAAGTTATGACGATCAGTTCTGGGGGTTGAGATAAATTCAGTGGACCTAAAGCTAGGACAACCAATTCTAAGGGTCGAAGTCAATTTAGAGGACCTTATGTTGTGATGATTGATTCTGAGGGTTGAGCTTAATTTTGAGGACCTTGAGTTTGGATGACTGATTCTGAGGGTTAAGGTAAATTATAAGGACCTTAAGTTATAATGACTGATTCTGAAGGTCGATGTAACTTCTCATGACCTTAAGTTGTGATGACCAATTCAGAGGATCGAGGTTAATTCTGAGGACCTAAATTTGGGATGACCAATTCTACAAGTCAAGTTCAATTCTGAGGACCTTGAGTTGGGACGACCGATTATGAGGGTCGAGGCCAATTTTGAGGACCTTGAGTTGGTATTACCAAATATGAGGGTCGAGGTTAATTCTGAGGACCTTGAGTTGGGACGACCAATTCTAAGGGTTGTGATCAATTTGTAGGACCTTAAGTTGTGATAATTGATTTTATGAGCCGAAGTTAATTCTGAGGACCTTTATTTGGGATGACAATTCTGAGGGTCAATGTCAATTTTGAGGACCTTAAGTTATAATGACTGATTTTGTGGGTCAAAGTCAATTGTAAGGACCTTAAGTCGTGATGACCAATTATGGGGATCGAGTTCAATTTTTAGGACCTTAAGTTAGACGACCAATTCCGAGGTTTGAGTTCAATTACGAGGACCTTATGTTGTAGCTCTGAAGATTTCTCTCATGGGGAATTTAATTTACCCGCGGTGCTACTGGGGACTGTGTCGTTTTGTGACTCTACTAGGGGATGCTTAAGCTGAGGAATTATTAAGGATAGGGGTGTAAGATTAATCCTGTTGGGGATTATGCTAGTGATAAGAGCGTAAAATTAATCCAATTGGTGATTTTGAGAGTTTTTAAGGGGATTAGTGCTCCAAAAATGATTTTCTTAAGGAAAATTATATTCCATATTTTTCAGGGATTTTGGGGAATTATTCAGGAAAGTTCTAGATTTTCTGGAATTTTCTGGTATTTTTATACAAAATTTAAAAGAGGGTGTCGATAGGTAGTCTTGGGAGGGTTCCAATCGGTAAGGTCACATTCTCTTGGGATTCTTAGGGAAGATGAAAAGGTTGTTGCCAATCGGTATGGTCAAGGGGTTACCAATAGGCAGTCCTCTTAGCCTTCTATAAAAAGGGAGAGGACCTTCCCCATTGACCTTTCATATCCTGCTATGCGAGATCATAGTCGATGAGCGTATCCTACTATGTGATCCATCATACCACAGTTCGTTTAGGGTGAGGAACCCTAGTGGCTACACAAGTACAATGACCTTTGCTTTTGATTTCATTTTTCTCTTTCTTCTTTGTGCTAATGAAGGGTTTTTCTTCTTTTTTTTACAAACCGACATTGCTCATTCGGGTATTCTATCTCTGGGCATGACGAGGATGAAGGATGTTTGGTAGAAGCTCCCTGTCATGGTGCTGTGTATGGTTTCTTATGCGGGTTTTGGCCATTTGTCACAGGCTTTAGATGAGGCACCACATTCTATTGTGGTTTTGTGCATTCTGGGGGAGATGTGGTGGGACATTACCTATAATTTTTATCTTGGCTTCAGGGAGATGAGGGTCATTCTCATAGATGTTCAGCAACTGATAGGGGTTGATTGTGTAGGGTTCTAGATAGTGGTGGATCACACATTGAGGGTGACACCGAAGGTGGTGCAGGTAGTGTTGGGTACATGAGTAGGATAATATTTAGGGATTTAATTTGCATTTATGCTTTGAGGGATACACTCTTGAAGAGGAGGGTGGATGTGACTGATGAGCGGTAGGTGAGATAGATGACCTGCGTGTTTATTTTTCTTTTACTAGGAGGCTTTTTAGTGCCGACGAGGGGGAAATCATCCATTTTTGGTATTAGCCGTATTTGAGGACAATTTTGAATGTCTAGCTTTATGATTAGGGGAGCCTGACTTTGGTGTCCCTTTATTCTTCTTTGGATGCTTTCAGCATGTTCTATCGACAGACTTTTATGAGGACCATGTATCTTTTAGAGGTAAATTTGGATTTATTTTCCATATGAATTTCCTTTCATTTTTCTTTTGTTCCTTTTTTGTTCATTCCTGTCTTTCGGAGATATGGTTTTATGAGGTTTTTGGGCACCATACACGATTAATGGACTTGAAGTATGAGGACTTAGGGAACTTCTGTCAAATGTTCCAGTGGAGAAAGTCCAATCGACAGTCAAATCAGTCATTATGTTTGGCGGACGTGTGGCGGGTACTAAATTTCTTAATGAGTGATCAGGTTATCTTTAATTTTTTCTAAGTTCTATTTTGGCATATTCATTTCTTGAGTAGATACTGATTCGGTGTGGGATATTATAGGTGATCTTCTACTCCTGGGGGTGACTTCACGGGATACTAGGGTGACAGTCATACATGCACACATGCACACATGTGGCGTTTGATAGAGCATGAGTTTGGATACGTTTGGGACCTAGGGTAGAGGGTGGTGAGGCATCTTATGGAGGAGGAGGTAGAAGTTCCAACATCGATGCCCCTATATACATAAGTCGGGGGAGAGAGAAGTTAGACGATGCATGGGTGGTAGCAATGAGCAGTAATCCCTATACGCACTATACGGATACAGTGGCGAGCTATATTATCTCGATTTTGGGACAATATGGATGATTCCCTCCTGCATCTATGATGTGGAGAACATTCCTCCACTTTCCATGACTTCGGGCAGGGGTACTAAAGCGCCAGTGGGATCGATCCACATCAACTAGGTGATGGCGGTGATGGATGAGGAGGCTCCGATCGTTCAAGTTACTACAACTTATGACTAAGTAGCGAGGAATCACTGAGCGTGCCACACCGTCCTTATGCATAGGTGTCTGGGTTGACGAGGCTTACAGATGATTCCCTCCAGCCTGAGGTATATCCTTTCTTTTTCGCTTGTTCTGTTTATTCTTCTTTGCTTCTTATTGGGCGATTTTCCTTTCGTTGTTGCTTCTTTATTTGCAGTATATTCGGGTGTCGACCACCTAGCTGAGGGACATTAAGGATTGAATGTACTCTATATTGAATTATATCAAGAAGTGGATCTTTCCTATTTTATGTTGCTTGCCGCCTCATATGAGGTTTCGGGTTATGGGAGTGGAGGATCCACCGCCCGTTATAGGGGAAAGTATGTTCGCAGGGTCAGTTGAGGGTTAGGGTGAAGTCCTGTTTGTATTTTTTAATTTTCTTTTCTATCTTCAAGATGTAACCAAGTGAAGTAAAATATCTGAAAAAATATGCATTTTCTCCTTTTTGGCATTTTTCTTGATTTAGTGACCTATCCTATATGCGCTTTTAATTTTTATGCTGAGACTGCTTATTTTAGACAAAGGTATAGATAAGTATGTTAATGATAATTAAATGAATTTTTTTTATTGATTTTGAAAAGGGGAGTGAAAAAAAATTGAGTAATAATTTATTTTGAGATATTGATTTTTTCTTAAGAGAAAATGAGTATATAACTCGGGGGTCATTTTTGACTATTTTTCTAAAATTTATTTGATAAAAGTGGAAAGATGGAATTTTCCAAGATAAGGGGGTTGCAATCGGCATACCCCTTGACCTTCCTATCTTCACGAGGGTCAAGTCAAATCATACCTAGGCTTTGATTGCACAATCCCACACATTGAGTACTCCTGTAGGGATGAGAATTAATCAGGTTTCTAGAGTGATTGTCTTTTGACAAAGGTTTTTAGTATAAAAGCAGGGGTATGGGATGTGCTTTCTTCCACTAATACCCACATTTTTCTTCTTGCTTCATATTTCTTATTCTCAAATTTCCATTTCCATGTATAAAATATTTTCTTCTTACCTCGATGGTCTGGAGGCCATGGGCTTATACAATGTGGACTACGATGCTTTCAACCTGCACAGGTTTCTCTATGGCGTAATCCGGACATAAATTGGAACTTATGAACAATGGCAGTAGAGTTATGGTACTCTTAGGACCATATCTTCCTTTTTGGACTAGATGAGATCCGTCCCACCTATAAGGAGTTCTTGGCCATGTTGGGGGTCAACCTTAGTGTGGTAACAGCTATGCCTAATTTTTCCATTATCCCTGGGAATTTTTGACGAAGTTTCTTCATATTTCTCCTTAGACGTCTCGACCGTTGGCTATTGTAGGGGCTATTTCTCTTTAGGCAATTATGTATTCAGTGCACTTGAGGGTTTTCGAGGATGCAGCCTTTATCGGAGTTGTTGCTTAGGGACTTATTATGAGGCTTTTGATGGTGATGGGGGACTTGGCAACGGATCCCCAAGTGGCTGCGATAACGGTGTGGATGTCTTGCCACCATAATCATACGACAATGGTGCTGGTTTAGACCCTCAATGAACAGGATGCTTGGAAGGAGGGCCACCCTAACTTTCTGAGGGAGAGCCCAGAAATGCTGTTAATGTGGCTTGTAGAAAGTTTTTATCTAGAGGCCCCTCCTGAGTATCCCTTGGAGGTTGTACCCCAATTTCTTTGTTCATACTTTCTTCATCTTCAGCCCTTCTGTAGAGAGCTGTGTTAACTAGTTTGTAGAGCACGAAGCTTGGTGTCTTCGCTGGTCAGTGCCATGGTGGGGGGACTTATAGCTTATCTTCTATCTTGGAGAGTATCAGTATGTGCGGTAAGTGGGCCTTCGGTAGACTAATTTCTACTTCCCATAACGAATTTTATACCATTTTAGGTGGTAACAAATTGTTCCCCTCGCATAACAAAATTCTTTTCGGTGGAGTATTTGGTTGAATAACTGACGATGATGCTATACTCTTTGTGGCAGCACCGTCGATCGGCTATGTGTCCATCATAGTCTATGGGAGAGGCCTTGCATGTGTATAGGGACTACCTGAAATGTTTATGAAGCTATTAGTAGAGAAAATCATAACAGAAGAGATTGTTCAAAGGTGGTTTGTTGCCTTTGACACTATGGAGGATAATGTCGTGATCTGTCCAGGCTTGTCAGGGCATACTGCTCCATGGAGTGCATATGGAGTGTCAACCAGGAATGGGAAATTCAGGGACCTCTATAGCTAAAAATGATGATGAAGTGAGGTCATCAGGAAGTTGAAGGAAATATTTTGTGAAGCTTGCGTGATACCTTTTGTTAAGCTATGGTAATTTTGGTTATTTGTATTTTTGGGGTTTGGAATAGTTTTGGTTGTAACTTGGTTTAGGGTTAGGTTTGTTTAGGAATGGTCCAGTCAGTTGAATGGGGTGGTTTATTTAACTCCCTTTGCTAATACTTCATGTAACATAGATGTATTCCTTGTTGCAAATAAAAATGAATTTTGATCACATTTTGTTATGTCTCTTGATGAATTTTGCATTTGAATTATCTATACTAATCGCTAAGGTATACATAATCCTTTTGTTCATGTAAATGATAAAATGGATCGTCGTTCTCGAAGGTTAAAAAAGAAAAGAGATTTGTGAAAAAGAAGGTAACCATACCCATATATTACGTATGGTTGTCTACGTACCTCTGGGGGACTAAAAAATTTCCATGAGTTTCATTTCGAAAAGAAAAGTTTTTTTAGAGGATCAGGTCCCACGTAGTTATAGGAAGGGGAAATGAATATTTTTTGGAATAAAAATTGGATGAGAAGAGTCGTAGTGCATCGATATTTCGGACTAGGGGTAAAATTTCTTGAGATGTCTCAAGTTGACTGGACATTCCATATCTTCTCCTTAGAGGTCGATGAGCATAGTGACACCTTCTAAGAGAATTTTCTCCACTATGTATAGGACGCTCCAATTCGGTTTGAATTTCCCTCTCAGGTCTCAGGCAGGTCGTATGATCTCTTTGAGGGCTAGGTCTCCTTCCTGGACACCGTTGTCATTGATTTTTCGGTTGAATGATCGTGCTATCCGGTGATAGTATCCCTATATATAATATGGAGCCTTCAATCTCTTTTTATCCAAGATTGATAATTCATCGAAGCATCTCTAATGCCATTCTTCTTTGGTAACTTTTCTCTCGATAATGATGTGGTGGGAAGGTATTTCTTATTCAACGGGTAAGAATTCTCCATGCCGAACACTAGAGAATAAGGGGTAGCCATAATAGGCGTTCTTACTGAAGAGAAGTTGACATAAGGGATCTGGTTGGTCTAATATCTTCAACAATAAGTCATCTTACTGATTATGGTTTTAAGGCTTTTACTAGCTGCTTAGATAAAACCATTGGTTTTGGGTCAGTAGCGTGAAGATTAATGTCTCTGAATCCCATACTCGTTTACTTGTTTTGTGACCTCAACTTAAAAAAAATCCCATTATCTGATACCAACTCATGTTGAACTCTATATCGACAGATGATGTTATTTTGTATAAACTTGGCTACTTTCTTGGTATTCATTATTGTGTATGACTCAATTTTGACCCATTGCGTGAAGTAATCAATGGCGACTAGGATAAATTCGTGACCGTCTGAAGATTTGGGAGTAACTTTCCCTATAATGTTAATACCCCGGGTGGAGAAGGGACAAGGATAGGTCATGTTATATAGTTCTAGTGGAGGCAAGTGTTGGAGATTGGCAAAACTATTAGCATTTTAGACATGTCCAGACACTGGTAGTGAAATCTTGAGCCATAGTGGTCCAATAGTATCCTTGACGGATGATCTTTTCGGCAAGCATGTGACCATTCATGAGGGGCCCACATTCCCCACTGTGGAACTTCTACACCATTTATTTAACATTATCCCCTGCTATGCAATACAAATGGGTTCTATCAAAGTTTCTCTTAAATAATGCTTTGTCATAAATGATGTATTGGTGAGCCAATTTTCTAAGGGTTGCAGGGTCTTTCCTATCAGCATCTTAGGGATACCTATCATGTTTGAGGAGGCACAAAGTGTCATAATCCCATAATCTATCCATATTATAATATTCCTCGATAACAAGTTCAATGCAGTAGTAATTGTTGGACATAGCTTGTTTCTAAACTAGGAAAAGGGCCATCATTATTCCTTCAAGCATGTCGACCATAGATGCTAGGGTAGAAAGGGCGTCAGCTAGGCTGTTCTTTGCATGAGGCCGATACTGTAAGGTAATATCTTTGAACTGAGAGGACATATCATCTAGGTGGGCATGGAAGGATAGGAGATTCTCTTCATTGACTTTCCCTTTTTTAGGATTTAGTTGACGATGAGGTCAAAGTTTCCATAGATGTTTAGGTGTCGGATTTATTTCTTGAGGGCGATCTTAAGGCCTATAGTTCATGCCTCATACTTATTCATATTGTTAATGAAGAAAAAGTCTAGTTTGATGGAATTTTAGGTATGAGAATCATTAAGGAAAATCACGAGTGTAGACACCCCATTCTAGCTCCCCCTAAACCACTCCTTAGGTCCCTAGCACCTTCCTTCATCACTACAAACCTAACTCATACCCCAGGTACTGACCTAGAGGCCATCGGGCACTCCCATGCTTTGTTTGACCAAAATTCAAACTCTTCAGCTTGACTGAGACTGAATGAATCTTCAAAGGGCACTAAAACCCTTTTTTTAACGGAATGCCCCGTGCGTGATTCTAACTTACGGTGCGGACGAATGACCCGTTTTCCCTCGAAGCCTGACCTAGAGGCCACCAGATGATCTCGAGATCTATTTGACCAAAGTCAGCTCTTCAGCTTGATCGATACTGAATGAATCTTCAAAGGGAACTAAATCCCCTTTCCAACGGTCCGCCCCGTGCACAATTCTGACTTACAGTATGGACGAACGATCCGTTTTACTCCGAAAGGTCACCGAACATTTCCAGGCCCCAGTTGACCAAAGTTAACTTCCAAAACCGAGTTAATCTCTTTATATTGTTGAATTAAACCTCATAAAATTTCCAACGGTCCACCCCGTGCACGATTCCGACTTACCATGCGGACGAATGACCCGTTTGCGTCTGACAATTCCCCGTCCAAAGTACCGATGAGGGCTTCTGAGCCAAATTTGACCCGAAGTCAACTCCCAGACCTAGGAGTAGTCTAAAATACTTTCTAAGGTCTTTAAAGTACCTTTCCAGTGGTTCACCCCATGCACGATTCGAATCAATGATTTGCATTTTATGACCATTTTTTTAAGGAATCTAAAAAAGACTACCAAACGATAGGTTCCAAACCCTGTTTATCGATAGTGTGCCTTAAAACTCCTGCTGATTGGAAGGACTACGAATATTACAATTGGTAATTCCCTGGGCCTATAAAAAGGAGGTCCTGACCTCATTGCAAAGGGACCCAATATCTGAAACCCATCACTCTCAACGAACTTAGAAAACCTCTCTCGAAGTCAGCATGATTTCCACATCCGAGTCCTTTTACAACCTTCACTTTTCATCATATTTTTTATTAAAATTGGAGAATTAAATACTCTTAATCATCACCTAAGTGGAAGGGCTTCTCTCCAACATTTAAGATCAAGCTCAAGATCTTAAAGAAGGTTCAACTTTCTCAACTCTCTCTTCAAATTGTCCTCAATTCGCATTAACTTATTTTATTACTTAGCACTTTTATTCTCTCCATATCACATATCCTAATATACTTTTTATTTAGTATTATTGCACATCCCTTATTTTAATATAAATAAAACCCAAAAAAAGAAAAAAGAAAAAAGGGGTTTGCTCATTGACCAAGCATAAATTCTTCGGAATTTAACCCCTTAAGTTAGTGATTTTGATATCTCGAACAAGGTACTTTTGAGACAAATTCTTAGTCGCGTCAAGTTTCGACTAAGAATTTGTCTCAAAAGTGCGTTTTCTTTAGGCTCAAGTGCAAAATTGTCGCGTTAGTAATAATCCGATAAGTCGGGATCGTATCCACAGGGACCAATAATTGGTACTTGTATAGGAGAAGTTATTAAATCTTGAAATAATTCCTCAAAAGAAATATGAAAAGATGATTAATGATTGGGAAATTTCTAGTGAAATAAAAAAAAATTCAAGAAAAATAAACTAAAATTTGTGAAGAAATTAGATTGACAAATGAGAGAAAATAGGGTAGGGTACAATCCCTCAAACCTTAACGAATTACCGTGTAGAATACTAGAATTGAAAATTAAAATTCTTGACTAAATCCAGTCTTTTTAAATCCTAAGCATTACATATATGAAGGATCTAGCCCTCATCATATGAAATCAAAGGTAAATATAAAGCGGTGAATGGACAATTACACTCGCAAAACGTTCTTAAACATCTAAAGTACCTAGGGAAAGAGAGATTAAAAGATTGACTATGTTTGTATAATTTTCATTCACAATTCGGTCAGAATTTAATTTGCCCTCTATTTTCTATATAAGTAATTTGCCTCGGAGTGAGTTCATGTACCCCAGCCCTTAAGAATTTAGCTAGACATGATTTGATTAAAGAACAACTTCATACACAAAATTATAGGTCTAACAACTATTGAAAATAATTTGCAAAACAATTAAAATTTAACTAACATAAATACCAACTAAGAGAATGGAATTGTTATACTTGATTTCAGCAACAGGAAAAGACCTGAATCCAAAAATTGTAATCACTCTTACAAACTAGGGTTTATGAAAACTCCTATGAAAATTTCCTAACTTTTGAATTTCTCTCTCTAAAATTGACCTAAAATCCTCTCCAAAAAATTCTCTTTTAGAATGAGGTAGGGCATGGGCTTTTATAGCTCCAAGTACTACGAATTTGACAGCCGGAGTTGCTTGTGGCGCAAGATTTCACCAGCTACGCACATCAAAATCTTCACAATAAATGCCAGGATTTCGCATGACCGGACCAGTCTGGATATACCTCGGATCGGTCCATTTTTCAACCACCGGATCGGTTCTTTTTTTATTCTACCGGATCGGTTCGATATCCACCGGATCGGTTCTGCTATCATCGGTTTGTCATCCATCCGGAGTCTACTGGACTTGGATCATTTCGGATCGATCCGGATGTACACCGGATCGGTCCGATTTTCTTCCATGTTGACTTTTCTCTTTCATCTTTGACTGGCCATAACTTTTGATCTCGAGCTCCAATTTGAGTGTCGTTTCTTCCTATATTCTTGTGAAATCAAGCACTTCGACTTCCCTTTAAGTGTCGAATTCGAATTCTGGATAGAAATTTACACTTTTGCCCTTTGACCTTTCTTCCCTTCATCATTTCCTTTCTTCCGATTTCTTTCTCTCTTTTCTTGCACTAAATTCCTGTAAAATCCATCAGACATACACGAAACTCGGGGAAATTGTTAGAAACAGTCAATGGCAATGATATGGAATAAAAATGATTCAATTACCTTGTTCGATATATCAAAATCACTAACTTAAGGGGTTAAATTCCGAAGAATTTATGCTTGGTCAAATCCCCCTAACTTAGGACTTTGCACGTCCCGAGCAATGTAAAAGAAATTAATTTAATGCTCCATTCTTAAAAATTATTTTATTGGGATAGAATACCTTTTTCGCGGGCAAGCGATTGCATTTAGCGTATGCAACAAGCCTTTAAACCTCTAGGTTACCCTAGTAGGACGAGTTTTGTCTCGTGAGGGTTTGTAGTGAATACACCCACAAAATTCTTTATTGACTCAAATAAATATCAAAATACTTAAAAATTGTACAATTTAAACTTTTCGAAAAATACTCACCATAAATTCATATTCAATTGTCTCAAACTATAGTGTGTGTGTGTGCAAAGCCAAAAATTAAACCTCAAATTTCCACCGATTGAGCATTACGTTACTTTCCGAAAATTCGTTTTGATTCAAATTCTTACGGATGCACTCACAAATGAATCACTCGGATTGTGGCTATTTTCTCTCGGTATGCATGATAGAAAGAGTAAGTATAATGGACACAAATTCATGCATACAAAATTGAAAATAAGGTAATATATGGTGAAAAGATCTCTTCATCGGAGTATGGTTATTAGGAAACGGGAAACATCATCTCTTAATCACACCATTTAATCTCTCATACTATCTTTTTGTATCTTAGCTCTCCATGCAGTAATTAATTTCGCCATTCGGACTCGGTTAGGACTTTTCTTGGGTTAAAAAGTGTAAAGGGTAAAAATGGAAATGGACGGAATGTTCGGAATTGGATAATGTCTTTATGATGTCCATTAGTGCTTTTTCCGGGTATTTGCTCATTTTTCTCTTTCTTTTTCTATTTTCATTTTTTTTCTTGCTATTTTTTTTTCTTGCAATTTTTGTTAAGCATATCTATTTTTTTCTTGCCCCTTTTTTTTGTTGCACAATTTGGACTTTATTTGATGAATATTCGATTTTCACAATTCCAGGCTATTTGGTTTTTTCGGGATATCAAACGAAACGAAAATATTTTATAGGCTCAAATTGGGTTGCAAAGGGATAATTTTATTTTTCACAACTTTTTTATGGCTAATATTTTTGGGTAACAAACGAGGGCCTACTTCATTGTCCAAATTGCTGATCACATTACCATATGCATCTCGAGATTAATTAAGTTTAGAGATATATTTAGCACGAATTTCGAGACAACATTTCACACATTTCCCATAACCGATCAAAACAAAGGATTGAGATCATCAACGGCTTAATAAAATGCTAAAAAGAACTTTGAGTTAATCATAAACTCGGATTGATTTAAAAACTCATACAAAAAATTGAAAGGCTCGAAATCTCACCGGGTTTGATCAATCTCCACACTTATTCGTTAAGTCGTCAATTTTCTTTCAATTTCCATCTTCGGTCAATTTTGACTTAGTGCATATTGATTGTTAACAATTTGAGACTTTAAATAGAATAAAGGTGATATTTTTGAAAAATTTAAATTCCAATTTTTATTTATTTTGAACAAAAATATTTTTGACTTTTTTCATTTTTTTTTTTTTTTTTACATATGTGCGAAGTTTTATGAATACGCACCTGTCATCCCCCCTAACTTAGTGATTTGCATTGTCCTCAATCAAATGGACGAGAGAGATAAAAAAGACAATGGTAGGAGTGCGATAAATAAAACAAGCAAGTATCATAGTAAAACTGTATAGTACAACACATTGTGTAAACAAAACATCACAAACATAAGTAATAAAACATAAAGAGGTAGCGGGGCATCCTAAGGGGCGGGTGGGGGACGGGAAGGATCGGGAGTAGCAGGATCATACGGATTGTAATAGTAGGGAGGAAGAGGGGCCTCAGGACCCAACTGAAGACGGTACAAGTCCACCTCCATACGCAGGACCAAACTCATGTCCCTCTCGTAGGACGTCACGAACCCGTCGAAACGCGTTTCAAGAGAAAGGACGCGCTCAGTCAATCCCGTACCAATCGGAACATAATCCGGATCAGCGATTTCATCATATTCTTCCTCCTCTCCTTCTTCCATCTCAACACCTTCATCAGCAACATTCTCTTCCTCATGACTCGAATCATTGTCGCGCCTTGCACGGATTAGCTAGATTTGCCTTTCACTTCGAGTGCGGGATTCTTGCCCTAATGGCTTGGGCAAGTTGATAAGGTCTTGTGGAGCTTCAATCCCGGCATCCTTAAGCAAGGATGTAATGAGATGACCATAAGGAAGAGGGGCCCTACCCTTTTTATAGTATGCCACAAAGAGAATATCAGTGTAAAATGTACGGGCCAAATTGATAACTGTTGCATGGTCAAACAAGTGATACATCATGGTTGCTTGACGCAGGCGCATTGCTGAATCATTGGAGGTTTGCAAAATATTGGCACAAACAATGTGAAAAGTAAACCGTGCCTTGTCGGATAACCAACCACCGGGAAAGGTCTCGGTAGTCCAAACCGCACCGGGATCGATTCTTGAGATGCAAATTGCTTTGGACAGAACAGGGTCCGGACTGGGATAAGCAAATTCAGCGGGAGTAACCACACCATAAGACTCAAGTTTCTGGGCCAGAATCTCAAGTGAGAATGGTATTGGTGTGGAATCCATAAACGCTTGGGATTCGAATTCGGCGGTACGGACTAGCAAACCGTAAAATTGACGCACTTCATTTTCCCAAACTGCCTCATATGGTTCATTGAAAAATCTGCACCAGCCTCTTGTCATGAACATGACGGTGACAGAATTATGCAGTTGATCCCAAAGGATTTGACGGTCAATGTGGGTTTTTCGGGTTGGACTGAAAAACCGCCGGCACCAATTTGCTTCACGGCGAGAACGGTATTCTCCATTACCGTCGGGCAAGACTTCAATGGAGGTATATTTCTGGGGAGTAGCCATGGGTATGGAAGGAGTAGACAGAAAGTGAGAGAGAAGAGAGAATATGGAGGTGTGAAGGAAAATGGGGTGTGGGATGGATGTATTTATAGGATGGATAATGAAATAGGAGGGAATAGATGGGGGGAAATAGGGGGGATGAATTTTTGGGGGAAAAGAAGGGATTGGGGGGATGAATTTGGTTTGGATTGAAGAGGTGTGAACCTCGGGAAGTAGCATTCTGCAGATCACCGGACCGATCCGGTTGTAGGACCGGACCGATCCGACTTAACCGGATCGGTTCTTTTAATTCAGGACCGGACCGGTCCGGTCTGCTGAATTATTAGAATATCCTTTTCTCTATTCTTCTCACTGTTTATGCTCATTTTCTCCATTCCAATGATTCCTTTACAACTTCTCTCACTTCAAAACTCCCGCAATGCTCATCAAAACCTTAACACCCCTAAAATCATTGGATTCCCTACCCGGGCCTAACACGTACTTACGACTTCTAACTCCTAAGACTCTTATGTACAACAATCACCCCATACATGTCGGGGGTGCGACGACCTCACATTTCTTTTTCAGTCAATCGCCATAAATGGGGTCCGACAACCAGATTGTGCCGGCTTCCTTGACGATTGCTTCCACATACGGCTTGATACGATGCCCGTTAACCTTAAATGTGTTTCCCCCTTTTTCATCTTTGAGTTCAACAGCTCCATGGGGAAATACCTCTTTCACAATAAATGGACCTGACCATCTTGACCGCAATTTTTTGGGAAACAAGTGCAACCTTGAGTTGTAGAGAAGGACTTTTTGTCCCGAATGAAACTCTTTCCTACGAATGATTCTGTCGTGAGCTCGTTTCATTCGTTCCTTGGATATTTTAGTACTTTTATACCCATCATTGCGTATTTCTTCCAACTCGTTCAACTGAAGTTTACGTGTTTCACCGGCTTTATCCATGTTGAAGTTCACCCTTTTGATAGCCCAATACGCTTTGTGTTCGATCTCAACCGAAAGATGACAAGGCTTGCCATACACAAAGGACATCCCAAGGGGATTCTTGTATGCAGTTCTATATGCCCAGAGCGCATCATTCAATCTGAGAGACCAGTCTTTCCTATTAGGTTCGACCGTCTTTTCCAAGATATTTTTGATTTCCCGATTGGCGAGCTCGGCTTAGCCATTCGATTGAGGGTGATAAGTTGTTCCACCTTTATGGACAACTCCATACTTTCGCATGAGCTTCTCCATAGGCTTATTGCAAAAATGGGTGCCATTATCACTAATTATGGCCTTAGGCATTCCAAAACGAGAAAGTATATTTTCTTGAATGAATTTTATCACCATTTTATTGTCATTCGTCCTTGTAGCTATGGCCTCTACCCATTTTGAGACGTAGTCTACAGCGACGAGGATGTATAGAAAACCAAAAGAAGGTGGAAAGGGTCCCATGAAGTCAATACCCCAACAATCAAACAACTCCAAGACTAGAATTGGGGTTAATGCCATCATGTCACGGCGGGTAATAGCTCCCATTCTTTGGCATCTATCGCATGATTTGCAAAAAGTATTCACATCCCGAAAGATTGTGGGCCAGTAGAGACCACTTTGAAGGATTTTTGCAGTAATTTTATTTTTGAAAAAATGACCTCCACATTCTTTCGAATGACATAATCGAATTACCCCTTGGATTTCTTCATCAGGTACACATCTCCGGTTGATTTGATCAGCACAATACTTAAACAAATAGGGATCATCATAAAAGAACATGCGTGACCATGTAATGAACTTCCTTCTCTCTTGCGGAGTCCAATTAGAGGGAACAATTCCAGTGACAATGTAATTGACTATATCCGCAAACCAGGGGAGAGAAGAAGTAGAAAATAGATTTTCATCCAAAAAATACTCGTCTATGGGAATGGGATCAATAGGTACGTCGGACGATAGGCGTGACAAATGGTCAGCCACGACGTGTTCTACTCCTTTCTTGTCTTGAATCGAGAGATTAAACTCTTGTAAGAGTAGGATCCACCTGATTAGATGGGGTTTGGCATCTTTCTTACTCAAGAGATATTTAAGGGCCGAATGATCAGTGAAACAAATGATGGGCGACCCAACAATGTAAGAGCAGAATTTATCGAGGGCAAAAACGACTGCTAGCAACTCTTTCTCTGTAGTAGAGTAATTAAGCTGAGGGCCAGATAATGTTCTGCTAGCATAGTAAATAACATGAGATTTCTTGTCTTTTCTTTGTCCAAGAACGGCCCCAATTGCGTAATCACTTGCATCACACATAAGCTCAAAGGGGAGTGACCAATTAGGAGCTTGCATGATAGGAGAGGAAATTAGCATGCTTTTAAGTTTATCAAAAGCTTCTTGACATGCTTTATTCCATTCAAATGGAGTGTCCTTCATGATAAGATTACTCAAAGGTCTAGCGATGGCGCTAAAGTCTTTGATAAATCTTCTATAAAATCCAGCATGGCCTAGAAAGGACCTCACATCTTTAAGTGATTTTGGCGGGGGTAACTCAGCTAGTACTTCAATTTTTGCTCGATCAACTTCAATCCCCCTAGATGAGATTATGTGGCCTAAAACTACGCCCTCGGTAACCATAAAATGGCATTTTTCCTAATTGAGGACTAAGTCTTTTTCCACACACCGGAATAGACACCCCCTCTCATCATCTCTCTCTCGCCATGAGGATCGGGGATGTCCACAGTGGCGACTCCGCTGGGGGAATTTTTTATAGGGATATACTCTATATACATGGGTGTTTTATTTTCTTATATATCCCCCTATTTGCGTGTCCCCCCTTAATATTCATGTGTACCTTATACTTATGCTTCTATTTACACACTTGTAGACGATTCTCCATGAACACTTAGCACCACGTGCACTTAGGATCACGTGTATCCACATGTTGCACGCATCACCCATCCATACTTGGTATACCATCGGTACTTGTACTTTGCTCCCTGTTTGGCATGATAAAGATATATACTATCATCATAAGAGAATAATGCATGATTCACACGACATCACCAAAGAGCATTAGTATTGACCAAATTTTGTCCGGTAACTGGAGGGTCACTTCGTGATGGGCGCTGGTCCGGTAGGGCGTAGTTAGCCTGAGCAATATGACTCTCACCTTCCATTGTCCAAGTATCTTCGACATATATCGAACAGTTCCCCCGCATCGTACCACTTGACCAAAGTCATAACGGGAGGTATATCGCAGGGAACTCATTCATGTATGCCGAGTATATCGAATTCCCTCTCACACGTACTGTCCCTACGTGGTATATAGTGAGGCAACGTACAATCAGATATATCAAATGTCTTGTCCACACGTAAAAACTTCCCTCAGAAGAAAGTCGTATATCGTGGAAGCCACGCCAAAGGGGGGAACCCTTTCCAATTCACCCAACCAACTTCATACTCGCATATAGGTGTCAAGCCTAGGACACACATGTTAGATTTCCAGTTTCGACCCGAAACTCTACTAAAATTTTGGGTCGGCCTACCGCATAAATTTTCACTCATTTTTAAAATGGGACCCTGCCCGTGAGCCTAGTTACAAGTCCAACCATAGCTTTACATATGTTACAAACCCAACTTTTCTAGGCTCGGGTCTCGTTTGGCATTTTATTTTTGCATATAGGAGAATCTAATACAAGTGAGAACATAATAATTATAATAATCATAATAAGACCCGTCTCCCAAAAACATTTCTCCTTCCCTTATCAAAAATCCAAAAATATTTCTCCTTCCTTTATCAAAAATCCAAAAACATTTTTCCTTTCTTTATCAAAAATCCAAAAATATTTTGTCTTTCATTCTCAAAAAAATAAAAAAATATCAAATATATTTTCATTCTTTTTCTCCAAAAATAAATCCCATTTTACGCCTTCTTAGGTCGATTGCACGCCCTTGGCTTGGCTCCTTATTGGCTTCGGTCTTCAGTCAAATCACCCCAGAGTTTTATTTGTTCCCCTGCTACTTCTTTTGAGTCCGAAATCCATCCGTTTTCCACGGAGAACTATATCAAGTACCAGTTGTGCATCCAGATCTGATGACAGTCTTAGTTCAGTTCGTGTCCAAGATTGACAACCTCCAGACTGAGGTCCGAGAGATGCAACAAAACTAGGTTCCTATCCCCAAGAGCCCGAGTCCCTATTCCTTTATGCTATGGGTCCACCCGAGCCTATCTGGGTTCCCGAAGAGTATCAGCACGCTCCACATGCCCCTCCTGCTAACGGGTCACCACCTGCCCAGCTTCCTGTGACAAACCTTACCCATCTTGGGGTTAACTTACCTATGATCATTGATCCAAAAGCGGAAGAATTGAAAAAGGTCAAAGAAGATCTCAATATGCTAACTAAGAAGTTCAACCAAGTCATAATCTCTAGAAATTACATGAACTACACCCACATGTCTCCTTATCCTAAGGCGAGGTTACTCGAGAAGTTCAAGATGCTAAATATCAAGAAATTTGGAGGAAATGGACCCCCAATTGTTCATCTTCACAGTTATCACAATTCTATGACTCTCCTGGGGCCTTATGAAGAAGTGATGGCCCAATTATTTTAACAAACTTTGAAGGATAATTCCCTTCGATGGTTTTTGTGTCTTGAGGTGTCCAAAATTTGTAGCTGGGAGGATGTATCCCGAGAATTCATGTTGCAGTACAAATACAATAAAGATCTTAAGGTCACCTATCGTGATTTAGAGCTGCTCAAATAGAACTCTGGGGAATTAGTTAGTAACTTCATAGCCCGATGAAGGGAAAAAGCAGCAACTATAACCTATCGGTCATCCGAAGAAGAATAAGTCAACATAGTGAAGAATGACTTCTTACCCCATGACTTAGTAACAATGGGAGGACAATACTATACCCACTTTCGAGCTCTCAGAGAAGCCGGAGTAGAAATCGAGGAAGGTCTTGCTAAAATAGAAGTTGAACCCAAGAAAGTGTCCAAACAGTTCACTCCCAGAAAATATGATAAACCTGTCAGTGTTATAGTCTCAACCATTAACAACATCTCCCAACCAACCACCTCGTGGGTACCAGAACGCCGCCCTGTACAAGTTCGAAATGAATACAGTGAGCTCCATGCTCCCCTATCAAGCCCTATTTAGCCTAAAACTCATCAAACCCTTGGACCCCCCGCCCATTTCCAAATCCACTTCCCATAAACTTGAAGGCAGATGCCCACTGCACCTTTCACTTGACTGTTGTCCATGCCACTGGCCAATGCTTTCACCTAAGAAACATAATCCAAGGTCTAATTGACTGGGGTACCATTGCCCTACCATCCAATCCTAAGACAAACACTACTAACAACCAACTCCCATAATTGACTTTACATAGAAATCCAGAATTCTTTCCACCAGATGGGGGGAGAATTTAGAGATTAAAATGAAAATCAATCTTCAGAGAAAACTGGATCAGTAGTCGACATGTGTGGGATGATATCATTTGAATAACTCCTCGAAGAAATAAACAAGGTAGTAGAATAACCCTAGATTGATGAGGAAACGGGATTCACATTCTTCCCTTCTTCATTGAATCGCATGACCAGATCGGGGAGGAATTACCAGATCCCAAGATTACCACTAACCAATGACAAGGGGAAGGGTGTTGAAAACCTTCATGTGCCAGAGATGACCCTAGAGGAAAGCAAGATCCTCGATCAACCGAAGAAAACTCAAGTTAACATCATTCTATGGGGGATTTTAATGTCTTCCCAGCTACACAGAAATACTTTGATCAACTTGCTCACTGGACCCATAGTTCCTCCATCCACCAGACCAGAAGAAGAAATAAATTTATTCGGATCCTTGACCTCTACCCAAATGTTGTCCTTTTCCAAAGAAGAAATCCCCAAAATTGGGCCAAATCGCAATCATGCACTCAACATCTCCGTCGAAGTTATGGGGAAGATCATACCACTCACTCTTGATGATAATGGATCCACCTTGAATGTCTTCCCATTAAGAACCATTAAATGCTCAGGACAAAAGGAAAGTGATCTCGCTCCAACCCCCACTGCGGTGTGTACCTACGATTATACCCGTCGTGAGGTGATGGGATCCCTAAAACTTGTAATAGGGGTTGTCCATATAAACCATGTCGTTGAATTCCAAGTTATTGACATCCTAACTCATTTCAGTATGTTAATCAAATGACCTTGTCTCCAATGTATCAAGGGTGTATCTTCCTCGCTCCATCATAAATTGAAGTTCTTCGCCGACGGACTAGTCTTCACCATTTAGGGCGACGATGACAATGTCAATGGTTCAAGTACCAGCAATCCAATCCTTGAGATATACCACGGGTCAAATGATATGCTCCAATCAGGATTCCAAGTTGAGCCACTTATACTCCCGACAGGGGACGTTTTTAAAGAAAGGGTTTATTTAGAGTACGACCCTCGTGGCAATTTCAATGTGATTCAGATGTTAAAAAACATGCACTTCATGCCCGAACAAGGGCTAGGACAAAGACAACGAGGGATAATTGAACCCATTTAATTGGAAAAATCTTTCTCTCCTTATGGTTTGGGGTATCAACCATCTAAACAAGAGCTCATAATGATCTGTCGGCCTCAACCAAAGAGAAGACTAGACTGCATCCAGATTATCCCAGGTCATTTCTTGAATGGACGATTCATCAAAGAGGGTGAAGACTTCCCCATTTTTGGATTTTCGAAACCATGGTATAACCATACAAATAAGAAGATGAAGCCTGGAATGGAGATCTTTTTCCAAGACACCTACCCATGGGCTGAAAATTCCCAACACCATGTACAACCACTCATCAAAGATATAGCCGATTTTGAGGGAAGTGACTCTGAGGAATCGTTATGTTTACAAACACTCGGGCTAACACTATACATGGTTCATTCAGGCACTACATCACTAGATCCATCCCACCTGATTAAAGCTACTGATATACCTCTCCTTAACTGGCATGCTGTGCCAATTCTACCTATTGAAATCCCACCTAACCCCAATGTTCACCCTATCTCTTCTTCGATTATCCATCATTGCTCTAATGTAATCGAGACCCCCTTTGATGAGGTTCTCAATGTTATTTTTCCTATCAATTAAATAAATGAAGACTTTAAGTATCTTGTTGTGCCTTACAATAATTAGTTAGATTCTAATCAAACTTTTGATGATGATGCTTTTGCAAATGAATAATTCTTAACTGATCTAAATAAGGTTAATAACAAACAACATAACTACGTTCAAGTTAATGAAGTAGAAAATATTATTATTAACGTCGGTTCTAGTAGCCAACAACGCGAGATTAGGATATGGGCTACCCTTGACAAGCATAAACGCGCACAACTCAAAGAATTTCTAAAGGAATTCGTGGATTTCTTCACGTGGTCCTATGACAATATGCCCGGCATCGATCATAAAATAGCTCAACATGAGATCCCCACTCTTCTAGATTATAAGATAGTTAAACAAAAGTTGAGAAACCTCTGCACCAAATGGTCACTTAAAGTCAAAGAATAAGTGGTCAAACAATTGAACGTGGGCTTCATTCGTGTGATTAAATATCCCACATGGCTAGCCAATATAGTGCCTGTATCGAAATTGAGAGGGAAAGTTCAGATGTGTGTAGACTACCGGGACTTGAATAAAGCCTCTCGAAATAATAACTACCCGTTACCCAATATCAACATGATCTTGAACAACATAACCAGTCATAATCTTAATTCATTCGTCGATGGGTTTGTCGTATATAACCAAATCAAAATGCACCCAAATCACTAAGAAAATACCACGTTCATCACCCAATGGGGAACCTTTTGCTACATCGTTATGCCATTTGGTCTCAAGAATTCAGGGGCTACCTACCAGATGGCTTCCACAACCATCCTACACGATCTGATTCACAAAGAGGTTGAGGTTTATGTGGATGATATGATTATCAAATCCAAAACTAGAAAAGGTCATATTCTCGTCCTCCGAAAGTTCTTCGAACGACTGCGGCAGTATTAGATGAGACTTAATCCACATAAATTTGTCTTCGACGTTTTCAAGGGAAAACTCTTGGAATTCATGATTAGTGAGAAGGGGATAGAAGCAGATCTTGCCAAGATGAAAGTCGTACTTGATATGCCACCTCCCGAACAAAGAAAGAAGTCCGTGGTTTCCTTAGAAAATTATAATACATCAGTCGGTTCATCAGCCAGCTAACCTCCATCTGCGAACCTAGTTTCAAACTCCTCCGAAAGGATTCAACCAAGGTTTAGAACAAGGCCTGCTAAGAAGCTTTTGACCGAATGAAATAATATCAGACCCAACCTTCGATACTCATGCCACCATAACCTAGTCTCCCCTTGATTCAATACCTAAACATAATCGACACTGTAGGTGGGGATTTGTTGGCCCAATACCTTGAAGATTCTTGTAAAGAAAGATCCATCTATTATGCCAGTCGTAAATTGATCGTGTAGAAAGTCAACTGCACTACTTTGGAGAAGGCATGAGTCGCACTTATTTGGGTCACCCAAAAGCAGTGACACCACATGATCACCTTCCCTATCAAACTTATATCCCAAATGGACCCCATCAAGTACCTGCTTGAGAAACTCGCCTTATCCAGCCGAATGACTCGATGGTTGATGCTCCTAGTCGAGTTTGATATCGTGTACATCACTCAGAAAACCATGAAAGGAAGAACCATCTCTGACTACCTTAGTGACTACCCCATAGAAGAAGCTGATATTTGGATCACCTAATTCCCAGATGAAAACATACTCTACACCACTGAAGACGACCTTTGATGGAAAATGTTCTTTGACGGTGCTACCAATAAAAAGGGATATGGCATTGGGATACTTCTTATCGCCCCAACTTATTCCCACACTCCCATCGCTATCAAATTGGATTTTCTCTGCACCAATAACATGACTGAATACGAGGCGTATACGGTAGGCCTCAAAGTTTTTATCAAGAAAGGAATTCAATGCCTATATGTCTATGGGGATTATGCCCTCATTATCGGTTAAGTTCTCAGAAAATGGAAAGTCAAGGACGAGAAGCTCCAACCTTTCCATGCCCACTTAGAAGAACTAGCATCCCAATTCCAAGACATCACCTTCCACTACTTACCTCGAGTAAATAATAACCTAGGCGATGCCCTTGCTACCTTAGCCTCCATGGTCTACATGCCTGAAGGAATAACAATGGCCTCCTTCTTAGTTCAAAAGAAAGATAATTAAATCCATTTCTACCACATTGAGCTCATCACCAAAGAAATTCCCGAGCTAGATAATTGTTGGTACTATGATATCTAGCACCTCCTCAAGCATGGTAGGTATCCCAAAGGTTGAAATAAGAAAGACCGAGCAACCCTCTAAAGACTGGTCGCCCAGTACATCATCTGTTATAAAGCATTGTTCAAGAGAAACTTTGATGGAACCCATCTACACTTCATCGCAGGGGATGACATTGAAGAGATAATGTAAAAAATCCACAGTGGGGAATGCGGGCCCCATATGAATGATCATATGCTTGCTAAGAATGTCATTCGACAAGGCTACTACTGGGCCACCATGGTCCAGGATTACACCGCCTATGTCAGGATATGCATTAAATGCAAATCATTTTCCAATCTTCAGCATCTGCCTCCATGAGAATTATACAACATGACTTCTCCCTGGCCGTTCTCCACCTGGGGTATTGACATTATAGGGAAAGTTACACCCAAGGCCTCCAATGAGCTTGAGTTTATCCTAGTTTCCAATGATTACTTCACCAAATGGGTCAAAGCTGAGTCATACGCAGTTTTCAATGCCAAGAACGTGGCCAAATTCATCAGGAAGAACATCATCTGCCGTTATGGGGTCCCTCACAAGATAGTTTCAGATAGTGGGTTGTATTTTGAGGCAGAAGTCACAGAAGTGGTTAACAAGTATGGGATTCAGAGACACAAATCTTCTCCCTACTGACCTCAGACCAATGGTCCAGTAGAGGCCTCCAATAAAAACCTCAAAGCCATCATCAGTAAGATGACCGAAAGCTATCGAGATTGGGGTGACCTAATCCTTTACACCCTCTGGGGTACCGAACATCAATCCGAACCTCTATTGGGGCTATCCCTTACTCTATAGTCTATAGAATAGAAGCGATCCTACCCATAGAGCATGAAATCCCTTCACTTCGTGTCATGATCAAAATCCAAGTTAGTGAGGAGGACTGGCATCAAAGCCTTCTCAACGAGCTATCACTCTTGGACGAAAGAAGACTGAAAGCATTGTATCACACACAAGGGTACCATCGCCGAATAGCGTATTCATTTAATAAGAGAATCAAGGATAGCGGTGTCCAAGAAGGGGATTTAACCTTCAAAGAAATAGTAGAGCCCATCTGGGACCCTAGAGGGAAATTCAAACGACAATTAGAGAGGCCCATACATTGTGAAGAAGATCTTGTCCGACGGTGCCGTTATGCTCGCCGACCTATATGGAAAAGAGATGGCTCGTCCAGTCAACCTAAACCGTCTCAAGAAGCTCTACCCCTAGTCCAAAATCTCGATGCGCTATAACTCTTATCATCTCCATTTTATTCTAAAAATAACTTCATTTCCCTCTACCCAGAACTACGTGGGCTTGATCCTCTATAAAAAAACATTTTCAGAAAAATTAAAACCTTTCAAAAGACCCCAGAGGTATGTAGGCAGCTCATACATCTTACATGAGCACGACCCTTTCTTTTTCACAAAAAATATTCTTTTTTTATCTCCAAGAACAACAGTTCATTATAACATATGCTTGAACAAAAGGATTGAGCATGCCTTAGTGATCGGTATAGATAAATACAAAATTCATCAAAAGGCACGATCGGCTGATCAAAAACTTGTTTATTTCACTAATAAGAAGTTACAGTGCAATTACATAAGAAAAGGAATAGATAACTCCCTTCCCCCTATCTTCCTAAAAATCCAAAAAAAATCCCTAACTTATTCCCCATTATACAATAAACTCCCCAAAAAGTCCTACCCATAGCTACCAGAGGAGCCCACACCGTCATCATCTACATCCTGGGGTCCCAAAGCTTCTCTTTCCTGAATGGAGTGCCGCAGACACTTTATGGACTAATAAGCTTGAACCAGCCTAAAAAAAACTACCACATATCCCTCCATGGTATCAGATAAAGCAAGCCATCTTTGTTCAGTCTCCACTACCAACATCTTGTGACTACTCTTCTCTACAACCACTTCATATAATCCCGAGGGATGTGCCAAAATCTCCCACAAAGAGTCAAGCCTCATGCGCAGATGCTTTGTTAGATCTTCTATCAGAAATAAGTCTAGTTTCCGAGGTGGCACGATCTGCTCCAAGCCAAATTGGCACAGAAGCCACCAAGGGAAATAGAAAGAGGTCTGTGTGAAACAAACCAACCGAATATAAAGGTTTTCCCCCAGCTCCAGAAGAGGCAGCAACTGTCTCCACTAAGGCACTAACCAGCGTAGATTTAAAGCCCCATGCTCCACAAGCTAGTCCTCCCAACTCTCAATATCCTGGCCAACACTGAGGAAATGGCGCAAAAAGATGTTGGGTACAGCCGACAAAGGGTATTCCAGAGGAGTCACCAGGCAAAATCTTTTAGACAACCACATGAACAACATCACAGGGATACCTCTCAGAAAGTCAAAATTACCTTCTCTCCTGGCATCCAGGCCATTTAAAGTCTCCACCAGTATCACCGTTGTAGGATTGCGATGGTAGGACATCCATAAAGTAATACCTGTAAATTGTGGGTCCACTAGTAGTTCCCTATTCACTAGTAGTAATTTCAAAACCAAGCCGAGAACGATGTCTCCAGCATATCCAGCATCACCAACCTCTTACAAATGCATAGACCGCAACACCGTTGGAAGGAAAATCATTCCTCCAGTAACCAAAGATCTACCCGATGAGGGAAGGACATGGAGAATTCCAACCAAAAACTCCCAGGGAGACCGATAAAACTCAAGCATAGCAGCCTCCATAATAGAACTTACACCTAAGAGGGAAGAAAACTCCTCATAAGTCGGATAGACTTCTTCCTAGCCAAAGAAGAATACATGTTCTTTGGTGTACCAAAATTGTACCATCGCCATCAGCATGTTCCATTCTATGGGACGATTATGCCATAAAGCGACTCGACGCAAGTTGAAAGCATCGTAGTCAACATTATAAGAACACATTGCTTCCAAGGCTTTGACGTAGTTATCAAACTCAATACTACCAGGTGTGACACCCCGCCTAATTAAATACCGGGCGATCACTCCTTTATTAAATTAAAAATCAAGGTGAACAGTTGGTTCATTCTTAGCATCACTGTCGTGAAAATAAATTTTTCCAAATTAACACCCTACATAATTAAGCTAAGTGTCAAAACCATTTTTCAACATTTCTGACCAAATTTTATTTTTAAAGGAAAATTATTTATTTAATTAGTAACAACATTTTCAATAAGTAAGAATCATACAACAATTATCCTGGAACATAATCCAATTACTTTAAACATTCAACATCCAAAATCCCAACATTTAAAACTTAATGTAAAACATACATGTTGAATAAATCCCAAAGTAACAGTACGAGAAATAACTGAAATACAAATGTCCCAACAAAACAGATAAATAGTGAAAAGGGCGACACATGCCCTAATAACTGAGAATCATAGGAGTGGAATCAAGTAAATGAAATCGTCTAAGCAAGTGGCCTTCAACTCCCACCTAAGTTGCAGCACGTTCCTTTCAAGGGATCCTAAGCAAGACGCCGCTGTGGCTAGGCACCTGTAGTACATACATATATATACAAGAGAGAGAGAGAGAGAGAGAGAGAGAGAGAGAGAGAGAGAGAGAAAAACGGGTCAGAGCCCGATAGTGTATATGATTTAAAAATTGTTTAGCAAGTATTTAAATTGATACATGCCAATGCAACAACATATTAGTGCGACACTCTCTTGAGAAATTCTCACCTCTCTTCTAATGTGCACACCTATCGCACTAACCTTCCCAATGATTTATCTCATCATATATCACACTATCTTTCCCCAATGATTTAACTTATCGTAGGTTATTCGCGGGATTCAAAATTTAACGATTCAATTGTTTAAAAAGAATATTTTAATTAGTGACCAAAGTTCTCATTCTAGCTTTATTAATCAATAAAGTTTTCTAGTGTCATATTATACTTTCTCAAAACAAGTATTTACAATTTGAGTCATCAACCATGTCCAACATATCAAATCACAGTAGGCAGTTCCAGATTTCAGAATTTCATATATATATTAACTACTCGTAAAATATATATGTCATAACAGCACCCCAAATAAAAACTATGGTGCGGGCATACTCTACTATCCAAACCCCGTATCACTCGTATTAATGGGAATACAAATTCGGAATCACTCTCGAATTGTATTAACATATACACAACAATATTGAGGCGAAGCATAGATTCCAAGTCTCTAAGAGGATGGCACATACCCGCGTCTCTTAGGACCGTCTGAACTATCAAATCGATAGCCTGTGCCAAGGATATCTATCTTCTAGGGTACGAGTCAATATCCCCCATAAGGCAACACAGGATAAGATCATCCCAACGCGGCAACCTCAGGGATAGCAAGTAGCGTGTGTATGTTTTTCACACATAGATAGCATATGCATACACAATCATATAACTATACTAATATTACCATATCAATATTGGGTATATTCTCAAATTCCATAGTTACGACTTTTATCCATATTATCATATTTTAGTAAACACTTATAACGGTTCGTTTCTAACCTTGATTCGGTATTATTCCAACGTACCACACAACTCTCATGGCTTTATTTTCCAAATTATAAAATTCAGTAGGTATACACATTTGTCCCAAAGTAACTCTCTTACGTGTCTCTTTCTTTAAATCATAAATTCACCGACCCTTATGTAATTATACCCAAATACAATCTTTGCCCGACATCAAGGGTCCCAAAATTTATTCACATGTCCTACTGGTCTTCCCTATCTCCCAAAACATTTTATTAAGGATGCCCAAGAATTATTTCACAATAAATTGAACTTAACTAATTTAGAAAGAGAAATAGGAGTCTGCCAGGAGTGATCGATCGATCGAGGTCTGGGGCTCGATCGATCGATCAAGCAGGTATTACGATTTCTGCAGTTTTGCAGTTACGGGTTCTAACATATATCTTCATCCAAATTCAAGTTTTACATTCCCAAACGTCCAAAGATTCATACTACTAACATTATATCTTCATATTAGGTAGTTCCAACGTAAAGCATGTGGATTTCTATCATTATACATGGATTAACAGCCCAAAAATTATCATAATTATCAAGAACCCTAGAATTCTCTTTAAACATGGTTCTAACAAGTATTTCCAGAAATTTCTTCTTATAAACATCATAATTTCGTGGGTAATTCCTCTACATGGCAAGGGTTTCTAGAATTATAAATTTATCCATCACTACATGCAAATTCCTATCTCAAAGCTTTGGTTTTCTTCCATAAAAACTCATTCTAATTATTCCTAAACTAATATGAAAGATGCACCAACGAAATAATCAAAATAAACACTTGCCTGGAGTTTTTGGTGTTCTGATTTGCAGATGATTTTGGTGTGGTTACGTTCCCCGTCGCGCGATCTACGCGTTGGTGGTGGTGGCGGTGCAACCGGATGGATTTTTAGCCTTGTATTGTCTTGGAAGCTCTCTCCTTCCCTCTCCTATGGCCGTAACTTGTCTTTGGTTGTTATAACCCTAGAAGACAACCTTAGACATCTGATATACCCCTTTAATTTTCGTGGGTTTAATTCCCCAAAAATGTAAAATGTCTAAAATGCCCTCCCGGGGTACTAATTAGGCCTAAAAATGCCCCGAGACCCAAACTAAACCCCCGGGTACACTTTTTTGACTATCTCGACCCTTCCGGACGCGTTGGCGCACTCAAAATGACCATAAGAACGACTTATAAAAGATTCACTTTTATTTATCAATGTTTAGTCCCGACGAGACACGGGTGCGTCCCGACTCAAATTTCCAAAATTTTCATTTTATTCACTCATGACATTCAATATAACCAATATTACATATTACTTTGCTCATTAGTAATATTCAACAAATTTTCCATAATTACTAACTCTCGTCACGTTAATAATTATAACATAATTAATTTCCGGATTTTTATTAAATAATTAACTCACATTAAATTTAATAAATCTCCAAATTAATATAGAATAAAAATACGGGGTATTACATACTTCCCCCCTAATAACGGAATTTCGTCCTGAAATTCGGAAAACAAGGCGTACCTGGTAAGAACAAATCTGGATATCTCTCGCGCATATCGGCCTCGCACTCCCAAGTGGATTCCTCCATTCTCCCACTGGACTCGCACAAGTGGAACTATCTTCGACCTCAATATCCTCTCACTATAGTCTAGGATAGCCACCGGTCTCTCCTCGTAAGAGCTGTCAGGCTGTAAGTTTATCTCATCTATCGCAATGTGAGTATGGGCCATATCATCCCGAAGATATCGTCTCAACGACGAGATGTGGAATACATCGTGAATGCGATGCAAAGGTTCTGGCAGTCCCAATCTGTATGCTACCGGCCCAATCCTCTCGATGATGGGAAATGGTCCCACGTACCTCGGGGCCAATTTCCCTTTCTTCCCGAACCTCATCACTCCTTTCATAGGAGATACACGCACTAACAGTTGGTCCCCCACATTAAACTCCCGGAAGAACCGTTTCGCATCGGCGTAGCTCTTCTGCCTTTCCTGGGCTACTCGAATGCGACTCCTGATCATCTCAATCCTTGCGAAAGTTTCCTGAATCACCTCCGGTCCTAGCAACTTATTATCCCCCACCTCGAGCCAACAAGTTGGAGAACGACAAGGCCTGCCATACAAAGCCTCAAATGGAGCCATACCAATCGTAAACTGATAAGAGTTATTATAAGAAAACTCTACCAGTGGAAGATGTGGCTCCCAACCTCCTCCAAAATCAAGAACACACATGCGTAGCATATCCTCTAATATCTGATTAGTACGCTCTGTCTGTCCATCTATTTGCGGGTGATAAGCTGAACTCAACCTCAACTCAGTACCCATAGCCTCCTGAAATCTTTCCCAGAAACGTGACACGAAAATCTTGTCTCTATCTGACACAATATTCAGGGGCACCCCATGTAATCTGATAATCTCAGCAATGAACAACTGAGCATACTGACCCGTGGTATAGTCTGTCCGCACCGGCAGAAAATGAGCCACCTTGGTCAAACGGTTTATAATCACCCAGATAGAGTCGTGGCCCCGCTGTGATGTAGGCAACCCTGTAATAAAATCCATGGAAATACTCTCCCACTTCCATGCGGGTACTTCCAATGGTTGAAACAATCCTGACGGTTTCTGATGGTCCACCTTCACCAGCTGGCAGGTAGAACATTTGGACACGAACTCAGCAATGTCCTTCTTCATCCCACTCCACCAGTATTGCCTCCTCATATCCTGGTACATCTTATCTCCTCCAGGATGTACCGCAAATCGGGACCCGTGAGATTGGGTCATCACTGCATGACGTAGTTCTGCCCCTTCTGGAACCACTAACCTTTCATTAAACCTCAAACCCCCATCAAAACTAACAGAATAGGACTCAGCACCCTCGGCTAAAAGTCGTACAATCTGCTCCTGGCAAAACGGGTCTGTGGTTTGGGCCTGTATTACCCTTATAACAATCTCGGGTGTGACCGTCATAACAGATACGAAGGAATGGGCAACTGCGTCCTGGTGACCCAACTCCTTCCACTTCGCTTTCCAGACGTCCGCTACCTCATTTACCGGTCTACGGCTCAATGCATCAGCAACTATGTTGGCTTTCCCCGGATGATACTGTATGTCAAACTGATAGTCCTTCACAAACTCTAACCATCTGCGCTGTCGCATATTCAGCTCTCGCTGAGTGAATAGGTACTGCAGTGACTTGTGGTCTGTGAACAAACGAAACTTCTCCCCCAATAAGTAGTGCCTCCATATCCTCAATGCAAAAACGACCGCTGCTAACTCCAGGTCGTGGGTGGGGTAATTCTTCTCATGCGGCTTAAGCTTACGGGAGGCAAAAGCTATAGCCTTCTCCTCCTGCTGAAGTACTCCCCCAAGTCCCCGTAAAGAGGCATCGGTGTAAACCGAGTACTCCACACCCGGCTTTGGTAAAGCAAGAACTGGTGCTGAAGTAAGCTTGTCTTTCAGCTCGTCGAAAGCCAACTGACAAGCATCATTTTAAACATATGGTACACCCTTGCGAGTCAGATTCGTCAATGGACCCGCTATTTTGGAGAATCCCCGAATGAATCTCCTGTAGTATCTGGCTAACCCCAAGAAACTACACACTTTCGTCGGTGTCGTGGGCTGTCCCCATTCCCTCACCGCTGACACTTTACTCGGGTCAACTGCTATCCCCTGCTCAGAAACAACATGCCCCAAGAAATGTACTTCTCGCAACCAGAATCCACACTTCTCGTACTTAGCATACAACTGATGCTCTCGTAAAGTCTGAAGAACCTTCCTCAAGTGCTCGGCATGCTCCTCCTCGGAGTGTGAATAAATCAAAATGTCATCTATGAAGACGATGACAAACTGATCCAAGAACTCTCTGAGTACTCGGTTCATTAAGTCCATGAATACGGTTGGAGCATTTGTGAGACCAAATGGCATCACTCTGAACTCGTAAGACCCATATCTCATCAAAAAGGCAGTCTTTGAAACATCCTGCTCTCTAATACATAGCTGATGGTACCCTGACTTCAGATCTATCTTCTAAAAGAAAGTTTCTCCCCTCAGTTGGTCGAACAGATCATCGATTCGAGGCAACGGATACTTATTCCGTATCGTGACCTTGTTCAACTCCCGGTAGTCCACACACAACCTCAGTGAACCATCTCTCTTCTTCACAAGCAGAACTGGAGCGTCCCAAGGTGAGGTACTCCTACGAATGAATCCCTGACCTAATAGCTGCTCTATCTGATCTCGTAACTCTCGCATCTCCGCCGGAGCCATACGGTATGGAGCGCGTGCTATAGGTCTAGTATCTGGCAATAAATCTATAACAAAGTCTATCTCTCGACTGGGGGGTAGGCCTGGTATTTCCTGAAACACATCGGAATACTCACGAACAACTGGAATCGAGTCTAATGAAATCACAACCTCCTTAGAGGTATCCTCCTCTATATAATACAAATGAGTGGTCGAACCTCCCTCTGGGCGAGGCATCGCCACTACAAACATCTTTTGCTCCGGAATGGCAAAAACAATGCTCCCACCGAAGCAATCAATCATGGATCTATAAGCTGCGAGCCAATCCATACCAATAATAACATCATGCTCATGCATATCTAAGACTAACATGTCTGCAGGTAATACCAAACTACCAATCTCTACCCCCACTCCTCGGCATATAAAGAAGATAAGCGACCCACTCCCCAGTGGTGAGTCTACACACGTCACTCTGCTCTCTGCTGTGGCTAACAACCCTAAGGCCTTCGCAAAATGCGTAGCTATAAAGCAATGCGTCGCCCCAGTATTAAACAAAACTTGACCCATAGTACCATGGATAGGAAACATACCCTCAATCGCGGGTGGTGCCTGTGGAGCTGCTGCCTGGTGGACGTTATAGACACGTCCATACTGTAACTGCCCCTGTTGCACTGGAGCTGCTAGAATGGCTGGTAGGGCTGGCACCTGGACTGGAGCTGGGAGGGCAGGTGGAAAAAGTGGTCTCTGTGGCTCATTTCGGACACCCTGCTATTGTGGGACCCTATCTCCCTCCGAACAATCCTGGAGCCTATGGTCGTGCTTACCACACCCAAAACATCGACCTTTGAAGTTGCCTCCCCTCTGACCCTACTGACCACGGCCCTGCTGGCCGTTACCACTACGCCACTGGCCCTGTTGGCCCTGATGAACACGCTGTTGGCCCTGTTGGCCCTGCTGCTGACCCTGCTATCGGTGTTGGCCTTGCTGGCCCTGATAATTAGGCTGGCCCTGCTGACCCTGCCTATAACCCCCAAATCCCTGCCTGGAATCACCTGAACGGAATCGCTTAGCAGGGTCCCCCTGATGGGAACTCTGCTCGTGCTGACGAGTCTGTCCATGAGATGGTGCCCCACTAGCAATATTACCCCCGGTCATGCCCTGGTGGCTAGACTCTCCTGCTCTCTTGCTTCCCTGCAGATGGAAGCGGTGATCCTGGCAATGTAGTAACGCAGCATTGAGTACATCAGTAAAAGTACTCAGAGATAGATTCCCTATAAGATGCTGACGGATCCTCCAAGCTAACCCGTCCACAAACAACATGATATTATTACCCTCGGTGGGTGCCTCATCTGGCACGATGGTGAGAAGTCTCGTGAACTCCTCCTCATACACAGCTACGGTAAAATTCTCCTGTTTTAAATTCAGTAATTTCCGCCTCATCTCAGTCTGCACGGCGGGTGGAAAATACTTGCGGTCAAATCTCTCCCAGAACAACTGAATAGGGATCGTGTCCCTCTCCTCCAATGTGGTAGTGGACTCCCACCACTGCAAAGTGGCCTCCACCAGCTTAAAGGAAGCCAACAACTATTTTTGCACGTCGGTGCACTCATACATACGAAGATGCCACTGGATGTCTTTCTTCCATTGGCTGACTGTGACGATATCTGAGCTACCAGAGAACTCAGGGGGATGCGCCTTCTAAAAAGCATCCCTAACCCTCTCCCATGCAGATGGAAGTTGTGCTGGTACTGGTGCCACTGCCTGAATCTGGGGTGGAGCCTGCTGAACCACCGCTAGCGCGGCATTCACCTCCTGAGCAACAATGGCGGCTACTTCATTAGCATTCATAGTGCCTTGTGCCGGAGCTGCTGGCTGCTTGGCCTGGGCACGCCTATCCTTCAGTGCACGTCTCGGAGGCATCTAAAATGTGAAGAAGTTTATTAGTCTACAGTTATTAACAAATATCAAATAGCTGAAGACGTAAACTTGAAAGCAAGAATACAACCATCCTATAATAGGGCTCTATAGCAAAAACGTTAAGCTGAAAGCGAAATAAGCCGTACAGATCCTATGGACACTAGAACCTGATGCTCTGATACCACCTGTGACACCCCGCCTAATTAAATACCGGGAGATCACTCCTTTATTAAATTAAAAATCAAGGTGAACAGTTGGTTCATTCTTAGCATCACTGTCGTGAAAATAAATTTTTCCAAATTAACACCCTACATAATTAAGCTAAGTGTCAAAACCATTTTTCAACATTTCTGACCAAATTTTATTTTTAAAGGAAAATTATTTATTTAATTAGTAACAACATTTTCAATAAGTAAGAATCATACAACAATTATCCTGGAACATAATCCAATTACTTTAAACATTCAACATCCAAAATCCCAACATTTAAAACTTAATGTAAAACATACATGCTGAATAAATCCCAAAGTAACAGTACGAGAAATAACTGAAATACAAATGTCCCAACAAAACAGATAAATAGTGAAAAGGGCGACACATGTCCCAATAACTGAGAATCATAGGAGTGGAATAAAGTAAATGAAATCGTCTAAGCAAGTGGCCTGCAACTCCCACCTAAGCTGCAGCACGTTCCTTTCAAGGGATCCTAAGCAAGACGCCCCTGTGGCTGGGCACCTGTAGTACATACATATATATACAAGAGAGAGAGAGAGAGAGAGAGAGAGAAACGGGTCAGAGCATGATAGTGTATAGGATTTAAAAATTGTTTAGCAAGTATTTAAATTGATACAGGCTAATGCAACAACATATTAGTGTGACACTCTCTTGAGAAATTCTCACCTCTCTTCTAATGTGCACACCTATCGCACTAACCTTCCCAATGGTTTATCTCATCATATATCACGCTATCTTTCCCCAATGATTTAATTTATCTTAGGTTATTCGCAGGATTTAAAATTTAACGATTCAATTGTTTAAAAAGTATATTTCAATTAGTGACCAAAATTCTCATTCTAACTTTATTAATCAATAAAGTTTTCCAGTGTCATATTATACTTTCTCAAAACAAGTATTTAAAATTTGAGTCATCAACCATGTCCTACATATCAAATCACAGTAGGCAGTTCCAGATTTTAGAATTTCATATATATATTAACTACTCGTAAAATATATATGTCATAACAGCACCCCAAATAAAAACTATGGTGCGGGCATACTCTACTATCCAAACCCCGTATCACTCGTATTAAGGGGAATACAAATTCGGAATCACTCTCGAATTGTATTAACACATACACAACAATATTGAGGCGAAGCATAGATTCCAAGTCTCTAAGAGGATGGCACATACCCGCGTCTCTTAGGACCGTCTGAACTATCAAATCGATAGCCTGTACCAAGGATATCTATCTCCTAGGGTACGATTCAATATCCCCCATAAGGCAACACAGGATAAGATCGTCCCAACGCGGCAACCTCAGGGATAGCAAGTAGCGTGGGTATGTTTTTCACACATAGATAGCACATGCATACACAACCATATAACTATACTAATATTACCATATCAATATTGGGTATATTCTCAAATCCCATAGTTACGACTTTTATCCATATTATCATATTTTAGTAAACACTTATAACGGTTCGTTTCTAACCTTGATTCGGTATTATTCCAACGTACCACACAACTCTCATGGCTTTATTTTCCAAATTATAAAATTCAGTAGGTATACACATTTGTCCCAAAGTAACTCTCTTACGTGTCTCTTTCTTTAAATCATAAATTCATCGACCCTTATGTAATTATCCCAAAATACAATCTTTGCCCGACATCAAGAGTCCCAAAATTTATTCACATGTCCTACTGGTCTTACCTATCTGCCAAAACATTTTATTAAGGATGCCCAAGAATTATTTCACAATAAATTGAACTTAACTAATTTAGAAAGGGAAATAGGAGTCTGCCAAGAGTGGTCGATCGATCGAGGTCTGGGGCTCGATCGATCGAGCCTTCGATCGATCCAAGCTCTAGGCTCGATCGATCGATTAAGCAGGTATTGCGATTTCTGCAGTTTTGCAGTTACGGGTTCTAACATATATCTTCATCCAAATTCAAGTTTTACATTCCCAAACGTCCAAAGATTCATACTACTAACATTATATCTTCATATTAGGTAGTTCCAACGTAAAGCATGTGGATTTCTATCATTATACATGGATTAACAGCCCAAAAATTATCATAATTATCAAGAACCCTAGAATTCTCTTTAAACATGGTTCTAACAAGTATTTCCAGACATTTCTTCTTATAAACATCATAATTTCGTGGGTAATTCCTCTACATGGCAAGGGTTTCCAGAATTATCAATTTATCCATCACTACATGCAAATTCCTATCTCAAATCTTTGGTTTTATTCCATAAAAACTCATTCTAATTATTCCTAAACTAATATGAAAGATGTACCAACGAAATAATCAAGATAAACACTTGCCTGGAGTTTTTGGTGTTCTGATTTGCAGATGATTTTGGTGTGGTTACGTTCCCCGTCGCGCGATCTACGCGTTGGTGGTGGTGGCGGTGCAACCGGATGGATTTTTAGCCTTGTATTGCCTTGGAAGCTCTCTCCTTCCCTCTCCTATGGCCGTCACTTGTCTTTGGTTGTTATAACCCTAGAAGACAACCTTAGACATCTGATAAACCCCTTGAATTTTCGTGGGTTTAATTCCCCAAAAATGTAAAATGTCTAGAATGCCCTCCCGGGGTACCAATTAGGCCTAAAAACGCCTCGAGACCCAAACTAAACCCCCGGGTACACATTTCTGACTATCTCGACCCTTCCGGACGTGTTGGCGCACTCAAAATGACCATACGAATGACTTATTAAATATTCACTTTTATTTATCAATGTTTAGTCCCGACGCAACACGGGCGCGTCCCGACTCAAACTTTCAAAATTGTCATTTTATTCACTCGTGACATTCAATATAACCAATATTACATTTTACTTTGCTCATTAGTAATATTCAACAAATTTCCCATAATTACTAACTCTCGTCACGTTAATAATTATAACGTAATTAATTTCCGGATTTTTATTAAATAATTAACTCACATTAAATTTAATAAATCCCCAAATTAATATAGCATAAAAATACGGGGTATTACACCAGGGAGAGCCATCTTACAAGAGATAGTAAACAAGTAAGAATGTGGAAAAGGAAGAATATAAAGGTGTGATAAAAACACTCCACCCTTACTCATTTTTATACTTGAAAAACCCTCATAAAAGACACAGCCTTTGCAGAAATCGAAGGGAATCCTGCCTCACAAGGTACCAAAGGCTGAAGAGAGTACCAATTATAGCCTTAATTGATTAGACTGGACTGACCCGCCGATAGGCAGGACAAGGGGCTTGCCGATCGGCAACCCTCATTTTTGGAATTTTTTTTTTCCTCTTTTGTCAAAATCAAAAAACTCAAAAAATTGATATTCTCAAACAGAATTTCAAATTCTCTTTTCATATTTATATAATTCCTCATTGTAAATAAAACTTCCTTTCAAAACTTCCAAAAATATTTCTTTTTACGGTCTCAGCAGCAATGTAAAAAGCGCATATGCATGCATTCATTCATTCATCATTAACAGAAGATAATAAAAAACTCCATTGCATTGCATAGATATTTTCCTGTGTTACATCATTTTTGCAGGAAAATAAATAAAAGCAGAAAAACAACGGGACTCAACCTGAACCCACACTCTCTCTCATTTACCCTTTCCCATGTCTCTCCTAAGAGTTTCCATCCCTACGACATGTTATCTTTCCCCTGTGGCGAGATGACCCACCACCGCTACGCAAACCAGATTCCTCCCCGGATGAGGCAGACGACACCAACCAAAAAGGTGCAGGAACCGCATCCTGAATATGGGTAGTCGCCAAAGATATCAAGTCCTTAATATCCCTTAGCTAAGTGGTTGACACTCAAACTTACTGCAAAGAAAGGCAGAATCAATATTAAGTAGAAAAGATCAAAAGAAACCAAAAGGTAGGAAAAAAAAAGAACATAAAAGTATACCATAGTACAAAGAACCTCCTCTATCAAGCCCAAGTCCTCCAGGTCCATCGAATGAGGCCGATGCAATATAGGAACCATCCCGCCATCAGCCTGAAGAATGTTATAGGAAGGGGTGTGCAACCGCACAAAGGGAACCTCTGAAGTCACTGCTGTTGTAGATGTTGACGGACCACCACCACTGTGGGAGGACCCCACTGGCCGACTCGAACCCGAAGGAG
>OX422216.1:175873939-175876439 GCA_949130495.1 Sambucus nigra | reverse complement strand
ATTTCCTAGCTTAGTGTGAGATATCCCTATCTCATCTTAACAATGAATGAAAGCGTAAGAAATGGAATTTCATCCCCTTTTCTTTTTCTTTTCTGACGGACCAATCACTAATTACTCCCTGAAAGAATCTTATCCTTCGTATTATTTCTATTTTTTTTATTATATTCAGTTTATTAAGTTTATTATATTAATTTAATAAAATAATAAAATAGAATATAAATAGAATAATATTTTAATATCCATTTCTATATTCTATATAAAATGGCAAATCTAATGAATGAGTCATGAATGACGAATCTAGATGAAATCATGAAAAACGAAACAGAAAGATCCCTCGGCTCTAATCATACCATTCAATTATATTGACAATTTCAAAAAACTGTTCATACTATGATCATAGTATGATGGCAGTTGGGCAAGTATGCCCCCATCGTCTAGTGGTTCAGGACATCTCTCTTTCAAGGAGGCGGCGGGGATTCGACTTCCCCTGGGGGTAGGGTACTGCGAAAGGAAGTTGATCATGGATTACCAATAAGCCTAAAAGAAAATGGATTCTTCCTGGGTCGATGCCCGAGCGGTTAATGGGGACGGACTGTAAATTCGTTGGCAATATGTCTACGCTGGTTCAAATCCAGCTCGGCCCAATAATTCGCCAATCTACCATGAGATGGTATAACCCACTTGTCCTTCAGACTGATACGCAGGAATAAAAAAGAATCAAATTTTCTGCTAGATCCCTTAGTTCCCTGGGATTGTAGTTCAATAGGTCAGAGCACCGCCCTGTCAAGGCGGAAGCTGCGGGTTCGAGCCCCGTCAGTCCCGACGGATCCAATAAGTACATCAATTAATCTCTCCCCTTTCTGTGAAAGGGGGGACAGGAAGCAGAATTTCATTCCCAAGGGGGTTCTTTTTTCTTTGCCGTTTCGCATTTCTCATCAAACAAATAGGGGAATTTTAACTAGTACCGATTGGTAAGAGAAAGGCATATACCGATTGGTAAGAGAAAGACATATACCGATTGGTAAGAGAAAGACATATGTAGATATGTAGATTAGTACAATTATTGGGAGCATTATAGTTAGTATTGCAAGAGATACTGAGTCTGCTTTTTCGATTGCTTCCGATCCATGTAATGGAATAGAGGGCTTTATGTTTCTCGGGCGCACATACACAAATGAAATTCATTTTTTTGTACAATACAAAATGAAATTAACAAAATTCCCCTGATAGAATACTTTTCCAGATTAAACAATCTCCCCTTCTGACTCCGGTTTTTTTTGTGTAACCTCAATTACTAATGTGAAGTATTGTAGTGATTCACGTTGACAAATCTATTTCATTTAAATTTCACACTGAGCTTTTGATATATGGGTCCCAGTACTAATAACCTACGGAAGGAGGGTAAAAAAAAGAAAGATCAATCAAAGATCCCACCCCTTTTAGCATTAGCAAGGGAATGCATATTTTTTCTTTCCTTTTTTCTATTTTTTTTTTAGGGGGCCCATCGAAGAAAGAACAAACCCGAAACGAAAATAGTGAATTTGATGCAATATTACATCTTTTATCCCGGGATTCATTTTTATCGCACTTCTTTGTCTTCCAAGAAAACTAGATTATTAAAAAAACGGAGTTTAGAACGTAACTCCTTTCTTTTTCCACTTCGCTTCTATTGTTTGTTGGGGGTTTGTGACTAATGGAAACGGACGGGTGGTCAGATGATACTTCATCCGATGATTGTACAAGGAAGACAGACGTAAGGTATGTTATAAAAAAGAAAGAACAGAAAAGAATGATAAATAAAGGAATTTTGGATTCGGTATGGATAAAAGATCTTCCTATGTTATACTATTCAATTCTCGACGACGAATTGATTTGATAGCCCAGATATTGTTATTCATGATATTGATCCGATTCAAGATCATCGAGAGGTAATTCATTCATTGAAGTGACAGGCGAAAGATTTATCATCTCTATGGGATTAAATCCCGAGTTATTGTGAAGTAAAAAAACGATGAGATTATGGAAGTAAATATTCTTGCATTTATTGCTACTGCACTGTTCATTCTAATTCCTACGGCTTTTCTACTTATCATTTACGTAAAAACAGTCAGTCAAAATGATTAATTTGAATTCAAAATGAATTTGCATTCAACTTGACTTCTGAGTTCTTATCAATGGTTGAAGAAAGAAAATGAAAAGGATTCCAATTTCACGTCTTAAATGAAATGAGCGGACTATAATAGGCAGTATTCTCTGAGATCCGATAGTATGGTAAGAAAGAAATAGATGAATCTTTCTTTCTACCATACTATCTATTAGTCTTATTGTAGTGTGTAAAGTTATCCAGTGTATAAAGTTGTACTTTATAATTTATAATAAAGATAGAGACTTAATATAGATCAATCTACAATATTATCTACAATATTATCTTCCTATATGTAGATATAAATTCAATTCCATATATGTAATTGACATAGGACCCAATTCTATTTCTTTGATA
>OX422216.1:175858939-175861439 GCA_949130495.1 Sambucus nigra | reverse complement strand
CTCAAAGTTTCATATCCGAAGCGAGTTTTCAAGAAACTGCTCGAGTTTTAGCAAAATCGGCTCTCCGGGGTCGTATCGATTGGTTGAAAGGCCTGAAAGAGAACGTTGTTCTGGGGGGGATGATACCCGTTGGTACCGGATTCAAAGGATTAGTGCACCCTTCAAGGCAACATAACAACATTCCCTTGGAAACCAAAAAGAAGAATCTATTCGGGGTGGAAATGAGAGACATTTTGTTCCACCACAGAAAATTATTTGATTCTTGCCTTTCAAAGAATTTCCACGATACACTAGAAAAATCATTTATAGGATTTAATGATTCCTAAGAACAGATTCACTCTTGTAAAAAGATCTGTATTTGGTCCGGTCATTTGATTTGGTAATAGTAATAAGTAATAAAGATAATCACGAATAGAAAAATGAATGTCTTGGGTCGTGTATCTACGGCTAATCCATGGTAATAGTAGAAGAGAAGGTTCCATCGGAACAATTTTTTATTTCAGGGTACTTCGTCTCTTTTTTTTTTCAAAAAAAAAGGGGGAGGAAGTGTGAGGAGAAATGACCAGAAGATATTGGAACATCAATTTGGAAGAGATGATGGAGGCAGGAGTTCATTTTGGCCATGGTACTAGGAAATGGAATCCTAAAATGGCACCTTATATTTCTGTAAAGCGTAAAGGTATTCATATTACAAATCTTACTAGAACTGCTCGTTTTTTATCAGAAGCTTGTGATTTGGTTTTTGATGCAGCAAGTAGGGGAAAACAATTCTTAATTGTTGGCACTAAAAATAAAGCAGCTGATTCAGTAGCATGGGCTGCAATAAGGGCTCGGTGTCATTATGTTAATAAAAAATGGCTCGGCGGTATGTTAACGAATTGGTCCACTACAGAAACGAGACTTCATAAGTTTCGAGACTTGAGAACCGAACAAAAAATAGGGAGACTCAACCGTCTTCCAAAAAGAGATGCAGCTATGTTGAAAAGGCAATTATCTCACTTGCAAACATATCTGGGCGGGATTAAATATATGACAGGGTTACCCGATATTGTAATCATCGTTGATCAGCACGAAGAATATACGGCCCTTCGAGAATGTATCACTTTGGGAATTCCAACAATTTGTTTAATCGATACAAATTGTGACCCCGATCTCGCAGATATTTCGATTCCAGCGAACGATGACGCTATATCTTCAATCCGCTTAATTCTTAACAAATTAGTATTCGCAATTTGTGAGGGTCGTTCTAGCTATATAAGAAATCCGTGATTAATAATAAGATAAATAACTTACTTCGGAAACTTCATGGAATTGGTTACTATTTCGGAATCTTAAAAAAGAGATAAAAAGAACTGGGGATATTATGTGATTAGTTGGTATTCAAAATTTTCGATTTTAGTTGGTATTCAAAATATACGATTCAAGTAGTCAAGTCGAGAAGAGATGGTTGAATCAAAATAATTTCGTTTAAAGTTCGATTTTTGTCAGAGGGCAATATGAATGTTCTATCATGTTCCATCAATACACTAAAAGGGTTATACGATATATCTGGTGTGGAAGTAGGCCAACATTTCTATTGGAAAATAGGTGGTTTCCAAGTTCACAGCCAAGTACTTATTACTTCTTGGGTTGTAATTGCTATCTTATTAGGTTCAGCCACTATAGCTGTTCGGAACCCACAAACCATTCCGACCGGCAGTCAGAATTTCTTCGAATATGTCCTTGAATTCATTCGAGATGTGAGTCAAACTCAAATTGGAGAAGAATATGGTCCTTGGGTTCCTTTTATTGGAACTATGTTTTTATTTATTTTTGTTTCTAATTGGTCAGGCGCTCTTTTACCTTGGAAAATCATACAATTACCTCATGGGGAGTTAGCCGCACCCACGAATGATATAAATACTACTGTTGCTTTGGCTTTACTCACGTCAGTGGCATATTTCTATGCGGGTCTTAGCAAAAAAGGATTAGGTTATTTCGGGAAATATATTCAACCAACTCCAATCCTTTTACCCATTAACATCTTAGAAGATTTCACAAAGCCTTTATCACTTAGTTTTCGACTTTTCGGAAATATATTAGCTGATGAATTAGTAGTTGTTGTTCTTGTTTCTTTAGTACCTTCAGTGGTTCCTATACCTGTCATGTTCCTTGGATTATTTACAAGTGGTATTCAAGCTCTTATTTTTGCAACTTTAGCCGCGGCTTATATAGGTGAATCCATGGAGGGCCATCATTGACTAGGTTTCGAAATGGTCTTTTTTTTAGCTTAGCCCAAGTCAAGGTATGCGCGGCTCAAAATAATATACGTAGGGAATATACAACTACACTATAGACGATCTAGAGTAATAGCAAAAAAGATTACGATATTAGAGTAGATAATTGTAAAAGAAAAAAAAGGAAAGAGATCTAAAAGATCTTTTTCCTAAAATTCCCGTTTGGTCCACTTATATCATATCATACTTCCCCTCAATGAATAGTCGTTTTATATTGGTCAGCC
>OX422216.1:175846439-175848939 GCA_949130495.1 Sambucus nigra | reverse complement strand
GTATTAAACCCGAAACTCCCGGCGGACGGCCAGTGGCCCAAAGAAACGAAAGAATCGGTTACATTTTTCATATGATCTCCTCTTATAGATAGACTAAAAAATCGAACAGAGTTCTTTTTGTATCACTTCGCCCCCTTTTTTTTTTTTTTTTTATATATATTTCTATTTCTAAATCGAGTCAAAAATAGATTTGATTTCGAAATTATGAATTACCCCCCTTGTTGCAACCCTTCCTAAAAAAGGGGTTTCCCTTGGACGACGAACGGGAAGGATGAAAGCGCGTCGGTATGCTAATTCCTCATCCGCAAATCAGCCCTTCCCGTGGGTTATTTTCTCAACAAATAAGTAATTGTCGGAATGAAATCGTGATATAATTTGAAAAAGCAAATGACAAGTCCAAGCCAATAAAATATGAAAAATTTGTATTTTTCATATTTTTACGATTAAACAAAAGGATTCGCAAATAAAAGTGCTAATGCTACAACCAGGCCATAAATTGTTAAAGCTTCCATAAAGGCTAGACTAAGCAATAAAGTACCTCGTATTTTGCCCTCTGCCTCGGGCTGTCTCGCGATACCTTCTACAGCTTGGCCCGCAGCAGTGCCTTGACCAACTCCAGGTCCAATAGAAGCAAGCCCTACAGCCAATCCAGCAGCAATAACGGAAGCGGCAGAAATCAGTGGATTCATGATAAGTTCCTCGTACCAAAAAAAAGAAATGGTTAATGATACAATCAACCAATGAATTATGACTTAATTATTCCATCGCTACGATTCATCCAGTCGAAGTAACTACGAACTTCGAATTGAAGTACTAATATTATTAAATTAAATCATCAAAACTACTTCGATATCTCTTTTTTAGTTTCTATCGACAGATTCCTTGTGAATCCATACGACTTTTGTTCTTCCATTTCTTTGTTCCAAACCATTCTTTGAATTCTTCGATCTTTTTCTTTATTTCATCCGTTTATTCATTCAACTCACAGTCACCGATGAGACGGAAGGACTTCTATTGGAATCCCCATCTAAATTCACAGTAGTAGAGAAAATTAGATGTATCTTTAGTTCATATATAACTAGTCAATATATAATATCACATATACATGTCTTTCTTCCATAATGTAAACCAACTATTCATTCATCTTAGATTCAATCGGATTCGAGAATCATGCGTCGAAACATCCACAAGAGTGGACTTATAGCCATTAAATTCCATATACCTATTTTGACCCCTCCTCCCCGAACCAACCCGCTTTTTTTATGAATCCCGTTTTTTAGAAATTATTCTATCCCTTCCCCTTTCTTTATCATCATCCCACATGGATACAATCGAAATGGACAAATTGATTGGGCCGAATCGTTGCATAGAAATATCATTATTTGATTGATCTAAGTTCATGCAATTTATTATTTATGAAAAATTTCTTTTGGTCAATCGTTGAATAAAATCAACCGAAAGGGGAATCGTTCTATAGAACATCCCCCCCTTTTTTTATTTAATCACACGTCGTAAACATATACCACAAGAATTCTTATTCAAATTATGACTCCGAATATTTTCTATTGAGATTGGCTGACCAATATAAAACGACTATTCATTGAGGGGAAGTATGATATGATATAAGTGGACCAAACGGGAATTTTAGGAAAAAGATCTTTTAGATCTCTTTCCTTTTTTTTCTTTTACAATTATCTACTCTAATATCGTAATCTTTTTTGCTATTACTCTAGATCGTCTATAGTGTAGTTGTATATTCCCTACGTATATTATTTTGAGCCGCGCATACCTTGACTTGGGCTAAGCTAAAAAAAAGACCATTTCGAAACCTAGTCAATGATGGCCCTCCATGGATTCACCTATATAAGCCGCGGCTTAAGTTGCAAAAATAAGAGCTTGAATACCACTTGTAAATAATCCAAGGAACATGACAGGTATAGGAACCACTGAAGGTACTAAAGAAACAAGAACAACAACTACTAATTCATCAGCTAATATATTTCCGAAAAGTCGAAAACTAAGTGATAAAGGCTTTGTGAAATCTTCTAAGATGTTAATGGGTAAAAGGATTGGAGTTGGTTGAATATATTTCCCGAAATAACCTAATCCTTTTTTGCTAAGACCCGCATAGAAATATGCCACTGACGTGAGTAAAGCCAAAGCAACAGTAGTATTTATATCATTCGTGGGTGCGGCTAACTCCCCATGAGGTAATTGTATGATTTTCCAAGGTAAAAGAGCGCCTGACCAATTAGAAACAAAAATAAATAAAAACATAGTTCCAATAAAAGGAACCCAAGGACCATATTCTTCTCCAATTTGAGTTTGACTCACATCTCGAATGAATTCAAGGACATATTCGAAGAAATTCTGACTGCCGGTCGGAATGGTTTGTGGGTTCCGAACAGCTATAGTGGCTGAACCTAATAAGATAGCAATTACAACCCAAGAAGTAATAAGTACTTGGCCGTGAACTTGGAAACCACCTATTTTCCAATAG
>OX422216.1:175831439-175833939 GCA_949130495.1 Sambucus nigra | reverse complement strand
TTGTTATAATTGAAATTGAGAAGGATTTTTTATTGAAAAAAAAATCAATACTGATGAGTTATGTATCAATTTGTATTTTCTTATGTCATTAAGAAAACACAATTTGAGATTCCAATTCAAGAATCGTTCATGAATTCGAAATCAGCAGTCAATAGTTAATGGTTCAAATTTGTCATAATGGCTTTTGTGACTGAAAATCCACTTTTTTTTATAGAAAAGTGGGGGGAAGCTTTTAGGCATTGTGTGTTTTGAGATACTATACAATCAATACAATAGAAGGGGTGGATCAAATCCAATCAAAAAAGGGGAAAGGCTTTCTTTTTGGAAAAGGATTAAGAAAAACAGGATGCAAGTACAATAAAAAAAAAAGAAGTTCAGTAATCCAAACCAAAAGGGGAAAATTTTCATCTATTTTGTATCGTTTTGGCGGCATGGCCGAGTGGTAAGGCGGGGGACTGTAAATCCTTTTTCCCCAGTTCAAATCCGGGTGTCGCCTGATCAACAAAAGACTCGAAATCTCGTATTCTGTTCTGCTGATATAACTCTCCAAATTATTTCCCAGCAGAAGCCAGAAGAAACGGACTGTTGATACTTGTTTGCTTCTAAGCATCTGGTCTGGGGGTTTTCTAAAAGATTGTAAATCTTTGGATCTAAGAGTCAAGGAAAGATTCGAATAGTGGAAGGGCTATCAAGACTTCCCGATTCCCTTCTACTACTAATGTAGTGTCTACTGACTGGGTCTTGAATTCCATTGGATAGCCGGATAGGAAATCAAATTCAATTAGGAGTTGTGGAAAGGAAAGGGCGGAAGATCCTTTAGATACTTTATATACGGACTCACGGGAATCTCTGAGTGTTCAGGCATTCACTAAATATTAGATTGGATGGATAATTTACTTTTTTTATAGAAAAAGTGCAAAAAGAATTTATTTTAGGAAACCCCTCGTCAAGAATATAATATACCGTCTCCCGACTGTCTCTGTGAAACAGTCGGGAGACGGTACGGATTCGATCAAATGGGAAATAGAGGTCTGTAATAGATAGTGATCTATCTTTTTATGTTTTTTTTACTTATGAAGTTCAACAACAAAAAAAGACTAGGCCTTAGTATTCCTACATGTTTCATTAGTAACATTCCCTTGAGATGTTATTACATATTTTCCTTGTGTTTAGTCTTTCCCGATTAGAAATCATCTAGGAATTTTTTAGAAGTGGATTTATTGGATTGGTTCATCAATAGTGTTCGGTCAGAATCCCTTTTTGACTCTGCGCCATTGATTCCACTATTATTAGTGAGCAATAATGGAATAATTCCTTCATCGAGATAGGGGACATAATTTACATGGATATAGTAAGTCTCGCTTGGGCTGCTTTAATGGTAGTCTTTACATTTTCCCTTTCACTCGTAGTATGGGGAAGAAGTGGACTCTAGAGCTACTACTAATTGAGTTGAGGAATCAAACTCTATCAATTGTTTTATAGATCGTTCTGCAACGCGTTTTGAACTATTAAAAAAAATATCTTCAAAAGTAAAAAGTAAGACGATATTTCAGATTGATCGGAACAAATAGATGTATCAAAGAAATAGAATTGGGTCCTATGTCAATTACATATATGGAATTGAATTTATATCTACATATAGGGAGATAATATTGTAGATAATATTGTAGATTGATCTATATTAAGTCTCTATCTTTATTATAAATTATAAAGTACAACTTTATACACTGGATAACTTTACACACTACAATAAGACTAATAGATAGTATGGTAGAAAGAAAGATTCATCTATTTCTTTCTTACCATACTATCGGATCTCAGAGAATACTGCCTATTATAGTCCGCTCATTTCATTTAAGACGTGAAATTGGAATCCTTTTCATTTTCTTTCTTCAACCATTGATAAGAACTCAGAAGTCAAGTTGAATGCAAATTCATTTTGAATTCAAATTAATCATTTTGACTGACTGTTTTTACGTAAATGATAAGTAGAAAAGCCGTAGGAATTAGAATGAACAGTGCAGTAGCAATAAATGCAAGAATATTTACTTCCATAATCTCATCGTTTTTTTACTTCACAATAACTCGGGATTTAATCCCATAGAGATGATAAATCTTTCGCCTGTCACTTCAATGAATGAATTACCTCTCGATGATCTTGAATCGGATCAATATCATGAATAACAATATCTGGGCTATCAAATCAATTCGTCGTCGAGAATTGAATAGTATAACATAGGAAGATCTTTTATCCATACCGAATCCAAAATTCCTTTATTTATCATTCTTTTCTGTTCTTTCTTTTCTATAACATACCTTACGTCTGTCTTCCTTGTACAATCATCGGATGAAGTATCATCTGACCACCCGTCCATTTCCATTAGTCACAAACCCCCAACAAACAATAGAAGCGAAGTGGAAAAAGAAAGGAGTTACGTTCTAAACCCCGTTTTTTTAATAATCTAGTTTTCTTGGAAGACAAAGAAGTGCGATAAAAATG